>OX328130.1:43389459-43864792 GCA_946811695.1 Gonocerus acuteangulatus | reverse complement strand
GACGTAAAAGGGAGCATTAAGGATCCGGCGGAGGACTTTGGACTGGAAGGTTTGGATTCGGTTTATGTTGGAAGGTTTTTCTGTACCCCATAGTTCAATGCAGAGTTGGGCAAAATTTTATTTATAAATAAAAATACGAATTTATTCGTACTTCATATATTTGTGAATACGAATATAAATAAATTCGTACTTCATATATTTGTGAATACGAATATAAATAAATTCGTATTCATAAGTGTGAATACGAATTTATTTTTATTCACATATATTAAATATAAAAATACAAATAAAATTTTATTCGCAAATTTTTCTGCGAATAAAAATAAATTCACAGAAAAAATTGTAAATAATCACAAAAAATGTGAATATTCACAGAAAAACATGTGAATAAAAAAAATCGCAATAAAATATACGAATAACAATTTATTCACACTATAATTTGTGAATAAAAATTTATTCACAAAAAAATTCACAAAATAAGTTGTAATTTTAGCGTATTACTGATAAATTAATAGAAAATTAAAGAAAAATTTGTGTGCTCCTCACAATTTACGCTAAATATTGTCGTACGAGGGTAGAAAAAAGTGAGAATTATGGATAATGCTTTTTGTTTATTTTCTATTATATGAAGGTAGAATAAAAAGAAGCCAAATTTATACATAATGCATACTTTAACACAAGATAGAAATATACATTGTGTTAACTGGTCGTGCGGTAGGATATGCTGAGTAAATGTAGACACCAGGCTAGACTTATCCGGGATTCGATGTCCCAGTCCGAAGATCAAGTCCATCTTTCGACTGTTGATCTTTTCTGGATTATCGTTTGGTCTCAGAAGAACACATATTAATTCTCTTCTAAACGATAAGATTTGTTGACTCCTGCTATCTGTAGCATTTCGCTACCTAAGAATAACTTAGTTTTTATTTAGATGTTCCTTGGAATACACGCAAGTTATTTCAACTGTACAATATCTATCTTATCTGAGTAAGTAGTTATTTACTAGGCAATCCTTAATGATATTATTTTGCTAAAATCATGGAAAGGGAATACGCTCAAGCCGATGAATTATTCGCTGAATCAGACGACGACCCAGAGATGTCAGAATTGGCCGTTAGTGAAAAAGACCCATTGGCCAACATAGTGCAGCGTTTCTCCGTTAGGACGGCTCTGACTGGTTCTTTCTTTAGGCCCTTAAATCCCGACCCTTTTCAAATTGCAGAAGAAGCAAGATTGTCAAATTCCATAACTGTACTATGCCTTATGTGTGGCCCCGAAGTAATGCAAAAGAAAAAATAAGTGAAGGCTAGTCTGTTTACCAATTCTAATTTAATTTCCCATTTGTGTCGAAATCACAATCCGAAAACCGTCACAGAATTCAAAAACAGTCTGGCTGAATCTAGGCTGACGTTTGTGAACACAAATCCGCATAGACGCCATGAGACTCGGGCTCTAAGGACTTCTTCCTCTAATGACACTCGAGCTTTTGAATTCGATCAGCTGATAACGGATTTCGTCATTCAATCCATGGTCCCTCTACAGACTGTAGACCACTCAACCTTCCGAAACATTTTTGATTTTTTGAATATAGAAAAATTAGGGTTGAATGTGATGAGCCGTCGGACATTGGGTAGGCGGCTTGATGAACGGTTCGCAGAGCATATTACCAGCCTCCAGAATTCACTTAGCCCAATAATATTTCATAGGCGTAACGGTCCATTGGATTGACGACAACCTGGATAGAAAATCATTGGCTCTTGCCTGTAAGAGGTTCCGGGGCAGCCACACTCATGACAAGGTAGCTCGCATCCTCCAAGATATACACAAGAACTTTCAATTGTCTCCAACTAAAATAGTTGCTACCGTAACAGATAACGGTAGCAACTTTGTTAAAGCCTTCAAGGTGTTTCAGGTGCAAGGTGAGTTCAGTGATGAAGAAGAAGGCGAATGCGAGAACAATACCACACTAGTCGACATGGAGGAAGATGCCTGGGTGCCGTTAAAAGATGATGTTGTAAGAGGATTGCCAAATCATTTAAGATGTGCTGCTCATACGTTGGCGTTGACAGCGGGAGTAGACGTACCCAAAGCCATCAAGACAAATGCCGTTATTTGGACGTTGCATAGAGAAGCAATTGAAAAATGCAACGTACTATGGAGAAGCTGCAACAAACCAAAGTCTGCAGACATCATCCAAGGATTACTGAAAAAATGTCTCCCGACACCTACTCCAACTCGGTGGAATAGTCTATACGATTCCTTGAAAGAAATTTTAAATATTCAGGAACAAGTTGAAGAATTGTGGGGACTACTTGAGTTGAGCAATCCTTTACGGGAGGAAGAATTGTTGTATTTAGGAGAATACGTAAAATGCGCTAAACCAGTTGCAGACGCCATTGATATTCTCCAAGGAGAAAAAAACTCATATTATGGATTGTTAGTGCCAACCATTTTGGCACTGGAAAAGAGACTACAAAAGTTGGCGTTCTCAGAATTGGTATACTGCACTCCAGTCGCGGAGGCCTACCTATCCAGTATAAAAATACGATTCGCCAATTTCCTGAGTTTTGATACATCCGAAGGAATGAGAGCCGCGATTGCGGCTCTGTCGTTACCTAAATTCAAAAAAGTCTGGTTTTCTCGGGTTAAAAAGGTTAATCAAGAGAATGTATTAAGCCGATTTCAAACCTTAATCCAGGAGGAAATTGCATCCGATGAAACGAACGCTGAAAACGAGCCCATGGACTTGGAACCACCTTTAGAAGATTTTTTCGATTTTGAAGAAGAGGAAAACATGATTACAATACCACCAAGCAGTCTGGATCTAAAGGCAAAGGGGATTATGGACCAATATTTTGCTGACGAAGCAAGAGGAGCAGAAATGCTCCACAAGTATCCGCACATCAAAAAACTATTTTTAAAATCAAATACTCCTCTACCATCTAGTGCTCAGGTGGAAAGACTTTTTTCCTACGCCACTATGACCAACACCCCAAAATCAAATCGTCTCAGTGACGAAAAATTTGAAAAACGGGTAATTCTAAAGGCAAATTTTGGTCAATAATATATATAACAAAATTATGCTTTTTATTTTCTGTTTTATAGCTGTTCCATATTTTCTGTCCGCATTCAAATTCCGAATAGATATTTATTAAATTTGGTATTATATTAATAATAAGTAACTACATCATTTTATAGTAAATTCATGTTGTTCTACCAATATTTTTCGATATTGCTAAATACGCTAGTGCCAATTTTCTTTAAAATTTTCATTCAAGATTAAATATTTAGTATGCATTTTCCTTTTTGGTATTCATTGTTTTTTGAAAATAATTTTTACAAATGTCGTTGACTCAATATTTGAATTTTTAAATTTCTAGAATTTATATTAATATTAATACGTAAAAATTGGGCTTGTTATGTGCTAATAAATTATATGCTAAAATTACTACTTATTTTGTGAATAAGTATTTATATCAGTAAGTAAGTATTATCAATTAATTTTCACACTCGCATAGTAATATTTAGCGTAAATTGAAATAGGCACACAATTTTTTCTTTAATTTTATATTTATTTATCGGTAATAAGCTAAAATTACAAATTATTTTGTGATTTTTTTTTGTGAATAAATTTTTTGTTCACAAATCATAGTGTGAATAAATGTATATTTCATATGTCCATCTTGTGTTAAAGTATGTATTATGTATAAATTTGGCTTCTTTTTATTCTACCTTCATATAATAGAAAATAAACAAAAAGCATTATCCATAATTCTCACTTTTTTCTACCCTCGTACGACAATATTTAGCGTAAATTGTGAGGAGCACACAAATTTTTCTTTAATTTTCTATTAATCTATCAGTAATACGCTAAAATTACAACTTATTTTGTGAATTTTTTTGTGAATAAATTTTTATTCACAAATTATAGTGTGAATAAATTTTTATTCGTATATTTTATTGCGATTTTTTTTATTCACATGTTTTTTTGTGAATATTCACATTTTTTGTGATTATTTACAATTTTTTCTGTGAATTTATTTTTATTCGCAGAAAAATTTGCGAATAAAATTTTATTTGTATTTTTATATTTAATATATGTGAATAAAAATAAATTCGTATTCACACTTATGAATACGAATTTATTTATATTCGTATTCACAAATATATGAAGTACGAATTTATTTATATTCGTATTCACAAATATATGAAGTACGAATAAATTCGTATTTTTATTTATAAATAAAATTTTGCCCAACTCTGGTTCAATGCCGTATGTCCAAATCGGTTTAATAATAGTTTTGTAGATTGTTAGTTTGTTTTCAGTACTGAGTTTTGACTTGGGACCTATTAGTCGTCTAAGTAGGCCGTAGCGTCTATTTAGGTCTTGCCGTTTTGTTTTGTGTGTGTGTGTTCCAAGTAAGTCTCTTGTCGAGGTGGAAGCCTAGGTATCGAACAACATCAGATTTGGGAATGAGGGATTCGTTAAGGGTAACAGATGGGCACTCACTGCGCCGCAGTGTGAATCTGACGTGTTTGCATTTTTCGGCCACTTTTAGACATTTCTCGATTTCCAAGAGATGATTCTGGAGCACTTCTGAGGCTTGCTGCGGGTTGGCGGAACAGGAAAGCAATGCAGTATCATCTGCAAAAATTGTGGTAATGGTACTGCGATTAGTGGGGATATCAGCGGTGAAGATGGAGTAGAGGAGAGGGGCTAGGATGCTGCCTTGGGGTACTCCAGCAGACACGTGGCGGGATGAGGAATTTGATGCATCCTATGCAATATGGGATTATTGTCGGAGTTCTGTAAAAGTCGGTCGGCACAATAAGTGGATGCAGGCAGGCAGTGCAACGTGTTAGGTAAACTTAAGTGGTCGCATTCGTAATCCTATCCCATCTCAGCAGCTCGATAAGGAGTACAGCTCGAGAATGTCGTCGAAATCTGATGTATCTGGTCTCGGTGTTGCTAATTTTGCTTGTATGTCTACTGATGTACTTTGTGGGATCCCAAAGTTACCTAGGTAGCCAGATCTTCGTGATATATTTGCGTTGACGTTGTAGTTGAAATAATGTAGTTAGAATTCTAATGATGATGGGGTATTAGTGCTGTAAATGTTTCCAATGGAAAACAAAGAACTCCGTGCAAATTGTAATGTCGTTATTAGTTAACGCTAATGTCGTTAGTAGTTAACATGGGGCGGCACCTGTTCGAGTTTGTGTTTTTGATCCTTCCATGAATATGTCTAGTACGTCAGGCCTCTCTCGTATGAACGAACGGTTGTAATAAGAATTAGTAGCAATTGGAAGTTTCTTTATTAATTCTATGAAATGAAGCACTACATAAATAAATAAATAAATATTAATTCTATGTTCTGGCATGTCGTGGCTAATTTGGCATGTCTGTCAACGTCTGTACTTTTGTTTTGGAGGATTATGGACGGCAAAGCAATTGTCGTCCATAATTCTATTAGAATTGGTAATATATTCAAAGCTTATTTTGAAGAAAAAACAATGTTATTAAGCAATACATTTTGAAGAAAGAAAGTCAAAAACTGTTCACTAGAAGGAAAAGAGGATTTAGAGTAAGTAGATTGAGTTTGCTTTAAGGATTAGTCCTGATTTAGAAATCCTTTTCCTGGAAAACAGGCTACATTGGGGAAACTTTATCGATTGCTCATGATATCTCTAGAACATCCTTAGCAGCTTTCCTTTAAGGAAATTCTAATGAGATCTGGTAATTAACGTCACACTCAGAAAAGAATTATGACAAATGTATTGAAATCTTTATAGATTCAACCAATTATTGTTTTTATCAATATATTTTATTTAGAGGAATATTACAATCATATGTATTGCAATTTGATACAAGTAGCTTTCCCAAGCCTCAGGTGATCCTAGTTGTCAGCCGAATACCTTCCTTGTTAGGAAGGATTCTAGGATGACCTAAAGCTCACCTTACGCCTTCTAACTAGCCGGGAGGATTGGAGGCGAATGAGACGTGGACGGTGATATCCTGAGGCAATAAGATGTTAAAATATATATCGATATAAGTTTTACGTCGAAGAATGAAGGTCATTTTGAGACATTTTTCGACGTTTATCTTGATGTGCCACTTTTTAGAAAGCTGTTCAATTTTAGTTAAATGGGTTTGTAGGTTCTGGGAAGCTGTGTCCGGATTTATTTGGGGCTAAAGGATGGCTGTATCGCCTGCATACGTTGGTATGACCCAGGAAGGTGTCGGGATGTGTTTGGTGGAACGTCTGTTGTGTAAAGGGTATAAAGGATATGACTAAGGACCCCAACCTGCGGAGCTCCCGCTCCAAAGGGAAATTATCTGGGTAGGCTGTTCCATGCCGCCCCGGAGCGAAAGATTGGGAAAATGATGTTTGAAAGGTGGGGTTTGAGTTTAAAAAGTAAGCCTGAATGCCAGACTAGGCCGAATGCTTGAGCAACATCCAAGAAGGCAGACATGCAATACTATTTTCGCTCGACGGAGATGAGACAACGCGAAGGCCTTGTGCATTGTGGAATATTGGAAGCGGAAACCCAATTGATAAGACGGTGTGAGATTTGGGATTTGGGAATTAAGGATAGGTAGTCGGCACTTTAATAAAATATTTTCAATACAAAAATATAGGGAGGACGCCGATAAGGCGGTAGGAGTAAGGATTGTTTGGAGGATTTCCAGTTTTAGGAAGAAGGACTACAACTTGAAGGGTTGTACGGAGGATAGAGTAGTAGATGTAGGTGAGGAATACTATAGTCTTGGTTGTAAGCTAAGGATTTTGGAGGAGATGAGGTCGTAAACAGGAGTTTCCGGGAAGGCAATCGTGACAAAAGAAATTTAACATCAAATGGATTAACTGCTTTTGGTGGTAGGGAGAGAGGAATTGGTGATTGTAATTCAGGTAAATGGGAATCATGTTCAGGAGGGGGATGAGGAATAATTTTTTTTTTTTTTGAGATGATTGACAAACAACTAGCATTTTTCCTACAGGATGGCATTGTAGGATTTTTCGGATGGCACTCCAAAGGAACTAGTCGGAGGTTGATATAGATGAAAGTTAGGAATTAAAGGATTCTTAACGATATATGATTCATTGTCGCTTTACTAATCGGCATAATTGATTGTAAGATCGACGGTCTCAGGGTAAGACATTAAGAGATCTCTTTTGTTTGTGTGAACGTGCTGAAACCGAGAAAAGAAATTGTCCTCACTGGTTCAGTTTTCGACTGCTTCCGACGTTCTGGCGCTTATTACCCTAGTCCTTATATGTTAATATTCAATGAATAAACTATTTCTAATGAAACACTCGGCTGCTGTCCAATTGTTAAATCTATTCATGAACTTTATCGGGGATGAATAAAAAAGAAGAAAAGAAACAAGAAAGTAGGCTACGGTCGGAGCCAATAAAAAACGAGCCTTGTGAAGGAGCAAATGAAAACGTCTATTTTTCAAGATTTCCTCTTCCGCTCAAGCCTGAAATACCCTCATTTTCCAAAACTTCACAGAAAATCCTTCCCTTATTTTCTTTCTTCTCTTTCCTCTCTGTTTCCTTTTATTTTTTATGATTCAAAAGATTCATAATGATTGAATATCTACAAATAGAACCAGTAGAACACTTTGAAACTAAACAAATTTAAGAAAAGCTTCTTATACATTTGATTTCATTCATTGTTCATACAAAGCAGTGATGGTCAATTGCACTATTTTCTGTTAACTGTTCATGTTAATGCTAACAATGATTAGCAGTTAGAAATAACAGAAACTAATTGTTAACTGCTAATTGTTTCCTAAATGTATTTATATACGTAAATTCCTTAGGTTACACACCATATCCATCAATCAAAATGAAAATAATATATAATTAGTGTCCTTGTATAAATTTTGTAATTTGTGAAGATTTTTTTTAGCGCGGTTCCTCCCTCTCTCCATAGGGAGGAACCCCGCTTATAAGGTTGATCTCATGACGCAATCCGCAAGTGCCGACTAGAAACTTTTGCGTTTCAGAACCCCTAGAGACCGAAAATGATTGTGGTTCAAATTTGTATATATATATATTAGCGCGGTTCCTCCCTCCCCCCATAGGGAGGAACCCCGCTTATAAGGTTGATACAATGAAACAATCCGGAAGTGCCGACTAGAAAATTTCGCGTTTCAGAACCCCTAGAGACCGAAAATAACGGTGGTTCAAATTTGTATATATATATATATATATATATATATATATATATGTATATATTTATTTATATATATATATATATATATATTTGTCTGTTCGCTCTCTAAGTAGAAGACGAATGGTCCGATTTTGATGAAATTTCGTACAAAAATCCGTCGTCCAATTTGAAAGGTCAAGTTCGTTAACCAGCAAAATCCGCCCACTGGAAGATGGCATTTGGGGCGAAATTCGCGCAAAAAAATCGAAAAGTTATGTCAATCGGAGAAATAAGTGCTTAAAACTTCAAATACGTCTGTTTTGTTCTTATGAACGGGTTTTTGTCGTTCTTTTTGTAATTTTTGTCTCCTTCCCTTCGTTTTTTATTGCATTTTATTTTTGTAATTTCTTATGTTGGGAAAATTTTGTGTAAAACAGGATATGAAAAATGAGACCAATTTTCTGTTGCTAGAAACAATGTAAATTTTGGGAACTTTCATTAATATCTCGAAAACGGTTGAAAATCTTGGTAAACGGAAGAATACCATTAGAAAGCTTATTAAATGCTCTACATAAAAGGTTCTAATGAAAGTTTTGATTAGGCGATGACAATCGGAGAAATAAGAGCTTAAAGCTTTAAAGTAATTGATTTCGCTTATTCGAACTGTTCTTTTTGTCTGTTTTTAATTCCTTGTTATTTTTTAATTGCTTATAGTTGGATAATGTATTCGAAAATAAAACAGGTTCCAAGATTCCAAGACCTTGTAACTAGCGGGAGGGTTTCTAGTGTTGCCGACCCTTCCAGGTAAGATTGTAAATCCTACCTTTCAAGACTGGTGGAACCAAAATAATAGCTGTCGGGGTTCGGTCACTGCTACTTCGGTCACCCTTCATCAGGGCTGTAAATACAAGTAGGACATATTTAACACTAATATATGCACATATCTATGTAAATATACCAAACATATATATATATATATATATATATATATATATATATATATTTATATATAAGCATATACACATACACATATTAACGCACACATATGTACATATATATGCCCACATACATACACATGTGGGGTATGTATTATTAAGTAGCAGTGACCGAACCCGGACAATCCCTACCTTGCATCATCAACGGTCAACGATCTCCTGTCAACAAAATAATAACTGCTTCTATTTTAATCATTCGAAATTAGACTAGGGATAAGAACGGAACCGCGCTAAGATGAGGCAGTTCCTGCGAGTCGGACTTTTTTTATATATATATATATATATATATATATATATATATATATTTGTCTGTTCGCGCTTTCCTCACCTCAATAATGGTCCGATTTTGATGAAATTTGGTACAAAAATCTTTCGTGTAATCTGAAAGGTCAAGTTCGTTAACCAGCAGAATCCGCCCACTGGAACATGGTTTTTGGAGCAAAATTCGCGCGAAAAAATATTTACGCTTACATCATACGCTTGTAAGAACTCGTTTTATAGGCTTCTTGGACTAGTAAAACGAATGGAACCATTTTTAAGGCGATAGCTTTAGCCGTTTTCGAGAAAATTAGAAAAATAGTTGTTGAATAACGTTTTTGGTTTGGATACTTTGAAACATTGGATTCAGTTGAAACATTTTCTGCATGTTTGAATTTCATCAAAACTATTATGTTGAAATTTTGGTTACGTTTGGAGTTAAGGAAAGGTTAGAATAAAATATTTTATTAACAGACAAAAACAGAAAAGCTTTGGGAACTTCGTATACTTTCCTTAATATCTCGAAAACGGTTGAGAATCATGGTAAACGGAAGGTTACCATTCGAAAGCTTACTAAATGCTCTACAAAAAAGTTCCTGAAGAAAGTTTTGATTACACGATGTCAATCGGAGAAATAAGGGCTTAAACTTTGAAGTAATCGATTTCGTTTATTCGAATGGTTCTTTTTGTCTGTTTTTATTCCTTGTTATTTTTTAATTTCTTATAGTTGGATAATGTATTTAACAATAAAACAGGTTAAGTAAAATAGAAAAACAATTTATTGTTAGAAATATAAAGACAGATTCGAAGACCTTGTGACTTTTTCAACTGCCTGGATGTGTGGGCCTTTCTGGGGTTGGCCGACCCATCCAGGTAAGTTCATAAATCAAGACCTTTCTAGAAAGGTGGAAAAAGAAATAATAACTGTTTCTATTTTAATCTTTCCAAATGAGACTAGGGATAAGAACGGAACCGCGCTAAGATGATGCAGTTCCTGCGAGTCGGAATTTTTTCATTTTAAATTATTTTTAAAGAAAATGTGTAATAATTGTTGTTTTAGAAACGTAAGGTTTATAGATACCTTGTTTTCTGAAGTAGATAAAGTTTTAAAAGTTTTAATGTTCTTTGCATTTTTTTCTTTTTTTTTAATTTGTGATGTTTTGAAGGCATCCTATTTTTTTAAAATTATTAAACGTAAAAATGTTCTGCTACCTCCTATATTCTACGATTTCGATTAAAGAATTTTTCCAGTGGCTCCTAAACTGCTAACAGGGTCAATTCACGTCAAATCGCCCAATTTTAAAATATGTCCGTGATATATTTTTCAAATTTTTTTCGTGAATAGAGATGTATGAGAAAATCTCAAATTAATTTTTTCAGATTTTTTTATCAAAAATTGAACCAGGGGGAATTTTTAATTTTTTGAAATTCTTGTTTTGTTCATGATTTTGGTTACTGCCTTTCTGATAAAAGTTTTGAAAAACATTTTTGTTTTACTTTTTTTTCAACAAATCCGGCTGTTCTTGGTATCAAATTAAAGCTAATGCTTTTCTCTATCAAAATAAGCTATAATAGTGATACTATAGCCAATAGTGTCATGCCACTAATCGCGCAAAGTTATTTTTTATACTTTTTAATTAAGTAGGTTCAGTATGTCAGAAATCACAATTACCACATGCATCATAATTTTTTTCTAGAATGATCAAACAATGTACTAGTTGCGTTCAAAAAATAAAAATTGTGTTTTTGGTGGTTATGAAAAAAAAATTTTTTTTCTTAGGAAAAAGTTCACTTAAAATGTCAACTTCGTAAAATGTAAATTTAAAGTTTATCTGAGCTCAAAGGAACTCAACACATTTATTACAACCAATAAAACAATAAACTATAATAAGTAAAGATGGAATGGTTGGGATTCGGCTAAATAAACCTCAATATGATTTTTGTTTTAAAAAAATCTATATTTCGGACGTTTCGGCTACTCATTGGTAGCCTTCGTCAGCTAAAATGACAAAAAAGAAATTAATACAGAAACAAACAAGAAAAATTTATAATTGTGATAGGTAACAGAACTATAGATACAATTTAACTTATAACAGAACATATCGTCTTAAATTCTTAGAATGAGTAGAATGAAAAAGAAAATAGGTACAGTAATTGATTTTAATAGTAATTAGTAACATTAATTGATTTTACAAAGAAATAAGAAAACTATATACCAATGACAAATATAGTAGCTAATAGTAACATTAATTAATTTTACAAAGAAATAAGATACTACATACCAATGGAAATGCCGAGCGGCAGAGGAAGACCAAGGTTGGCAATTAAGTAACCATTGTGAAAGTGTCTAAGGAAAAAAGGAATCTGCAAGGGGTATATGTAACTGGAAACAGCAAGAGGTGGGGGAAACGGGCGGTAAAGATCAAACAGATGTTTATGACATTTTATGACAGGAAAGGAGAAAAAGGTGTTAATGGAAGGATACCCAAGGGGCAAGGTAAAAATCTAGGTAGGTGGTCGGGAGAGTCACTTGGAAAATATTAGCGTACATAGGAGAAATGCCTTGTTGGTCAGTTTTGTAATTTATATTGTTTTTGTTTAAGTTTATGTGTACACATTCCGAGATCTGTAGTCTTTTTTTGTTTCGTTGTGTAGAAAGAATTTTCGTGTCGTCGAAGTTAAAAGTGTGTTTTTGCGTAATGGCGTGTTTTGCAAGTGCAGATTTATCTATTTCTTTATTAGTGATGGTTCGTTTATGTTGTGTAAGACGTGAGTGAATGTCATTTATGGTTTCTCCTATGTATACACCATTACAGGAAGGGGTTTGGCAAGGGACTTGGTAAACACATCGGGTGGTATGTTCAAAAGGGATGGGATCTTTGAGTTTGGTATAGAGGGTTTTGAGTTTGTTGGTAGTTTTCAAACCAAAATTTAGGGAAGGGTAGGATTTTTTAATTGTCTTTGTAAGTTTATCAGTCAGTCCAGGTGTAAATGGTAGAGATCGGAACATTTGGGAACTGGGAGTTAGGGAAGAATTGGGAGAGAGAGTGTTGGAAAGTTGGGATTTTACTTTTTTAACAAGGGATTTTATGAGGTTGGGGGGAAATTGGTTGCGTGCCAATATATCTGAGGCGATATTAATATTTTTATTGTGGAAGGAAGCATGGGATAGGGAGAGGACTCGGCGAAGGAGATTTCTGGCTACATTAATCTTGAGGTGGTAAGGATGGGATGAATGAAAATTAAGTAACCGTCCCGAGTATGTGGGTGTTGTCTACCAGTCAGTAATAATAGTACCGTCAGTCTGTCTTATTAGTAAGATGTCCAAGTATGGGAGCTGTCTGTCCTGTTCTATTTCGACGGTGAATTGAAGCCTAGGGTAAAAGGAATTGAAACAGGTAAGTATGTCTGTTAGTGTGTTAGGGTTTATCATCAGCAAAAGATCATCTACGTATTTGCAGATGAATGAGATGTCATGGGGAAACTGTGGGACGAGGGAGTTGAGAAGATCGTTGAGAAGGATTGAGGATAAATCGGGTGCAAGACAATTGCCCCTGGCTAGACCTTCAATTTGTTTATAGAATTTCCCATCATATTTAAAAAAAACCGCTGTTAACACACAGTTTTAGACTTTCTATAAACAAATCAAAGGATAGAGGGCTATGGAGTTGTAGGGTGGGCCAATGGTTTTTGGCTTTGATTTGTTTATAGAAAGTCTAAAACTGTGTGTTAACAGCGGTTTTTTTAAATATGATGCTCCCATACTTGGACATCTTACTAATTAGACAGACTGACGGTACTATTATTACTGACTGGTAGACAACACCCACATACTCGGGACGGTTACTTAATTTTCATTCATCCCATCCTTACCACCTCAAGATTAATGTAGCCAGAAATCTCCTTCGCCGAGTCCTCTCCCTATCCCATGCTTCCTTCCACAATAAAAATATTAATATCGCCTCAGATATATTGGCACGCAACCAATTTCCCCCCAACCTCATAAAATCCCTTGTTAAAAAAGTAAAATCCCAACTTTCCAACACTATCTCTCCCAATTCTTCCCTAACTCCCAGTTCCCAAATGTTCCGATCTCTACCATTTACACCTGGACTGACTGATAAACTTACAAAGACAATTAAAAAATCCTACCCTTCCCTAAATTTTGGTTTGAAAACTACCAACAAACTCAAAACCCTCTATACCAAACTCAAAGATCCCATCCCTTTTGAACATACCACCCGATGTGTTTACCAAGTCCCTTGCCAAACCCCTTCCTGTAATGGTGTATACATAGGAGAAACCATAAATGACATTCACTCACGTCTTACACAACATAAACGAACCATCACTAATAAAGAAATAGATAAATCTGCACTTGCAAAACACGCCATTACGCAAAAACACACTTTTAACTTCGACGACACGAAAATTCTTTCTACACAACGAAACAAAAAAAGACTACAGATCTCGGAATGTGTACACATAAACTTAAACAAAAACAATATAAATTACAAAACTGACCAACAAGGCATTTCTCCTATGTACGCTAATATTTTCCAAGTACTCTCCCGACCACCTACCTAGATTTTTACCTTGCCCCTTGGGTATCCTTCCATTAACACCTTTTTCTCCTTTCCTGTCATAAAATGTCATAAACATCTGTTTGATCTTTACCGCCCGTTTCCCCCACCTCTTGCTGTTTCCAGTTACATATACCCCTTGCAGATTCCTTTTTTCCTTAGACACTTTCACAATGGTTAGTTAATTGCCAACCTTGGTCTTCCTCTGCCGCTCGGCATTTCCATTGGTATGTAGTATCTTATTTCTTTGTAAAATTAATTAATGTTACTATTAGCTACTATATTTGTCATTGGTATATAGTTTTCTTATTTCTTTGTAAAATCAATTAATGTTACTAATTACTATTAAAATCAATTACTGTACCTATTTTCTTTTTCATTCTACTCATTCTAAGAATTTAAGACGATATGTTCTGTTATAAGTTAAATTGTATCTATAGTTCTGTTACCTATCACAATTATAAATTTTTCTTGTTTGTTTCTGTATTAATTTCTTTTTTGTCATTTTAGCTGACGAAGGCTACCAATGAGTAGCCGAAACGTCCGAAATATCGATTTTTTTAAAACAAAAATCATATTGAGGTTTATTTAGCCGAATCCCAACCATTCCATCTTTACTTATCACCTCGACGGCTAACTATCTAATCATCATAATAAACTATTATATTACAAGGAAATTTGACATTAATTTTAGATTATTCACTATTAGGTACCTAATTTTTATTGTGAAAGTCATATCGTAGTTTCTGTAAATTTCAAATTCAGTTAAATGTGAACCTTTTCATCTATTTTGTATGTCTTTCCTGATTCAGATGATGATAAAAGAACAGGAATATATCTGAGACATGACGGCACATAGCACTGGGCGTTTTGACATGAAATTACCCAACAGCTTCTGCTGTTACCGTGGTCTAGTGGCTAACGCGTTAGATCCTAATGTGGGAGATGGTGTGTTCGAGTCCCACCGGTGGCAGAATCAGGGATGTCGGCGTTAATGGCCCAGAAGTCTGGCGCGCCGTAAATAAATAAAAATCCATTATGACTATTAAGGTAATTAGTCATGTGTGTCCAGAGTAAAACACTCTTTCAGATGGACCGATGTGCCGGGTCTAGTAGCTGTTATTCCTTGACACTAATGGTGTGTAACTGCTTAAAAAAAAAAAAAAAAAAAAAAAAAAAAAAAAAAAAAAAAAAAAAAAAAAAAAAAAAAAACCATCTGCTAATAGCAACCCATCACTAATAAAAAGGTTTATAGTTGGGCATGCGAGGTTCAGTTAAACCTCAAATATTCATTTTTCTGATTAAAGAGATCGTTCGTTCTTTAATTAAGTAAGAGTTGTAGTACTAGTTAAATTTTAAATGAACATTATTATTATTTATTAATTGTATGCAACGCTTAACTGGCGATTCGAATTTTCTTCAAAACCCTTTGGTGGAGCGCATGAACGGACTTGCAGGGGGTTCTTATAAAGAAACAAATAAATATTTCATTATTACAGTTTTCTTAAAAATTATAATTTTCCATCGACATGTAAATGCAAAAAGGTAAGATAAAAATGATCCAATAACTTAATAACTGATAACTTACCAGTATGACTCATACTGAAACAATACCATGAATTTTTTTTTATATAATCTAAAATAGGTGTAAAATGAAACGCCGGGTAACAGCTAGTGGAACAATAATTGTGGTAAATTTCATTATAGCAGGAAAATGCGTGTGGCATCAGCCCGGAGGGAAAAATAGTAAGCAAACCATTCAACTAATACAACAATAATCAGCCAAGCTATTCATTACTTTAAAAAGTTGTTATATTTCAAAACACAAATACATATTTTCTAGTTCTAAAAAAAACAAAAAAAAAAGAGGTTTTTTTTGTTAAGATTTTAAAAACACTATAGCTTTATAGCTTTTTAAAATAAAGATGTTTAAATGTTGCATTGTAAACAATATTTATTTATAACAATTGGCATAGTCTAAATGTAATAAAAAAATAAGGAAATTTATACCTTAAATTGTTTGTTACTTCTAAAATGAATCCATGCTATTAAAAAATGTTATTATTTTATAGAAGAACTTTTAATAATCTGGATTATTTAATTATAAAATTGTAGAATAGCATATGGATTACCCAAATCTCAATGTCGTCCTGTTGGATATATTTAAATTATATTCAATTCTATTTTTCAATGCTCGCAATCTTTAGCTCAAATGTGTATGCTCCGTTAAAATTAGAATCAATTTTACATTATTACTCAAAGGCCACATACGTCAGTTCTAATTCATTAAAAATAGGCAAGATGAAATCTTTTAAATAAAAATAGTTACTTATTAAACACTTATGAATTGATAATAAGAAATTAATAATAACTTACTATTCTTTTGATCTCTTGAATATTTTATTTTCTTAAACCTAAATGAAGTAGTTTCTAACCGTTTCTTCGTAAAAAGGGAAGTACTTAAAACAACTTACCTGTAACAAAAAAAAACATGATTATGGTACAAACGTAAATCAAATTTTTATAAAATATTTGTTTATTTATTAACACATTTTTAACTCAATGACAATGACTATTAGTTATAAGTTCTAAACGCTTTATTATTAAATGTTATCAATCAATGTTATCTATTAAAAAAATTGTAAAATAATTATATCATATTATAAATTGTAAAAAATAATATCATATTAAAAACTTGCGCCAAGGTGTATAAGTAAGAACATTCCTGAGTAAAATTATCTTACAACTTACAACTACTGACAGAGGGTAGCTCCTCGTTAACGATATATTACGATTTTTAAAACACCACAATCTACACATAACAATTTGATTCCAGCAACACATTTAGATCCTTAGTTGGAAGCCTTAGAAATATTAGTTCAGTGATATAATAATAATCTGATTTCAATTAATAATAATACCTTCAAAGAAAAGTTTTTTTTTTAATAATTTAATATCAATTTTAAATGTTTTCGTCGCGACGGACAATTAAATAATGTTAGTAGCTTTAGTGTTATGATATATAATTATACTAACTATTTTGTTTTGTGTTCTCTATATTGTATTTTGTTCTCTAAGTTACTGATAATTGTGGACACATAAATTTATATTTGTTTTTTGTTTATAAAAGTAAATCGCCGTTTATAAAAAAAAAAAAAAAAAAAAAAAAAAAAAAAAAAAAAAAAAAAAAAAAAAAAAAAAAAAAAAATCACGCTGTATTGTTCAGGAATGTGATTAAACTACCAAAGAAATATAAAACAACTCGAAGGAACTGCACCATCTTCCGTTCTTATCTGAAGAATCATTTGAAATGCTTAGAATATAATATATTCTAAGCATTTCAAATGAAGTCTCAAAGATAAGCAATATTTTAGGCACTACAACAGGTAACTGATAGTATTCTAAGCGGAATATACTTCCTCTGCCTTCAAAACATCGCTCTAGGAAATTGCTGTTACAAATAGATTTCTAATTCGTAGTTTAAATTAAAAAAAATTATTTTAATCTTAAAAGCAATTGAAAATAGAAAAAAAGCAATAATTTCTCTGATTGAGATCACTCTATCAACAAACAAAAAATGCATACGAACCGTTATTACATGAAATGTTTTACAAATAGATGCTTTACATTTATTACGATATCCGAACTGGTTTAGAGATATTTAAGAAAATGTCAAAAGATTTTGTCAAAAACGGCTGTCGATAAGATCTTGAAAATGTTGTAATTTGGTTCAGTAACTCGAATTACCTACAAACGGCTTACTTGGAAGCGTATAGAAGCAAAGCCGTATATTATTAATAGTGTTCCAGAATTTTAAAATCAGACAAATAATTTTAACATAATATTAACATCTCTTACACTCAAAGCTCATCTTATTTGATACTTTAGTACTTTTTATCATTTGGGTGATTGTTGTATATAATTTAGCCAATAAAGCAGTAATTATTTGCAAGCTTTGCCACGGGTAAGTGCTAATTAAGCTCAATAAAAACATTGAAGGAGATTTTACCATTGGGCTCAGTTTGCATTTAAACAATACGAGGGCTTGAAGAATCGGCTGGCACCGTTCCAGGATATCTGGATAGGGGATCTCCAGCATTGACCCCGATTCCAGGACTGCTAAGGTCGAATAGAGCACCCCGACCCAGCCACACTGGCAACTATAGGCAATGCCCGTTAGGAGTACAATATCAGCAACCAACCGAAGGCATAATGTCACATTGGTCCACCATCAGATCATGTGTTTATCAATGTATGTATATATGGAGGCCATATTACATGGAATAATCAGATACCGTTGAATAAAGCAATTAAGTGACTTCAAATTATTGATGAAACTTTGATTATTAGCCATATCCACTTAAAAACGTATTCGTATACAGCGTTTAATAGCTGTTATAATCTGCAATGGATTTAGAACTATTTCTTCCGATGCTTCTTGTGTACTGGCTAGATAGTTACCATTAAAATAAACAACAAACACATATAGAAGCAAGTATATTCGCTTCGAAAACCTAGAATATACTCGACTGATAACGATAACGGAAGCAAATATTGGACACATCCAAGTAAGCATTTTGACATTTCGGAAAATATTAATTCGAAATTTAACCGTTCCAGTTTTTTAAAGGTGTACACAGACGGGGTAGCAAAATAAATGATAAAGTATGTTCTGCATGGGTATCATTGGGTATTAACTATAAAATTCAGAAAGAATATAAATTAGACAGTCGTTGCAGTAATAACCAAGCGGAAAATCTTGCTCTTTACAGAGCAACGGAATTCTTCAATAGCAATCGTCCCGAGAAAGTTCGTTACATTTTCCCTCAGATAACATAAAATTAATACATGGACTAACAAACTATAATATTCACAATAAATTAATCAAAAATGTAGGAGAAACCTACTAAGTTAATCTGAGAGAGGTATTACATTCAGACGAGATCGGGTTAAAGGCCATTCAGGGAACGAAGGAAATGACAAAGCGGATCAATCAGCAAAATGTCTAGATCAAAATGACACGTTCAGTTTTGTCTACAATTAACATAATTAATATTTCAACATGGAACAAAGGGTGGAGAATAACCACAAAATCCCTTAGTTGACATAAATGTGTACCTGAGTCGGAAAAAATGTGTTCAAAGATCACAAGGAGGAACTGGTGAACATTGTTTTATCCGTGAGGTTTTATGATAGAACAAAATAACTAGGAAAATGAAGAACAGCAATTCATCTAATATTATTTCTTTTTCGTATTTTATCTATAAATTCTCTCTTGTTTCTAGGTCTTGGCCTTTTTTTCTATTTGTTTTTGTATTATTTTACAATTTCACATTAGAGTTATAGTACAAACTTTATTTCTTTAACATTATTCAAGTTTATTTTTATAATTAATTTATTTATATTAATTTCTAGCAATGTAATCTCTATCAAAGGATGTGGAGCACGGTAAAACAAATAAACCACTCAACCATACTTACTATGGCTGAGAAAATATTAAGACAATTTTTTTTTTTTTTTTTTTTTTTTTTTTTTTTTTTTTTTTTTTTTTTTTTTTTTTTATAATCTTTCATTAAAGATTAAAATGTTAGTAAAATGCTCGGAAGATAACATTTGAATTTCTTGAATTACTAACATTTCAACACGTTTTTTCAACACGGGTTAGTGAAGTGAAATTTACATGCAGGCTGAATTCGGATTCAATCAGACATTGACAGAATTCAGTATTGAATGGCTGTCATTGTCTGATAGTCAAGATACAATGCCAAGAATGTCGTCTTATTTAAATCTAATGTCAAGGTAAGCACTATCTTGATTCCATGTCTACATTGATACAATGTTCTTGGGACAATGTTAATCTCAAATAAACATTTCATTGACATGTATTGAATTTGTAATACGTTTACATTTAAAAAAAAAAAAAAAAAAAAAAAAAAAAAAAAAAAAAAAAAAAAAATTGGTGTATGGGATGGTAGTTTTTCTTTATAAAAAAGAAAAGGCATCAGCCCTATCCTGGCTTGAAAACCTATAGATAACCCGTGCTAAAATTCTTAGTTAATAATAATGGTTAAATTTAAATAAATAACTTTTAATTTAATTGATGAAACATAATTTCATCAATAGATTTAATATAATCTACATATAAAATTCAGCTGTTTGTTACTTATACAAATCCACACCGTTTGACCAATTTTAGCAACACAATCCACAAAATTTTAATCAAACTTAGCACACAGGTAGGTCATGATTTGAAGTGTTATTGGCTAGGTCAAAATCGTCTAGGCCTAACATTTCTGAAGTCACGGGCTCGAAACTGTGATCCCGAACATTTATAGAAGAGTGAATTGTCAGAAATCGTTGCTCTTGAAAAATGAGATATTCACCAAGACAGACGGAACATCATTGGGTCATTCCGTGTCAAATCGACACAGTGATTTTTTCTTACCATCTCAGATTTAAATGAAATTTAATGAGGAGGTAGCCTTTGTATAGACTAAGAAAAATACCAAATATTATTGAAAAATATTAACTGATTTGGAAATTACAGCTATGTAAAATTTCAAAAAATGCCTGTACCTGAAATGTTTGAATTGCTATTGTGGCTCATATATTTAAGCTAGAGAGCTGGGAGGGGTGTTATTTGTACAAACTTTCTTATGACATGCAACACCATACAGGTTAGAAGGAAAAAAAAATTCTCAAATTCAAAAACAAAATTTTATTTGTATATATCTCAAAATGCGTATTTTTAAAATTTTTCAAAATTTTATATGTTTTTCTCAGTGTATTTGAGAACTTATTCCTAAAGTTTTATGATGGGATTCCAATGGGTTCACCATTTATTAATTTTTTTTTTTTTTTTTTTTTAAGACGCTAATATTTTGGACGATATACAAAACAAAATCATATATGTACCTATACATGTCATATTGCAATACAACTTCAAATCTCTTTAAAATGTTTACACATAATCCTTTTTTATTAAATAAAATTTATTGATAAATCAGAATCAGAATTATATTAGTAAAAGCACTTTTATTTAAAAATAGAATAAATCAGTACAAAATTAAACTTATATTATCATTGCATTTTCTAGTGATGTAATGGAAGGCCCAGGGGCGATGAGTGTCAAGGTGTGAGCACTTAACACTCAGAGCCAAGGGTCGTGGGTTCCTTACCCACTATGGGTTGGTGGCTTTTCTTTAGAAAAAAAAAAAAGGCATCAGCCCTATTCTGGCTAGAAAAGTGTGGTAACCTATTGATAACCTATCTGAAAATTCTCAGTTAATAATAATGGACGTTAAAATGTAAATAAATAAACATTGTCTAATAACAAACCTTAAACAAAATTTTACTTGCCTTCATCAACAAAACTACTTTAAGGAGATGAAAAGTAATGCTGAGTAGCTCATGTCTTATCCTGGAAAGCTTCATTTGATGTTTGAGTATCATTTTCTATGTGTAAACTCTTCCAGTTGGTATAACGGGATTAAATTTATACAATATATCATTATTTATTTAAATTTTGAGCGTCCATTATAATTAACTGGCATCCCAAAAACATCAGGTTTTCGTGGAAATGAAAAATATGAAGGAGGTCCAGCAGGGTGCAAGAAGGTGACCTTAACTCAAGCTTCATTTTTATACAAAACATATGCCAACCACCATGTAGTGTCATATGTAGCACTTACGTTACCTCTTACATCCTTTATTAATAGTTTTTCTAATTATCTTATAGTAGACACAGTTTCAGAGCTATGATCAAAAGAAAAATACATTACTTTGATTTTTAAATGGTTTCATCTTGTAAAAAATCATGACATTGTTAATGCCTTTGCAAAACTATCACTTAAGAAATTTCCAGTTTCTACATACTCTTCTTGCGTGACATAGGTAATTAAATTTTACTTGTCATCTTCTTAAAGTAGTTTTGTTAATGAAGGCAAGTAGAATTTTGTTTAAGGTTTCTTATTAGAAAATGTAATGATAATATAAGTTTAATTTAATACTGATTTATTTTATTTTTTAATAAAAATGCTTTCACTATAATATATAATTATTATTTCTAATTAATCAACCAATTTTATTTAATAAAAAAAGATTATTTGTAAACATTTTAAAGTGATTTGAAGTTGTATTGCAATATGACATGTATGGGTACATATATGATTTTGTTTTGTATATCGTCCAAAATATTAGCGTCTTAAAAAAAAAAAAAAAAAAAAAAAAATTAATAAATGGTGAACCCATTAGAATCCCATCATAAAACTTTAGGGACAAGTTCTCAAATACGCTTAGAAAAACATATAAAATTTTGAAAATTTTTAAAAATACGCATTTTGAGATATATACAAATAAAATTTTGTTTTTGAATTTGAGAAATTTGTTTTCCTCCTAACCTATATGGTGTTGCATGTCATAAGAAAGTTTCTACAAAGAGCTTCAAAATAACACCCCTCCCAGCTCTCTAGCTTAAATATAAGAGCCACAATAGCAATTCAAACATTTCAGGTACCGGCATTTTTTCACAATTTTTGAAATTTTACATAACTGTAATTTCCAAATCAGTTGATATTTTTCAATAATATTTGGTATTTTTCTTAGTCTATACAAAGGCTACCTCCCCACCAAATTTCATCAATTTCTGAGATAGTGAGGTTGAAAATGTTTGTTTTTTGTGTTGATTTGACCTGGAATGACCGCATTCTATCATCTGGGGCATATTGTCGGTTGTTCGACATGTCCGAAGCTAAATATGCTATCCCTTCCACTGCTGGTTTCTCATGGCGTGTTTCCGTGACTGCGTTTGTGTGTGCACGCGCGTGAAAAATGCAACATTTTCCTTGTTTCAGGAGTGTATTGCGGGTCTAATTGATACATGTTCCTGAATCCCATCCAAAAGGTAGTTGATGCGCGTTGTATCGGGGTTGTCAGTAAAAAATGCCCGTTACATCGAGTTCAAATGAAGAATAGGCCTTATGACATTCTATGGCTAACTAAGAGGTAATGGAATTAAATAGAGGGGAACCATAGTTCTTAAGGGATTGTTCCTAGAGGAAGGAGCCGTCAAAAACGGCTTTACGAATAATGCCAAAGTTTTGGAAGGTCCTGGCCACCTTTGTCCTTGGTCTTCCAATAAATTTGTGGACTGCTCCCTCGGAGGCCCTCGCAAATTCCTTAGGGGAGAGATTAATACTTCCATTCTCATCCTCTCTCCATTCACCGGGTACATATTGGCCCTTCCGAACCCCTCCCCTCGTTCTAGACGTGGCGAAAATTAGTTTCGATATGAAAAGGAGAAGAGCCGAAGCTACGAAGGTATAAGAGTAGGGGGATATGAACTGAACCCATTTCTTCGAAGGAATGAACCAATTAAAATGCAAATTTAAATCTCTATTTCATCGGATTGTCCATTCGGCGAGATAGGGACTATTTTAAACTGATATCAATACTCCCTTTCTTCTATAAAAGATCCGATTTACTTTTCAACGCTGGTTCGAACCGACGAAATCGGACTATCACGATCTTCGCACTTTATCTCATAACAAAGTGCAGCAAACAGCCATTTAATAAAATATTAATGGCTGCATTATTCATAAAAATAATACAAAAGTCTCACTTGCAGGAATTGTGTCATCTAAGCACATTTTCCTTCATATTCCTAGTTCCAATAGCAAAGGAATAGAAATAGTTATTGGTATGTTTTGTTCAATCTTGAAAAATATAAAATGTTTTTAAGTGACATAACTGATTAATGACAGTATCCTAAGCGGAAATTACTGCACCCTCTTCCTCAAAGTTAGTTCTTGTAAAACGCTATGAGCAATGTGTTTCTCATTTTCTTATCTTATTTTACTAAAATACTCATTTCACTGTTCGAGGTTTTATGCAATTATTTCTCCGACTGATACCGCCCCATCGATAATTGCATTAAAGTAATATGTACACGAAGGTTTTGAAGCAAGGAGAAAATTTGGCTTCGGAGTAACCCTCCTTGTTGGTTGCCCAATATTGCTGCTTTTAGCCTTCGTCTACTCGTTTGTTATTGGAAGGGGTTATGCCAAGTCTTATGGTGAAAAAATAAATTGAATCTACTAGGTAGGATATGCGAATATTAGTAAACATATTTTTATTTATTTTTTATTTATTTTGTTTAAGATGCACCACTTTGGGGTGAGTTGCATCGAATATCTTTGTAGCTATATGCTGAGACATATTTCATTAATCCATTTTTTTATTTTTTTTTTTTAATTTATTTATTTTTTTTTAAATGACACTTCCAAATTACAACCAAATATAATGAAAATACAGGTATTCCAATCCTAAGCAAAATAGTTAATGCCCCTTAATACGTTTCCAATAAAACCCTTCATCATGACTTCAATATCCCTTTCACGTTTCAACTAATAAAATCCCGATTCCTAACCTTTCATTCCAAACTATCTCTCCACCCAATGTTCTCTCAATTCAACCCCAAAAATCCACCTATGGGGCTAAAGAGATATTGGCCTCGGGACTGTTATCAAATTAAAGGATAATAAAAGTTATCAACTAGGAATTGTCAATAATGACTGGCTCATTCAAAAGTTCTAGTTAAATAATTATATTTTACAATTCTATTATTTTTTTATAATAATATTTTTTTTAAATTAATTTAAGTTTTTTATTTTTACTAAAAAAAAAAGAAAAAAAAAGAAAGAAAAAAGCTGGGTAGCATCCCTTTTGGTGAGAAATGATCAATCAAACACTAAAATTAGATATTTTCGAAATAATGAATTAATTTTATGAGATATAATATATTCAGTTTAATTTACTATTTTTTAAATTTATTATTCCTCAAGAATGAAATAAAAAAAAATAAAAAAAAAAATTATTATTTTTTTTGGGCTGCTTATCCACAAATGGGCTGTCTACAGGTAGCCATACTTTTATAACATGAGCACATAGAGGGTCACCACCTATTCAGGTGCTGGCCACGCCCGACGTTGCGTAACTTCGGTGATCAACGGGTATTTAAGGTGTACGCTGGGTCCGCGAGACACAGCTTTTTTCCCTTACGTCTCGATAGAATTTAAGTCGTCCCTAAATAACGAGTTACATCAAGAATCTACCGACTAACTGACAGTAGCGTAGGCCGAATTCGAGAAATTACTCGAGGTATTATCTTGATGACTGCTGAAAGCGACTCGAGCTAAAATAGGACACTTTGTCCATCCGACTTGCAAAGGCTACCAAGATAGGCAGACAAAGTACCGGCTATCAAGATTCGGCTCTGGCAGTTCTATTCAACTCCTACTCAAGCCTCCTGCAATAGCTGCAATTCTTCAAGTAGTCGACTCAATTTCTGCAAGTTGAACCATGTCTCATCATGTTCTATACGGGTATAGACTGGAATTTTATAAAAGCACAGGCAAACCACCCAACAATACAAAATACTAATACAAAATTTCAATTGACTGAAACTTAGGTTGTGATTTGCCTGGTCTAGGAAGTCCCTGGAAAGGCAGGAAACAAACTAATTCCCGACTTATTGACTACAAAAAAACCAAAAAACAAAATCACAAACTAAAGATTTCGGCTTACATAGTCATATAAGCCACAGGATTGACTGCTTAAAACGCGATCACCAACCAAAGATGTCGGCTTGTATAATCAAAGAAGATACTCGATTGACACCAAAAAACCCGATCACCAACTAAATGGTTCGGCTTGCAAAGACATCGAAGCCTGTAGATTGACTACAAGAAATGTGACCATCAACTAAATATTTCCGCTTGCATAGTCTCTAAAGGCTCTCAATTGAAACTAAAGATTTTGGCTTACATATATTCTATTGACTGCTGGAAATTTGATCACCAACAAAAGATTTGTGCTTACTTAGTCACATAAGGCATTCTACTGACTTCAAAAAATGTCATCACCAACTAAATATTTCGGCTTGAATCGTCACATAAGTTACCGATCGACTGGAAAGGATCTAATAAGCCTGATTTCGGATTGTATAATCAAGAAGACACTCGATTGACAGGAAAAAAGTAGTTAAGTAACTTAGATCCCCGGATCGTATAGTCTGTAAAGGCAACAAATTGACAGGAAAAACTTTTCCAATCCTCGTCTCCTGTAAACTCCACCAGTGCACTGAGAGAAACCAATCTACGAAGATAGCAGCGAACCTTTGGTGTAGTCTTACAACCAATAAGGTCTCACCGGATGAGGAAATAAAATTTTCAAATTTTGAAAACCTTGTTTTAAATGACGTTATCAGCGGGTTTCCTTCAAACTGAAGAAGAGAGGAGACGCACTAAAATGTATATTATAAATAAACTTCCATAAAAAGCAATCAACAAAAGGCTTGCAGATAGCTTTATAGGGTGAAATGGCCTGGATAATATGGATAGATATAGATGCGTACAAATTTATTTGAATATTTTCAGATTCCATAATGTCTTCAAAAGAGCCCAGCCCCTTAGAACAATATATGCAGTTTTCTTACACTTGGAGGGCGTTTTAACACAACGGTCCTGGGGCTCGGGCGTGATCAAAGGAGAAATATTAAGGAGAAGAGTGTTTGGTAAGTCGGAGGATTGCCCAAGGCAGGGGAGAGTTAGGATAGTGGATAGATTGAATTATGGAGGCCCGCCAGGAATACGCCATTTGGGGAAAGTGTCCTTGGGCTTCGTCAGAAAAACTCCTGCAGGTTCTTACCAACTTGATCCGTACCAACGCCATTTAGCAGATTAACAAGATAGAGCTCACAGTAATATATGTACTTTGCGAAAACGTCTTTAAATCCACATCGATCCTATGGTGTATGTGTAAATATATATATATATATATATATATATATATATATATATATATATGTAAAATAATTCAATGGGAATGAAATATTGTTTAGGTTCTGATTGCCTCAATTATCTGGCATTGATGGCATGAAACGTGCATGTTTTAAAATAGAGTCTAATAAAAATACAATGTTGTGCCATTTTTAAATTTAATTAATGAATTAATACCAATTTCATGATTTTTTTTTAGTACATTCAAAATGTTATTAAGTTTTAAATTTATAAATCCCAAACAAAAATGCATTTATTTGCTTTAGCTAACGGCTCATCTGTACTGAGTTGGATGTTGAGAAAGGGTTGGGGGCAGAGAAGTCTTTCCGAAAATTAATAAAAAAATCCGGAAGCCTTATCACATTTTATAGATTGAAAATCAGTCAATTCGGACGGCTGCAGGAATTTTCTTAAGGTTTTATCAATTTTTTGGCTTATAAACAAATTAAATATATCTGTCAATTTTCAACCCAATCGACATCAGTAAAAGAATTTGGAAAATTTGTAAAAGATGCTTGATTTGACACTTTAGGTGTTACATTCTGTTCACTATATCCTGAGATATGCGTAAAATTAAGCGCCTTTTTTAGTACAGTCTAAAGCGTATTTACTGATTTCAATTAGTTTGAAAATTCGTGGAGATCTTACATTTGCTAATAACTTTAAAAAATGCCTACAGCCGTCCAAATCGACGGATTTTCAATCTGTACAATGTTTATGAAAGCTGAAGCCATTATCTTTATTAATAAAAACATAACAGATATGTATTTACAGCATTTCGTTTGGGGTTTGCAACAATGTGAAAAGTTCCACTCGCAGGAACTGCGTCATCTTAGCACAGTTCTTATCTCTAGTGCCATCTGGATAGCTTTGACTAAAAATAAACATTTATTTTTTTCGCGAAAATTGTAAATACCCACTACAAAATCTGGAATAAAAGCGATACTGAGTCGTCAATGCACAGGAAACCGACAGTAGCCACAGAAGTTGGAATTACACATGTTTCATATTATCAAATGTCAGAACCGTCATTTTAGGTATGGTGGATACCCGAACATCTCCAGCTTTATGGCAGTAACGGTTGTTTTGTTTGGGTCCTTAGAAAGAGGAGCAGGTAGAAAAGGGACACTTTCACCTATAGACAAGCTAAGATAATGCTTATTATGGAGAATACAACTAAAGTAAATTTTCGAATCGCCTTTTCCCAGAAATGGTTAATCTAATGAAAGAATGTGTCAGGACAAGTTTTGCACATAAGTGCATGATCTGCAATTGTTGTCTGAAATATTTTTATCATAAAACTAAATGATTCGCTGACAAATCCGAGACGCCTTGAGAAGGTCTGTAGCATGTATACTCACGGATTTCTGAGCGAAATAATTATAAAGGACGTGATTTTTTCGATTTTTTTTTTCTTAATATTTAATATAATAAAATAAGGGGGTTAGCTCAGTTATTAGCTCAGTGGTAGAGCACTGGACTCATATGCTGGAGGACCTGAGTTCAAATCCCGAGCAAGCACTTAAGATTTTTTCTTCTAGTGTCTTCGTTCATGAATCGAATTCTGCCTCCCTGACCATCCCCAGGCAAACCCAGCCTTTAATAAATTTATTAATGGTTACCATGGTGCTAATGACTCCAGCAGTCGAAGCAGCAAGGGGAAAATCAGGCGGCCGGAGCATAGTACTGACCACACTATCTCCCTAGTGTGCCGTATGGTCACGAATCAGATACCTCTACAGTATCAGCCCCTCAGGGCCCTCGTGGCCTGTTATGGGAATGATTTTTTTTTATTTTTTATTTATTTTATTTTTTTTTTTATTAAAATAAATGTCCCAGTAATTTTTCAATTTACGAATAGCTCAAAAATTGTTATTAGACAATATTTTAAAAAGAATGTTCACGACTATAAAAGGGAAAGTACCCCATCATGACAGCGCCTTTGTAAGAGGCATCATATCTACTATTGATTGTGAGAGAGAGAGACTTGCTGTAACTCGATCTGCCTACAGCGAGGGTTGATTCTAACAGATATTTACTCTACAGGTAGATTTGGTACCATTTCCTTCCTCCACCAGCCAATACTATCCAAAGTCTAACTTGGTTAAGAAATTATATGGTTCCTGACTTAGCATATCACACTAAATATATAGCCTTACCAAATTATATGGTTCCTGACTTAGCATATCACACTAAATATATAGCCTTACCAAATTATATGGTTCCTGACTTAGCATATCACACTATATATATAGCCTTACCAAATTATATGGTTCCTGACTTAGCATATCACACTAAATATATAGCCTTACCAAATTATATGGTTCCTGACTTAGCATATCACAGTTCCGTTCATACTCCTAGTGCTAATATTAGAAAGGAATAGAATCGTTTATTGGTAGGTTTTATTCTTTCTTAAATATATATATATATATATATATATATATATATATATATATATATATATATATATATACAATAAAATCTCAAAGAGATGTAATAAAATATTTCAGGCACCACAACAGAAAACTGATTGTAACGTAAGCAGAAATTATTTCATCTTCTTTCTCCACGTTCACTCTTGGAAACAGTATAACAACGTTTCTCATTTTCTTAACTTGTTTTACTAAAATGTTCATTTTACTGTAAAACGCAATTAAAAAACAAATAATAACCACTAAAAAAGTAAGGTAAACCGAGACAAAAACCGGTAGAAAAGAAACATTTTCAAGTTTTATGCACTTATTACTCTGATTGACATCGAAAATCACATTTGCAGCCTTTTTTTAGGGAATTCAGTAAGCTTTTACTTTTCACGATTTCCCAACCGTTTACAAGATGAATGAATGAATGAAAACCTTTATTTATTCTAAACAACTTACATTAGTGAAACAACTTACATTGCAGATATATGCATTTATTTACTTTTTTTTATTATTATTATTTACTTTTTTTTATAACATTAAATTATATTTGGACTTATTTTTTATAAAATTAATAGTGTCTCAAATTAAGCATAAAATCAGCTAATGCTGAGGTTTGAGTCCGGTTTGTGTTCTTATACATCTTGTAGCCAGACGAGGTAGTGGCCAGTCTCTTCCATTCCTTTCTTTCCTCTGCAACTCTTCTCCAGGTTACCCCACCACAGGTCTTCCTCATCTCTGCATCCCATGGGGTTTCTGGCCCTCCTGATCGTCTTTTCCTATCTCTTGGGTACCATTCAAGTACTTTTTGGGCCCATGTGTTGGGGGTTTTGCTCTTTATATGCCCTGACCAAGACCACTTTCTGTAGTGAATTCTCTCAATTATGTCTGGGAATCCCGTGCTTTTCCTAATCCAATTCTTTGTCTTCCTGTCCTTCCTGGTGATTATAAGGATGTACCTCTCCATGGCTCTCTCCGTCACTCTAAGTTTTTGGATTACCTTGCTGTTTACAAGATATTTCAGAAAATATACTCCAAAGATCCAAAAACTTTCCATGTACATTATCAATTTTTTTTTCTAATACTTCCTTACCTCCAAACGCAACCAAAATCGAAATATTTTAGATTAGAGAGGGCCTCCCCGTGGTCTAGTGGCTATTGCCTTGGATTCTCATGCGGGAGATGGTGGATTCGAGTCCACCGAATTTTGCAGACGCGGCGGCAGGAATTTTTTCGTCCCACGGCTCGTTAAGAAAATTCCTCGCTGCCCCCGGGATTTCGGCGCTAATGGCCCAAAAGTCGATGGGCCTTAAAAATAAAAAAAAAAAAAGAAAAAAAGAAAGTTTTTCTAATACTTTCTGCCCTCCAAACGCAACAAAAATTTTAATATATTTGATAGTTGATGAATGTCGAACATCTGGAACAAGTTCCGGCTGAATCAATCGATTCTAAATACACCAACTGAAAATGAGTTTGGAAAAGTAGGTGTTTCAATGTTTCTCGAAAGCGGTTGCAGATATCGCTTGAAAAATAGTTTCATGCTTTTCCCTGGGTGAAGGAACCAATGAAACGAGTACCTGCAAGCATAGAAACTCGAAAACGTAAGCCTTACGATTTTTTTCGCGCGGCTTTCGCTTCAAAAACCATTCTCCGGTGGACGGACACTGCTGGTTAACAAACATGCCCATTCAAATTAGGCGAGACATATATTTAGTGGGCACTTCTGGATTACGTCATCAGGTCACGAGCAGTGTTCAAAAATAGAAAAAATTAAGTTTGAAAAAAACTTTTTTGATGGTCAATATTAAAATTAGAACCTTAGAACAGGAAGAAAACATCTAAATTAGAATGTAAAAACAAAGACTAAAAGCTAAGGATTAATTTGAATTGTTGGTACAAATACAAATATTAAAACTGGTTCGGTTAGTAAATATTTACTTTGGCTGTTCCAATCTTATTACATTTTCATTTTTCTTTTAATATGCTCAAGTGTCTGTCCCAAGGGAATCGTTGATTGACTAATCTTGGCCAGCAGGCCAAAAAATTGGTTAGTTCTAGTGTTTTAATTATGTAGGAAATTCTCAGCATTTTTTCAACTTTAGAATTGATTTAAGAAAAAACGTAAAATAACGGGTTTTTTTTATACTTAAACCATAAATAGTACATTGCTTCGCGATTATTTTGATACCTAGTTTACCTGCTTTCGGCTGCTTCTCACAGCGATTTTGTGGTTTTAGTTTTCATAACCAATGCACAGCTGTACGAAGTCTGGCGCAGTAATGACGCACACACCAGATACGATGCTTTATTTGATAGAATCGTGCGAGAATATGATTTATCTGAATGTTCAGATTATGTTAAGGAGAATAAAAGAAAATTGATTAGATAGTGTTGCTTGGATATTCAAAAAAAATTGGGACCGCTGTTACTGGATTTCAGGGAAATTCGAAACAAAATACGAAGATTGGTATGCAGATTGATATATGTAGACGAGATAATAATCAACCAGGTCCTGATGAAGCCCGCAAGTTCGTTTCGTGGAAGGATCATACTCTACAAAGAGACGAGTTGCGGATATAGTAACGAAGAAATCTCCAAGGAGAAAATGGCATTATTAATTGATACTCCAAAGCATTCTTTTGGTTCTATTAACGACGGTAAAACCGCCCGCACATTTTTTGGCAATCCAAAATTATGTACCAAAATTACTGAAATGGAGATATCATTAATAATCAATTTGGGCACCATTTTCACAATGGTTTCTAGTGATAAATCAATTAATATGCCGAAATTAACTGAATAAATTGGTGAGACTTAAGAATTATATCTGAAGCATTATTCATGGTTTATGCCAACGTCTTTCATTACCCGCTTCTTGTACTGATATAAATATTGATTTAATGAAAAGACTTCTCCTCCCATCAGATCCATATTTGTCAACTTTAAGTAAAATATGTAACAATTAACATTTAACTAAAGTTAGCTCGAAAAAAGAAATAAAAAATTGAATCAAAAGTTTTATCATACTTAATTTAAAATATAAATGATAGTATTTGTTTACGATCAAGCGATTCTGAGAAGGAATAATTTTTTTTATTAGTAAAATTCCTTTATATAATTTTTGTAAGTTCGTAAATATAATACGTAAGTTTCCATATACATTTTATGTAAGTTTATTTTATAATAAATTATTTTCTTAAGTCAAAACTTCTTATTTCTCCCATGTTCGAGTTTTTAATAACAAAAAAAAAATAACCCTTGTCTAAAGAAAAATACGATTTTAGCGCGGTTCCTCCCTCCCATCATAGGGAGGGAGGAACCGCTTTTTTCTTTTTTTACGGCACATTAACAAATCCTGGCTATTAGCGCCGACATCCAGGGTGCAGCCAGGATTTTTCTCAGCGAGCCCTGAGATGAGAAAATTTTTGGCGCCGGTGGGGATCGAACCCACCATCTCCCGCGCTTATGAATCTAGCGCGCAAGCCACTACACCACGGGAGACCCCTTTCATTAATATCTCGAAAACGGTTGAAAATCTTGGGAAGCGAAAGGTTACCATTCGAAACCTTATTAAATGGTCTACAAAAAAAGGTTCTGAAGAATGTTATGAATAAGCGATGTCAATCGGAGAAATAAGTGCTTAAACTTTGAAGTAATTGATTTCATTTATTCGAACGGTTCTTTTTATCTGTTTTTATTCCTTGTTATTTTTTAATTGCTTGTAGTTGGATAATGTATTTGACAATCAAACAGGTTAAGTAAAATAAGAAAAACAATTTATTGTTAGAAATATAGCTTGCCAAGAGGAAGAGATTCGATGACGTCTTTTGAATATTTTCAATTGCCTTTATGCTGTTGGTTTTTTATTTTATTTTTTAATTGATTTCATTTGTAGAATTATTACTATAGTAGACGAACACAAGAAAATGTGAAAAAAATTGATATTTTTCAATGCATTGAAACGTACTAAATAGGTATCTCTAGAAGAGGATTCTGGGGTCTGGCGGACCTGACCAGGTAAAGTCATAAAGCCCTTTGAACAAAGGCCGAACCATATATTGTCTGTTTCTATTCTAAGCTTTTCAAATGACAAAAGGGATATGAACGGAACCGCGCTAAGATGATGCAGTTCCTGCGAGTCGGACTTTTTTGATCCCCTACCCTATATACTCGTGACACTGTACTATGGGGGAGGAAAGAACCGCTCTAAAATGCGAACTGATTTTCTTATAATAAATTTCTGATATTTAATTGCAAACATTTTATGAATGAAATTTATTTACGGAACGTCCAGAAATATTCATTAAATAGCATCGACGTTCTTTATGAAATATATAATTTAAATACCTTTCCCTTTCGGACACCCCTGAGCGATTATCTCTCGCTCCATTAAATTTGGGAAGGGTGCTTCTGATAAATTTTCCTTCACTACGGGGTTTGATGTATCACTTCATCAGATTAATTATTTTCACGGGAAAATACTTTGGGGACGGAGCCGCGATTAAATTCCAATGAGCACTCAGTCAATTAATAATATCATAGCCAATACTTAATTTTATATTTAATTTTACCCTACTTAGAGAAATAATTTAAACTATTTGTTTTCTGGAGTCTGCATACTATGACATTTTGTTAGTACATATTTGTATATGTTAGTAGGGCATTTGTTAATTTATTTATATATCTCTATTATTTCTGTTTGGTTTCTACTGCAATGTGGGATTGTAAGAATATTATCCTTAATCTCTAAAAAGAAAATATTTCTTCATAAAAAATCAATAATGGGTCTCTTGAATAAAAATAAGTAAATACTTTCAAGTGTTTACTTTTTTTACAAACTATTTACTTTTAAGTATTACTCCGAGAGCTGGAAACGCACGTTTCTTGGAGTATTTTATGCACCTTGAAATTTCGCTGTACTGCATCGCTTGGGTAGATAAGAAGGTGCAAACAAATATGGTTTCCCAAGAAAAGTGTTTTATTCAGAAGCCAAAACTCTCTAATGAAAAATTAAGGCAAATTTACAATGAATATATAAGGCAGACACTTTTAAGGAGGTTGTCCACAGCAGAACGTTTAATTATCAGCAAACATGAAAATAAATGTTGCTTATGATAGACTGAAAATATACAGCTGTACAAGATCAGCCGACCAGAGCGCAGAAATCAACGGTTACACGCAGTGTATTGAAGTACATACGAGAGAGAATCAAATATAAACCAGACTTATATTTTTTATTTTTACTTTCAACAGAAAGTCAAAATAACATTTTTCTACGTATTATCCTGATTTGGAAACTCATTTTTCCCAGATCATGGGTAATTTTCTAGTCCTGTTCTCATAGAATGCAGTAGGTTGTGTCTCCAGCCAATTGCACACATAGGCTTCAAGCACATCAATCTCTGACCTCCCAAAGCTTCCTTGAGAGACCCAAACAGGTGAATGTCACGTGGTGATATGTCTGGGCTGTAGGGAGGGTGTTCTAATGTCTTCCAGCCCAATTGTTCCAATTTTTCTCTCGTCAGGAGAAAAATTGAGGGTTATTCTGGAGAAGAAACCCTCACTTCTTCTTTAATTTTTTAAACTTTATTATTCATTGTAAAATATCCTTAATTTTACCTTAAAGATTTTGGCTTCTGAATAAAACCCTCTTTTCGGACCAACCATATTTTTTCGCATCTTTCCCACCTTGGTGTTCCAAGGTAAGTAAGTCTAGCCAACACATACTTACCTTCTTATCTACCCAAGAGATTAACATTAGCAAAATTTCAACGTGTATGAAACACATCATGAAACGTGTGTTACCAACTCTCTTACTATATAAGCATTTACTTGCTGTCAATTGAATACGAGTTACCTTTTATTTAATAGTTAATTCTACAAAACCTGTCGACAACATAGGTATTTACGCAAAAGTATTTCCTTGAACCTTGAAATACCTCAACATAATTAATATAAATAGTATTATTATTATTTTGTCTCAATTTAAAGCTTGATTGTTTGTAGAAGCCTTTAATGCAGACTGAATTATATTTAAATTTAGAGGTTTTATTTCATTTGAGAGTAAATATTGAGAGTTTTATTAAAATCTTCAAAATTTATTTCCACAGGAATTTCCAAATTATTAAAAAACTTCTTTTAGCCGAACAAAGTTTCTAAAGATTAATAGGTATGTTGTTCGTGTCGCAATGCACAATATTTGCTCAGTAAATATTGTTTCTCAACAATTTTTCTTTCATTGTCAATCAAAATATATAATTCCTTCGTAATTTCAGTTCTGTCATTTCGATGACACTGGTTGTCATGTTTTTCTAAGCATTATTTAACTTTTTATGTACAGACATCTCCTGGTGATCTTTCAATGTGAAAGAATTATATTCAGCATCATATAATTTAAATGTCAGTTTTATTCCTAAAGAAAAATAAAACTGGGTCATTAAACTAATGGTCAAAATAAACAAAACCAGGCCTGAGAAGATCCTTCACATTATATTCCCGTGCAAAATGAAGGAGTATTGTGTAATTCGTGGGAGTATCGAATTTAATGTAAAGGCCTCAGAAAGAAGAGAATAAAAATGAGTTAAAAGAAAACCTCAAACGAATTAAAAGGGAAAAAGTCATTACATCTAAATGCTAGAGCTTCGTTTAAAACTTCATTTCATTCAAGCTTGCAATTAAAAATGTATTATACTCTGCAGAGAATCAGCGAAAGACAAACCTACCAGCCTTTCCAAGATGATGAGAGACAAATGGAAATAAAGTAAATATTATACTTCTAATTGCTTAATATAATCACGTAAAATTTACAGAAAACGAACTGCTTATTGATTTAAAGGTTCAATACTACTTAAAAAAAATAGCCAGAAGGTAAATTAATACAATATTTTCCTTACTAGTAATTTTGTCAAAACTGTCCTAAACTGTTCCAAAGCCTCCGATGCCTCTATACGGATACTAAAACTAGTTAAAACAAACTAAAAGTAGGAAGGCGAACATTAGAAGGGCCAAGTCAAAAATAAAGTAATCTCTTTGAAAAATCATCAGCTGTTAATATCGAATACATAAATAAGTTAGAATAGATATAAGTAAGAAGTATATTTCTCATATCAAAATAAATATCTTTTTATCAAATTGTTTCGTTTAATAAATTATTTATTTAATTTAGTTGTGGGCATTGCGGCACAGGCGATTTTCTCTTTTATTTGTTAAAGGAAAAATACAAAGGAATCATGAAATAAGACAAAAGAAAGTAAGGTAAAAGAGTTAAAGGAAGAGGTAGAAATAGTAGTAATAGTGAAGAAAATGTATTCTATTATTAAACGTATAGCAGTCATAAAAAATAAAATAAAACAAAATGAGAAAAGTAAATAAAATCAATAAAATAAATAAAGGGCATACAAATACAAAGAAATAGTAATAAATATAATAATAATAGATAAAAATAAAATGAGATAAATAAAAAACAAAAATGAAGTAAATCAATAACAGTCGATGAAAAATTTCAATTAGTATATGTAGATTCCGTCATAAAGCCGACCTCATAAACGGGTTACTACCCTGCTGGAGGGAGGCCGGAAGCTCACAAAACAAACACACACACACACACACACACATATATATATATATATATATATATATATATATATATGTGTGTGTGTGTAAATTGAGGCATTTTCGGTATCTAGTAGGTAAGATTGCTGAAAATAAGAGGTTTTGTTCAATTCTTGAATAGGTACATTCCAAGTTGACCATGTGTCAGGTTGAAATATCCTTTCACCATGGAAACGTAATATTATGACAACGCATGTGCCCTTTACATAGGTTGGAATGGGATACTGTTTGTAGAGGGAAATGAGTTTTTCCGACTGTAAAAAGAGTTATTTGTCTTGAAAAGTCTGAGAAAAAGTTTCCAAGTCGGAAAACCTTCTGGGAATTCCGCTCTGAAAATAGCGAGAGGAATTAAAGAGTCGGATCGTGAGAAGAATATATTCCATAATCGATTCTAATAACAATCCATTCTACTGAAGGTTCTTATCGCAAGTTCCTTTTTCATCAGAAACTGTTTTAAAAAGTATTTGTATTTCGGTTTAAAATGTCTATTTTTTAATTTTTTTATAAAATATTAATGTTGATCATGATCACAAAATGGTTTGGATTACTAAAGCTTCGAGCACTTTTCGTTGCACACTCCCGACTTAAGGCTAGCCCACACATAAAAATCAAGCGTCGTCAAATCGCGTTTCGGGCGGGCCAAATCTTATACACCAGTTCTTTATAGCTTGTCCAGTGTTGGCTGCTGAAAGTAACAATATCATTTGACAAAAGGTGAGTATTGCTCAAGTTCTGCAGGAAAGGAAGCCAATTCTGGTTACTTTTTAATTCTTAAATTTGTTTAATATTAATTTGACCTAAGACTTACTTTAGTCGTTAAATATCAATTTTTTTTTTATTTAGTTCTGAAAAGATCACAAAAAGTGTACGTGACTTTAGTTTTCATTATTAGCTGTTTCTGTCCCTACATTTTTATTATGAAATTATCATGAAATGATAATCTAAGTTCTGATAAGGGGAGTATACTGTGGTGGGGTCACCGATCTGATCCATTTTTTTCTGGTATCGACACATATCAGAGCGTTCCGTCCAATGCGCCTTAGTAGCTGAGAAATAAAATAAAATAGGTTCAAAATTCTTTATTTTATTTCTTTAGTTTGGAAAATGATATCGACATGTGTTTTTCACAAATTAATTTGCTTTTTAGGTTGGATTAAACGAAAAATACAATCGTTAAACAATAATTTATACTTCGTCAAGTACACAAAATATTTATACGTTTTCAGCTAAACTAGCATTATTATTTTTTCAGACCAAAATCAATAGCACTCCAAGAAACCCTTATGTGGTAAATATCATTAAAAACAAAAAATAGTAATTTTTCTCAGCCCGGAAGAGCCAATTTTACTAGACGATTTCTTTTAATCTACTTTCTATAACAAATGAATTGGTAGAACAACTCTTTTCGAGATCATTTTCCAAACTCAAGAAATAAAATAAAGCATTTTCAACCTAGGTATTTTATTTAATTCATTATTTCCTAGGGCCTATTGGACGGAAAGCGCGGACAAGTCACGACTATATTTCGGTGCAGATCTGATCTATTTCAATCATGAATATGTCATTTGGGAAGTAAATGAAAACCAGTTTTTGAAATTGGATTGCTTATACAGGGTGGGAAATGAATTACTTAAAATTTGAAAAAATCCTATAAAAAAAAAACAAACCATTTGAACTATTTTAAAAATTGTTTATTTACAGGGAAGCTAATTAGTTGGAATACATTTTTTTAAAAATTACATCATCTAAATGAGCACCGTTTCGAACTTTGGACTCTACCGACGATCGAAATGTTCGAATATTCGTCGGCAAGAATCCTGCGAGATCGCCGACGTTTCTTTAGTTGATTGTTTTTTCTTTTTGTTGACGAATACTTGAAAAGTAAGGGTTATAAACCAATTAAACTATGTCAACTAAAAGAAAACATAATCAACTAAAGTAAAAACGAAGAGATGTCGGCGATCTCGCAGTATCTTTCCCGACGAATATTCGCTAATTACAGTTGCCGCTTAGAAGAGTGTTAAAGTCGAAACGGTGGTCAATTAGATGATTTAATAAAAACAAAAATCCAACTAATTAGCTTTCTTATAAATAAACATTTTTTATAATACATAAAGTGTTTCCATTTAATTATATTATTTTATTTTATTTTTTTTTTATTTTTTTTTTCTTTACTATTTCTTAAAATGTTATCGAGTTCTTCGTCCACCCAATAAGCAGCCCAATTTCAAAAACTGGTTTTGATTTACTTCTGAAATGATATATTTATGATCGAAATGATTTAGTTTTATAGGGAAATAACTCTTCTTTTTTTTTTCTTTTTTTTTTTATTTAACCCATCCAACCAAATATATCTGTCTGGATATATCTACATTCTTTCCTAGTAGGAATAGCAAAAATATGGAAAATAGGAGAAAAATAATAAATAAAAATTAAAAAATTTACCCAAAAAAAGTTATTTTTCTTTCAGATGTGGCGGTGCCATCATATTCTACAATACAATGTAGACACGACTAGACTACAGGACGCTGTTTGTTCCCTGTTTGTTTTTCTAGAAACTTGACCTAGTTTCACGTTGCAAATTCATATCACCAACAATAGTCATGGGAACTATTCTATTGTATAATAGTTGTATTCCATTTGTTGTTCCTTTAGGCTAATTCAAATTCAATCATATTATTTTAGTAAAAATATTTATTTCATAGAAAATATTTGTAACAAAAAAGATGTCGTGAAGATTTTACGTTCTTGAAGTGTTTAAGTCTTGCTTAAATGTGATATATATCATCTCCAAGAAGACCATTGGGGCTCCCAAAATTGCGTAGTATAAATTCGTTTCATGAAAATAAAAAAAAGTTAAAAAAAACTTAACGTCGTCTTTGCGCGTCTATCTATAACGTTGTTATTCCTACTTCCATGTATATTTTGGATGCCTTTCTTTTTTTTTTTTTTTTAGATAAAGAAGAAATAATAGATAGATAGTTTATCAAATGTTTGACGTGATTCTTTGCATTAGATTTTAATTTATGGGCCGATTTACATGAAACGAGCTATGATTGTTAAGTAAAGCTAACCAGAATACATTAGTGAAACCCACATCTAAATCGGATAAGCTGTTTCTCAGATTATCGTGCACAAACGCACAGACAAATCTTCCAACAATCATTGTTTTGTGTGATTATGCGTTGATAAAGGCCCCCAATGATATTTTTTCCTATAAATTTTCCATGTACAGCGATCCGTTACATTATACATATTTTATATATGTGTGTGTGCTTGTATATATATATATATATATATATATATATATATATATATATATATATATATATATATGTATGCGTATATATATATACAGGGTGTCCCGTAAATGTCTAGTCATATTGTGAGGGGTGATAGAGGACCCTTAGGGGAACAAAAAATGTTCTATGACGATTTCCCGAATTCTCGCCCATAAGGGAGAAAACGTCGTTTTATTGTTTTTTCGAGACAAACGTACTTTTTAGAAGAATAATCGTTGTAGCTCCGTCCCAGATGGTACTACTAAAAAGGGTGTGAAACCAATCGAAAGCTGAGTAAATTTACTATAAGACTAGTTGGGAGTAAACGTAAAAATGAATGAATGTAAGTATGTATATCTTACCAAAAGAAGGCAATTCTAAATTTCCTGACATTTTGTTGATATTTCTTTCCAGCGTTACTCCTCAATGGGCAGGATCTGAGATTTCCGGGTTTTAGAAAAACTTCCTCATTTAACCAGCTTTCCATTCATGTATCACAACTCTGTGTTATTGGAGTATTTGAACGATTTAAGAACAAAAGTTTAAAAAAAAAAACATGGATCTGTGAAAAGAAAATTATATTTTTTTCTTCAATTTATTCAAAAAGCTGAAGGGAAATATTTTTTTTATAAATGTTTACATAAATATTAAGTAAATATTTACTTGAAAGAATAAAAAAAAATACTTCCACGGATATAAAAAAAAAATCTTAAAACAGTAAATAAATAAAATACACATTTATTTTGAATTTATTAATTCAGGTAACTAATACTGGGCCCAGGAGGCGGCCATTAAGGAACCCCAAGCATACATTAACCTCAAAAATTACTATTTTTACCTATATCACGCATTTGAACACATTTTTACAGGACTATGTACATATTATTTATGAGGGATAGAGTTTTTAATTACCACAACAAAAACGCATGGGCTCAGAATCCCAGTGAGTTTCACAAGCGTAGGCATCAGTATTAATTTAAGGTAAAGCATTTGTTTTCTAAATATAAGTACCTGTAAAAATGTGTTCAAATGTGTGATCTAGGTAAAAATAATAATTTTTGAGGTTAATGTATGGTTGGGGTTCATTAATGGCCACCTCCTGGACCCAGTATTAGTTACCTGAATTAACAAATTCAAAATAAATGTGTATTTTATTTATTTACTGTTTTAGGAATTTTTTTTATATTCGTGGGAGTAATTTTTTTTTATTGTTTTAAGTAAATATTTACTTAATATTTATGTAAACATTTATAAAAATAAATATTTCCCTTCAGCTTTTTGAATAAATTGAAGAAAAAAATATAATTTTCTTTTCACAGATCCATGTTTTTTTTTAAACTTTTGTACTTAAACCGTTCAAATAATTCAATAACACAGGATTGTGATACATGAATGGAAAGCTGGTTAAATGAGAAAGTTTTTCTGAAACCCGGAAATCTCAGATCCTGCCCATTGAGGAGTAACGCTGGAAAGAAATATCAATAAAATGTCAGGAAATTTAGAATTGCCTTCTTTTTGTAAGATATACATACTTACATTCATTCATTTTTACGTTTACTCCCAACTAGTCTTATAGTAAATTTACTCAGCTTTCGATTGGTTTCACTCCCTTTCTAGTAGTACCACCTGGGACGGAGCTACAACGATTATGTTTCTAAAAACCACGTTTGTCTCGATAAAACAATGAAACGACGTTTTCTCCCTTATGGGCGAGAATTCGGGAAATCGTCATAGAACATTTTTTGTTCCCCTAAGGGTCCTCTATCACCCCTCTCAATATGACTAGACATTTACGGGACACCCTGTATATATATATATATATATATATATATATATATATATATATATATTCATTTTTTATTGCTCTTGTAGCCAAAAAAGTTCATAAATAATCGATACGAAGGTATTGATATTAAACATAAGTAGCTTTTGCGACGAAAGAGGTCAAGAAGTTTGTGTATAAAGTACAAGGAGAGTTTTCCTTCAGTTTTCCAAGATGGAAGGAACTTCAGGGCACCCCATCTGGGAAAGCACTTTTCAGCGAAAATATTTAAATAACTTACTTACTCAAAGCGTTTTTTCTGTTTTAACTTTGATTTATACATCCTTTTCTTTTTCATTTGGCTAATGCGTAAATGCTTTTAGTATCGTTATAGAATGAAATATTTATGATGCTTGTTGAACTTCCAAAAGGGAAATAATTCCAACCCTGAGTTGCGACATTCTAGCGCTTTTCTATGCATGATTTTTAAGTTTAGTTCATTTGAAATATTCTGTTTTCAGGCCGCAAGATTTTTTTTTAATAGCTATTTTAATAAAGATTCATGTCTAAAGAAATTATAAAACTTAAGAAACTAGTTAAATGAATTATTATTAGAATTGTATAAATATGTGGCCAATCTTATATTACCAGAATTTGGCCTTCCTTTTTTGATGGAATTTAAAGAGAATTCGAATTTTAATACAAGTATAAAAATTAACGAGAAATTATATAGCCACAAATTTTTTTATTTATTGGAATCGTAATTAAACTTCTCATTTTATAACTAAGCAACGGGAAAATAATATAGCCTCTAATAAAGTAATTCGTCTTTTGTACAACAGCAATTAAATATTCTATAGAAAGCGACAAGTAAAGTTCAACAATAATCTTAACTTGCTCTCCTTATTATACATTGCCATCTAATTTACTAACTCAGCCACAGAGTGTACATGTCATCACCATTTTACGTTTTACAGCTTCAGCACGAGGTACTCAAAATAATTAATATGGGATGAATTACACTTTAATCGTACTGAGTTTAAAAATTAGAAGCTAATAGTATATGTTTTTCCATGTAATATATTAATATTTTAGACCCTTACTGCCTGAATGCATGTTACAAATTTAGATGTAAAACATGACCACCATGTTGAATTATATTTAGTGTGGTTTACATAATATATAACTAAGGGCTAAGATAATATCATTTACATGCTCTTTAATTGTGGTTAACTTAGTCAATTAAAAGGCAATGCAGATATTTAGAGGCGAATAATGCTATTAAAAAGAAGTTTGTTTAATTAGCGCCCAAATTAATCATTCACCTACGCATATCAAACGTTTTTGAAATAATTAACAAAACCTGTAAAAAGCAAAACAATCCAGATCGTGGTAATTATAATATTTTAGATTTTACAAATGCAATATGTAAGTAAATTATTATGAATGTATGTCGAGCATACGAACTATATTGAAATCAGTTGGTTATAATTTTCGCATCTATGAATTAATTTTCAACCTGTGTATATAGGAGGCCTAGTGGCAGTGATTATTGTGGTGTGTGCTACTGTACGTAATGTCGGTTCGATTCCCCCTAAGTTTGGTGGTCTTTCTCCCAAAAAATAGGAAGGGCATCAGGCTTATCCTGGCAAGAAACGGGTGGTAAGCTGTAGAAAAGCCCTCCCAAAATTCTTTTTTCATGTACCAGTGGACCTTAAAAATTAAATAAATAAATTATATGTAGATGACAATGAAGGGAAAATATTATTTGCCAATTACTGTTGATATTTCCTTAGTAATGTTAAGCTTTTTTGTGTTGTTCATTGTTTTTAAGTTTCTTGAGGTTACAGTAACTAGGATGATAAACAGGTCAAATACATCCACTTTACATTTCTTTTAATCAAAACAACGTTTTCGAGGCCTCATACTCCGTTTCCTGTTAACAACCATCGAAAATGGAAAAATTACAATAACATAACATAAATCACATTAGATAAGTTAAATAACACAATATCATAATGTACAATTTAAAAACCGCAATTTTAAAAAATCTCTCCCAGCAGCTAAACCTGTAAAGAAAAATTGCGATTTTAACAAATCACTCCCAGCAGCTTAACCTGGAAAGAAAAATTGTGATTTTAACAAATCACTCCCAGCAGCTAAACCTGTAAAGAAAAATTGCGATTTTAACAAATCACTCCCAGCAGCTAAACCTGTAAAGAAAAATTGTGATTTCAACAAATCACTCCCAGCAGCTAAACCTGTAAAGAAAAATTGCGATTTTAACAAATCACTCCCAGCAGCTTAACCTGGAAAGAAAAATTGTGATTTTAACAAATCACTCCCAGCAGCTAAACCTGTAAAGAAAAATTGTGATTTTAACAAATCACTCCCAGCAGCTAAACCTATAAAGAAAAATTGCGATTTTAACAAATCACTCCCAGCAGCTTAACCTGGAAAGAAAAATTGTGATTTTAACAAATCACTCCCAGCAGCTAAACCTGTAAAGAAAAATTGTGATTTTAACAAATCACTCCCAGCAGCTAAACCTGTAAAGAAAAATTGCGATTTCAACAAATCACTCCCAGCAGCTAAACCTGTAAAGAAAAATTGCGATTTTAACAAATCACTCCAAGCAGCTAAACCTGTAAAGAAAAATGGCGATTTTAACAAATCACTCCCTGCAGCTAAACCTGTAAAGAAAAATTGTGATTTCAGAATTGCACATTATGATATTTTCCTTGCTTTTAATTGTTGACTTCTTGTGTTATTTGACTTATCTAAGGTGATTTAAGTTATGTTATTGTAATTTTTCTATTGTGTTAACGGGATACCGAGGATGAGGTAGTGAAATAAAACAAATATTTCATTATGCTTTTGATTAATTTATTTACAGCAAACCCCTTATGAGTTAATCTAAAATTCTTGTTAGAAGAACGTTTCGCCACCAGCGGTGCGGTCAGCCGTAGTATCGACCGCAGTGTTGGTGGAGGTGCCTTGCTGCATCGTGGTGGTAAAAAATTTCTCCAGAGCTCTCAGACTGTCCAATTAAAATTAACATCATCTCACAAACTTAAACCAGAAAGTTGATAACTTTCATTCTTTAATTTTAATCTTATTTTCTCTATTTACTGAAAATATTTATTATTTGTTTATGTATAAGTGATTGTCTACTACGGCAATTTCAGTCCTTCGAGGTAGTAACTGTATGGTCTAATGAACCATCATCAGGAGAATGTTTATAAAAAATAGTTCAATTATATAAAAACTTGTTATAAAAAATATGTTATTTCCTTTCTTTTTTTTATTGGTTATTACATTCTCTACATGAATAAATCTGGTAATATGTAGGTTTACGTATGGGAAAATAGATGTATGCATGGAAAGTTAAATATATATTAAAGGTGTATTGTGGAGGTAGATATATGATAAAGTTGAATATTTAATGTATGTATTTAATACTTGGAAAAGTTAAAACGTTCTTATTTAGAAAGCCACTTGTGTTTTATACAAAAATGATTTAATTCAAAGTTCAGGAGAAAAAAAACACCCAAAAGAAAGACTTTCGACAAGCATTTTTGTTAAGAATAAGCTTGAGGACTGAACATTTCCGCGAGTATGATGAGGATAAATGATGATTCTGGCCGCGAGAGGCCGGTAGCTTCGCCTAACGTAGGCAATCTTTGAGGGGTGATCTTATCAGCCAAGATACGCTCGGGGTGGAGGTGGTTCCCATTTTATCGGGGCCAATTCGTTCCTTAGCCCAGAAATATAGCACACAATAAATATACAGCTATAAAGCTGCATATAGTTAATACGGAGTAATGAAGTATTAATTACAAGACTAAGAATTGAGCACAACGCGATCCTTCCTCAAAAAACAAAACAGTCCAATATGTCAGACATATAAGAAACAACAAACAATTAAACACTCACTAACTTGATGTAAAACAAGAGACTATTTAACAATTCCAGTCAAACTATTAGACCTTTCAGAAGAAATGTAGCTATTGAGGTTTCACTCATTAAAGAATTGTTGAATACATTCTTCAAATATTCATCAATCCTACCTATTAGATACCTGAAATTACTCCCGTAAAATTTGTATCTATCTATTTGTTTATATATATATATATATATATATATATATATATATATGCCACGGCTGTTATGAACATGTATTGTATAGAAAATCAATTCATTAAAAGACAGGGTTTACTCCAGAAAAATTAAATAAAAATAATCAATTCAGTCAGCTATTCATTATTTTTGCCCGAAACTATTCATGTTTATTTTGAATTTATATAGGTTATTTTTTGGGGGGGGCGAGGTTAGCTGAGTGGTAGAGCACTGGACTAATAAGCTGGAGGACATGAGTTCAAATCCTGAGGAAGCACTAAAGATTTTGATCTTCTGGTGTCTTAGTTCATGGGTTGGATTCGGCATCCCTTAAATAATTGCCAACCCAGCTCTTAAATAATTTATTAATGGGTACCTTGTTGCTATTGACCTTAGCAGTCAAAGCAGCAAGGGTAATATCAGGCGGCCGGAGCATCATACAGACCATACTATCTCCCTAGGGTGCTGTATAGTCATGAATCAGACACCCTTATAATATTTACCCCTCAGGGCCCTCGTGGCCTGTTACGGGACTGATTTGATAGGTTATTTTAAGAAAATTGTTCAGGAATTGACGTACACAACCTTTCTGAGAAATTTGCATGGTAATGCTACTCCTGAGTGACGGACATTTTTATTTATTACTTTGCAAAAAATAATTAATTAAACACATTTACAGTAATAATATGCATTGTCTCTTGGCCTTGGGATCAGTTAATCTTTTCAGTTATGTGCTCGTTAATAGAGGTCCCAGTGAGATACACCTCTTAAAGTTGTTAACCAATGGATTGACCAGTGCTAAAACAGTTCGAATTAATTGTGTAAAAGTTGATAAATTTCAGTAATTAAAACGTTACAAGTAAGGCGGACGTTTTGGAGTGATTTATAAAAATCTAGTTTTTCTATCCTTTATAAAAAAAAGTCCGACTCGCAGGAACTGCATCATCTTAGCGCAGTTCCTGTTCATATCCCTATTGTCATTTGAAAAGCATAGAATAGAAACAGATAATATTTTCCTCTGCCTTTGTTCAAGGGTTTTATGACGTTACCTGGTCGGGTCCGCCAGACCCTAGGATCCTTTTCTACCAATACTTCATTTCATACGTTTTAGTGCATTGGAAAATATCAACATTTTTCACATATTCCTGTGTTCTTTTACTATAGTAATACTTCTACAAATAAAATCAATTAAAAAATAAAATAAAAAAACAACAGCATGAAGGCAATTGAAAATATTCAAAAGACGTCATCGAATCTCTTTCTCTTGGCAAGCTATATTTCTAACAATGAATTGTTTTTCTTATTTTACCTAATCTGTTTTGTTGTCAAATACATTATCCAACTATAAGCAATTAAAAAATAACAAGGAATAAAAACAGACAAAAAGAACCGTTCGAATAAACGAAATCAATTACTTCAAAGTTTAAGCACTTATTTCTTCGATTGACATCACCTAATCAAAAATTACTTCCGATTTTTTTTTTTTTTTTTTTTTTTTTTTTTTTTTTTAGAGAATTTAGAAATCTTTCAAATAGTTTCTATCCACTTATGAAAATTTCCCAACCGTCTTCGGGATATTAATGAAATTATACGAAGTTCCCAAAACTTTTCATGTCTGTTCATAAAATATTTTATTCTAATCCTTCCTTAACTCCAAACGTAACCAAAAGTTTAACATGATAGTTTTGATGAGATTTAAACATGCAAAAAATGTTTCAACTGAATCCCATGATTGTAAGTAACCAAACCAAAAACTTGATTTAACAACTTTTTTTCCGATTTACTCAGAAACGGTTAAAGCTATCGCCTTAAAAATGGTTTCATTCGTTTTACTAGCCCAAGAAGCCTATAAAAAGAGTAGTTACAAGCATATGAACTCAAAAACGTAAGCGTTACGATTTTTTGCGCGAATTTCGCCCCAAACGCCATTTTCCTGGAGGTGGATTTTGCTGGTTAACGAACTTGACCTTTCAAATTGGACGACGGATTTTTGTACTAAATTTCATCAAAATCGGACCATAAGGGACGCCGGAAATCCGCGAACAGACAAATATATATATATATATATATATATATATATATATATATATATATATACAAATTTGAACCACCGTTATTTTCGGTCTCTAGGGGTTCTGAAACGCGAAATTTCTAGTCGGCACTTCCGGATTGCGCCATGAGATCAACCTTATAAGCGGGGTTCCTCCCTATGGGGGAGGGAGGAACCGCGCTAATATATCGCCTATAAAATGCTCAATGACGGTAGGAGGAAAATACGTTTAACGAGGTTCCTTTCAACGCAAATTTACAATTTTAAGCATTCTAAATCGGATATATATATGAAGACTATTTTTAACTATTTTTACACTTTACAAATACTCAGAAGTCTTTTTTCGAGCGCTAGGCGCTTTTCATTAGCTCCTGCCACCTGCCTCAAAGTTGTGAATGAACAAATAAACAAATAAATACTTGTATATTAACTTTAAAATCTTGTAACATTTTTTCAAAACAACACACGAATGAAAAATAGATGTTATTTTAAAACTAGTAAGGATTAAAATATTGTTTCACATTTACAATGTTTTTTTTTTGTCTCCTCATAAATAGGGCACACTGTTGTATAAATCAACACGATATCGCAGATGGGTGGGGGGTTAGAAATGTATCATATCAAAAGGGGTCCTAGTCCTATGTCATGCAAAAATTTGAATTTTTGAACAGCAACTTCAAAGGCCGATCCCACTGAGTTTTATTCCAAGAAAGGAAGGAAAGTGAATATAATTTGTCAAGGAAGTCCTTACACAGGGCTCTTTACTAAGTCCTTTCCTATTTATGCTTATGGTAAGTTGCAGCATATAAGGCCTGCCAGTGTTCAAGGGGCTTGGCGCTTAACATAACATTTATTTATTTATATAATTGACGAACTCACTAAAGACTATCAGCATATGTATTTATCAAAAAATGATAGTTGTAAGACTTTAACTGATACAAATTCAGACTCGCAAGAAGTGTGTAATCGTTTACATTAGTATTCCTTGTGTCATTTGGAAAGCTTGGTATATAAACTGTTCATGTTTTATTTTTATCTTTCTTAAAAAATGTAAACTTCTAATCGAATGAAAGTTTTTAGCCGCCATAATTCAAAGTAAACTCAAAATATCCTAATCCGAAATAAATGACTCTGCCTTCTCAATTTACCTCCTCATTTAATTACCTTGTTTTACTAAAATTTTCATTTCACTGTTAGAGGCAAAAGATCAACCAATTAAGGACTGAGGGAAACAGAGACTTAACCCCGTAAAAATAACAAAACCGACACTTACGTATTTTAAGAACCGACTTCTCCTAATGAAAACGTACTGTCATAAGAGGCATAGAATCCGTTTTTGTAGGAAATGTATTTAGCTTTCGGATAGATGTCCTACGTTCGCACCGATTATTCAACCGGGATAATCCCAAGAAATGCCAAGTTTCTTCCACTTTTCTCAAAAACGGTTATATATGATATGTTCTTGAAAATGGTTTTATTTGATTCACCACGTCCATGTAATTTTAAAACGTGTAATAGCAAGCCTATAAAGGCAAAGGAATACTAATAAGTTATAAAATATTTCGCCGAAAAATATTTATTGCAGGATATTCATGTCAGACAGAAATTGTAACTAATGTAAAGTGCAAACAATTTATATCTGAAATATATATTTCTATTACAAGCAATCAGGATGCGTTTACATCTGACACTTCTTACAGGAAATATATCTCCGGTGTCAAAAATAATAACTATGATAATTATCTATCCGACACCTGAGATATATTTCCTGTGAGAAGTGTCAGGTGTAAACGCACCCCAACGGAATGTATATACATATATATATATATATATATATATATATATATATATATATATATATATATATATATATGTATATATATATATATATGTAGATAGATTGGAACCACAGTTATTTTCATGATGGTTTCAGAAATATGAATTCTAAAACGTAAAATATTCTAGTCGAAATTTCCGGATTGCGTCATTAGGTTATAAGCGACTTTCCTACCTATTGAAGGAGGAAGGAAATGTGATCAAACCTGAAAAATTTGGTATTTTGAAGTTATATTCCGCCTCAGATAACTTTAAAGAAGCAAATAAATAATTGATAAGTCTTTCATGATTTACATGATGTGGGTAGAATTATTTGAATTTAATAAAAATGTTAAAATTTTAGTTTTCACTTCAGGCGAGAGATGAATATAAAACCAGGGACTGTATTTATTCGCCTGCTGGAAAATCTGTATTAGAGTAGAGATCGGATTTATTAGAGAGGAAAGCTGTTTTTTAATTTAGGTTCAGTCATATCTTCTATGAATTCTGCAAGTCCAATTAAACGAGTTGCTTCAACATGACTTCATTTCAATCCCTTTTCTTTCTTTGTGTGTCTTACGAAGGTTTATGGGGATTGAGAATGCACGTGATATGTGTCAGTTTGAGGTAAGCTTGTATCATAAAAAAAAAAAAAAAAAAAAAAAAAAAAAAAAAAAAAAAAAAAAAAAAAACTGCAACAGAAGTCGGATTATAAACGGATATGCATAAATAATGGAAAATGAGGCTGGTTGAGAGCGAACATACAAATATATTTGCATCAATGATATATTTGTCCGTTCTGGACTGATTTTAATGACATTCGGTACAAAATTACTTTAACCAAGAGAATCTGTCCACCAGAGCAAGCCTTTTTAGGCGAACTTCGACCAAGAAAACCGCAAAGCATACGTTTTTGCATTCCAGATACACGTTTTTAAAATTAAACGTGGGGAATCTAATAAAATCATTTCTAAGGCCATACATAAGGGATTTTTGGATATACCATATATTAATATAAATCGAAATCAGACGAGTAAACCTATTAAATAAGCATCTATGAGAAAGTTTATTAAAGTTCCTTAAAAAAAACAAAAAAAAAAAACAGTTCGTTTGATATTTTCGATAGAGCGATTTCATTCGGAAAAATCGCGGCTTAAGTGGAGTCCTTTCTGCTTAGGATACTGTCACTTCCCTGTTTTGGCGCCTAAGATCTTGCTTCGCTTTGAGATATTATTTTACATATTTACATGTCTTGAAATTTTTAACGAATGATTAATACAGAATATGAACTGATTATATTCTCAGCTTACCCAATGACACTACGGATAAGAACGGAAACTTCATAAGATTTTTTTTTTTTTTTTTTTTTTTTTTTTTCAGATACTTACCCAGTGGGAAAAGAAAAAGTTAAAAGAGCTAAACTTTCTTAATTTAATTTATCGAAAGGTTTAAGCAATTTGGAGTAGCTGTCCACTATTCTAAGACATGTGCTAAATTATGCAGCTCCAGCGTCAAGCAATTATTATAGGTTAGAAGTTTTACACCTATTCAGGGATGACAGTTTATAAGTCTTACTATGTAAAAATAGGCGACAGATGGAACCATTAAAACACACTATGACAAAACAAAGCAATCATTATAAATCAAGTGGTTCAAGTTGAATTGTTACACTTTTAAAAATAGGTTGCGGCATTTAAGGTTTTTTTTTACTACTTTGCTGACACTCAAAATCTTTTGTCAAAAATAAATATTGTTCATTGCATCTTATTCTTCTTTATGTTGTCATTTTTCTTGTTGTAGCTCTGTTATATATACATTTTTTTGTGTTATGAATGTTGTGTTGATAAATTGAGTTAATGAAATCCAGAAAGGAATTTCAGTCGAAAGAAAAAAGTTAGAAAGCTTCAAAACAATTCTATAGGCCCCATAAATAGTGCGATTTTGATAGAATCTCAGGGGGTTATTGTTTGCTACTTTCAACATATTCCTTCATTGGGACCTGTTCCATTAGATTCCAATTTAGTAACTTTCAATTGCCCATAAAACGTATAATATAAGCCGTCATGCAAAAACGTCTTTTCGCGCAAATTTTGCCCAAAAGCAGGTCTCTCGGGATGGATTCAGCTCTTAACGAACTAGATCTTTAAAAATACAGAAAGTATTTTTGTACCCAAGTTCATGAAAATCGGTCCATTTTTGAGCCAGTTAGAGAGCGAACAGACAAACGGGTCATGAACAATTCAAAATTTTGTCGTTGATTTATAAAAATAAAAAGCAAATGTATTGTACAAATGATTAATATAGTTGCAGGGGCGTAAAATAATCTCAGTTTGACAGGATAAAAAATCCGCGTTATCACAAGTTTCGTTGCTAGGAAGTAAAATTGCAAATTATGAATTTTTTTGCGGTGTTATGTATGCCCCATTTTGACCAAAATTTTTACACAACGTATTTCTGCTCATTGGAACACGATCGTTTCCGAGTTACGTTGCATACTAAGAAAAAAAGTACGTTAGGGGCGTATAAATAATTTCTGTTCGGAGTAAAATATAAACCCCCTCCAGATTCCAATGGACCGATTCTGCCGGTTAAGGATGTCGTCAATTCATTTGTTATGGGAATTTCTTATACCAAGTTTCTTGTTGAAAACACGAAACTGTATCAAAATACACAAATATATTCATCTAATATCATACGTAATTTATCAATATACCTAGAATGTATACTATAAATTTACGAATTGTTAATTTATTTCACCATGAATTATTTACACTCCTGTATAATGAACACAATCATTAAATTTTTAGAGATTTTTTCAGTCCATATAATAGAAACGCATAAATTGTGCTGCAATAAATGCGAATTCTGCATTGGCGTAGGCCAAGAAACTAGGGCGATAGCTTCAGAATTGATTTAGGATGCAATTTCCTCTCAGAGGAGACCTGCAGGCTAGATGGTTGTTAAGCATTGCCGTTGGGTACATCGAAATCAAAGGAATAGGAGAAGATGCATTAAGATCACTGGACCTTAAGCGGTTGCAATTTGGCATAATGCAAAAACATTGGAGGCTTCTAACAGGATACCATAGTATTGTGTAAGTGAAATAAAACAATAAATGCTGGAGTGGTGTAAATACAGGATACAGTCCCTTGATGTTGTAATTTTTACAGCTAGGACAAGTGACATTTCAAGGAACGTGAAATACTTTGAATATGTAAGTATATGGAAATGAGTTGGGATGTCATTTTTATGAATTGACAATTGAAGGGCGTGTAGTAATAAGGAGGCAGCTCCATTTTGCACATTTTTGGCAAATTAAAAACAAAAAAAATCTTTTAAAATTTAGTTTCTCGATTTTTATTCCACTTTTGTTTTTCTTATCATAACATAGCCACCCACTTATGAAAGAATGTCCTTAAGGACCCCATCCTACCTCTTTGTAGAGTGGTGTTGTGAAGTTTAATGACTTGAAACTGCCTCCATATTGCGTCAAGTTCTATAAAGAACCCATAATGTACGACTTTTTTGGAACTTATATTAACAAAATTTGCTTTTAATCACAACTTTAATTTAGGAAGCTTTTAATGACTATAACAACAAAAAAATCAAAGCGCAAAAAAAAAATCAATTAATGCAAAATTCAGTCGTCTTCTGGCACTGTTTCTGCCAATTCATCATCGTTATGTGCAGCTAAAGAAGCTACACAGTTTAACCCTTTGTTGCATCATGATGCCTGCAGGCATCATATTCTATTTTACACTCCACAGAGCACTATGTCGAGTTTTTTCAAATTATATTTCGCTTCCTGTAAGCATCAACAAGTGTCAAAGGGACTGGAAGATTTTGAGCATTGTACTTTGTTCCCAAGAAAGAATAAACAAGTTAATGTTGACAAAACCAGGAGTCTCGTTTCTGACCCCGAGACGACCCGTTTCGCAAGGCCACAATACTATTAAAAACGTCCATTCTGACCTAAATAAAATCGTACTCCTTAGTACTAGTGGTGTATTTTACGAATTGAAAGTTTGTTTTATTGAAGTTTTATTTTTCTGTGCTAATTTTTGTGGTTTTTCATTTGTTTCCTGTGGGCAACATCGTGCATCTGGTACTGAGGTCCGAGCGATGGAGCCCATTATCTGATCGATAATGGGGAGAGGAGAAACAGATTTTTCATATAATCACAGCACCAGATGATAGTGCGGATGATGAAGATGTCGACTACAATGTTCTTTCTGAACCTTTTCAGCCAATGTTTTAGAGGAGGCGACGATTTGAATGGTCCCTTCTCAGATTTGAATGATTTGTTTGAGGATGTACTGTCTGACGTATCTCAGAAGATGAGATGCAGCATGGAAAACTGCAAGAACCAAACATGTGGTTACTGTGATAAATGTGAACTTTATTTGTGTTTAACTAAAGGCAAATCATGTTTAAGGATTACCATTTGTGATTTTGATGAAAGAGAAGAGAGTTCTTTTTAACTTTAACTCATAAATCCTTTATATGTTTCAATAAATGTGAATGCTTATACATGTTCATTCACAAAAACATTCCTCCCTCTACGCATAATGATGCCTACAGGCATCTTTCAGTTTTTCATAAATTTCTCGACTAAAAAAAAATCGATGAATTTTTTCTGTACTTTTCCCGTTATCCTCAGGCCTACCTCCCAGATTTTTTTTATTTGAAAAGAAAAAATCATGCATCAAAGGGTTAATGCATTATAGAACGGTATCTAATTAATCGGCTCATTGCATTTATCAGTTTCTAAGAGCAGGGGTTGGCTCTAGGCAGATGGAAAGTCAATAGTGGACCTTAAAGAGCGGTTCAATTCCTGTGATTCCACTATTGAAGAGACCTGAAAATCCCCAAAAATGGAACTGCCACCTTATTGCTGCACGCCCGTCAATTCTTAAAACTCTCTACATGTCTTTTTTTTTCATGCTACTTGTATTATTGATGATAAATGTAATTTAAGTTGAACGTTAGCATAAGTTGAAAATGTACAATGAGTACGAAATAAATATAAAATAATACTAAAAACTAATAATTCAATACAAAAAATATTTTCTAAAAATAAATAATGGAATAACGTAAGTGGATGTAGAAGAATATCCAAACAGAATTGTGAGCTTAAAAATAATAAGTATAGGGTAATAAAATATGCAGCTTTTATTTAAAAGATCTCCATAGTCTATTTTACCAATAAATCTATGGATTTTATCAAACTATTTCATGATGGACTTTCAAGACTCATTAACATTTAGTAATTATAACCACCATAGGTGGATAAAGATCCATTATCGAGACAGTTATTGTAAGCCATCCCGTGCAACAAGTGACAAATTTTGATTCCATTTGATTCAAAATCTTATGCAATCATGAATATACAAAGATCCACTTTATCCATAAGGATATGATTTTTGTGTAGGTAAATGCTAAACATCAATGTGATTTTGCTATATAGCTATCATACGTGCTTTTTCCCGGGCAGTATCTTACGAATAACCATTATCAGGAAAGAAATTATACAGCCCGCCTAAGTCATTTACAGAGAACAAATTGCGCTTCAAACAAGCAGAAGGTTGTTAAACGTCGGCTTGATTTCCATTCTTGCATACGACGTTTATAGAGCGCGAGATAAACTGCACATATAAAATGCAGTTAAAAAATATCTCCATCCTTTTTAATTGCGTTTCAAATGAGCGTAAACTGCAATTTTAGCGCTATTAACGTCCTGTCTGCATTCTCAGTCATATAAAGGTCTATTTCTTTGTAGGAATATAACGTGTCTAAAATTTATTGCATAATCTACAGCCAAATTACACTATTTTTTCAATTTTCCTTCATGGTGTTTGATAATATATGAGCACCACAGAGTTCAACGGGTCTACGTAACAAACTCAACCTTTTGAGGAAAATGGAGTCAAAGTTCAACATTTGAGGAAATAGCAAAAACTAGATTTTTAGGCTTCCGATCATACTAGACGAATCCTCAGGTCTTTAGCTGTTTATTATCGATGACACAATAAATACATCATCCGGTTTATGATTAATATGCAAAATAATTGGAGAATAGTCACGTAGATCCGTTAATTTATTTCTGGTCTTAATGTTACAAATGTGACAATACTCAACAGGAAACAAGCTAGGTGGCAGCAACTGTCAAGAAAATCACTTCAAGCTCATGAGCACCCATTAGATTGCGGTGTTTACAACCCATTCTTGTATCTAACTCATTTTTTTTAAAAAATGTCACTTAGAACCATTTTCTTCTGGGGCAGTTAATTTTGGAGCAAGTGAATGACATCGCAAAGAGTCTGATAGGGCTTCAGTTTAGTTATATCTAGCCAAGTTAAATAATTATCTGCTTAGAACGAAAGAAGAAAATAAATTTCACTAAATACTGATAATTACATTTATCTAAGGGCTATACAGAATCTGTTATAGTCACTACATAAATGAGCACACAATGATTGTTGATTGCACACAAATTAATTATGATATACAATTCAACACGACCTTGTTTACAATAAGACGAACACAAATACTGACAGAATAATAAATATCTTCACATTTACTGTTGGCAGGAAACATATAACGCTTTCGATAAACGGGCAATGCACTTAAAAAAGATGCAGTTGAAGAGTGTTGCATTTTTGGCAACCTACAAATTTGTCAATTTATTACGTTGACAGCTTGCAAGTGTTACATTAGAAACTATAGAAATGGTATTGAATGGGTGACAGAGAGATGCATTTGAGTGTGGTTGCATTCCTGGCACGTATAAAGTTTGCGTTGTATGCTGTGGAAAAGCAGTTAAGAAGGTCGCTGTTGAGTGTTGTTGCATTTTTGGCAGCTTATAATCTCTGCCGTTTATGACGATGTCAGAAAGTACGTTTGACTTAGATAACATTAAAATGTTAAAAGGGAGTGATGGCGATGTAGTTACTTTTGGTTCCGCTCAAATCTACTCATAACTCTGGCCAATTATGGCGTTGGTAGAAAGTAAGTTTCGCCTTGGACACTACGGATTTACTTGGTATATTCCGGGGTACGAGTATACGAGTTATTTGTAGCCCAAAGAGGTTTCAACCTTCCCTAATATTAAACGTTAGTTTCACATTGGACATGCAGAAAAGGCCCAGAGAGAGATGCAGTTGAGTGTTGATGGATTTTTGCGAACATACAAGGTTTGTCACATATGACGTTAAAAGCAGGCATGTTTCACTTTGAACATTTTGGCAATGGAAAAGGAGATTGAGTTTTGTTACATTCTTGGCAAATTATAAATATTATCACTTTTTACGAAGATGGCTAGTATGTTTTACATAGAACTCGATGTAAATGCTGTTAAAATGTAATTTGTAATTTTGGCAAATAATAAATTTTACCGTCAATAGTAAGGTAGTGTGTTGTTGCATTCTATGACAATTATAAACTATATTTCTTATGACGGTGATAGCGAGTAAAATTCACGTTGTAAAATACGGAATTAGTTATGTTAGTATTGAGTTCGTTACACGTAGGAAAATCAAATTTGACAGTGGTGCAGTTGAGCTTCGTTTTATTTTTGGACAAATGTAAATTTGGCTCCTTATTTGGACGTTGATAGTGATTAAGTTTTACGTTGGACACAATGAAAATTGTGTTAAAAAAGGGCTTGAAAGGGATGACATTGCGTAGTTATTGCCTCATAGTTTGCCACATTGGACATTCTTAGCAAACAAATGGCACGCCGAAATCATATCACGCTCAGTGATGGAAGAGTTTAATAATGATACAAATGTGTTTGCAAAGTTACAAATTTCTCTAAAACAATTATGTTACTCGTTGGAATCATTGGCTGTTCAGTTACTTTGGATAAAGGCAGGTTCAAAGAGATACAGCTAGCTGCCTGGGCTCTTTATTATTTCATTTTTAGTCGATTTTCGATTAGATGCAGTCGGATAATACTGCACCCATAACACGTAGAAAGTGCAGCAGTACCGAGGTCGGTAGCGTGGTGAGTAAATATCTCTCTGCAGTCGGAACCACGAGCCTCTCACGTGTACTTCTCGGCGCAGGCGTACCTCAACACTCCGCGAGCCTTCCCGGGCAGTAAGTCCAGGAACGTGAGTCCTGGTTCCCGAATCCCGCAAAGTCCTGCAGACAAAGCCCAGGAGCGGGGAATCGATACGACTCCTGGAGGATACGACGAGCAAAACCCCTTCGAATTTCCCAGCCATTCATGCCAAGTATATGGAGCTCATGCATGGATATCGCTTTCTCCGCGAGGAAGGCACCAATATCGAATACCGCCGGGTTCTGATAAAACCATCCACATATCCATGAACATACCTTAAATGACCCAGAATTTTCAAATATTTTTTATAAACTTATTTCTCTTTCTGCTTAAAAAAAAACCAAAGATTTCCCATAATTTAAATTATTCAAATAACCTAATATAAAATTTTGACACGTTGTATTCCAAATATCAAATTGATTCAGGAAAAAATATCCTCACAAGCAAACTTTAGTCCTGTCGTGACTAGTAACACATTAAAAAAACAGAGTTGACAAATCGCACGTAGCAGAAATTTACTCGGTTAACAAGCCTTACGCTTTGTACGTTCGCAGATACATTACTTTTTATGGAAAAAAAAACCTATCATTCACCCAAAGTGTCAATAATAGAATAAAACATAATTTTTGTTCTCTCATAGAATTATATCTAGAAAAGAATCTCTGATTCAGTAAATCCCTGAATTAAGAGTGCTAGTACTTGTACTATCGCTAGGTATTACGAGTAACTGATTTACTTGTTTACTTCTAGAAATTGAGTAATTATTTTTATTTTTTAAAGCCAAAAATAATTCTCCAATGTCTTAAAAAAACATTTGTTAGATTAATCATTCAAACCAATAAATAAATTATGTATTTTTTATTTTATGAATGTATTAGAATGTTATGCGTTGTATGGCGTGGTAAGCAAAATAATCATCAATTTTTGCACTTCAATTATTCAATAAATTCTTAAAATTATTATTATTATTGAAGGATAATATTATGACATCAAATCAAAAATTGGGACCTTATATTAAGACATTCGAGTGGATTGAACCCCACGTGACTTCGAATAGGGCAATGTAGGATTTAGGGAGTTGGAAGACTGGTGTGATGATTGTTACCTTGCGAGGGCGAACTCGCCGAAGTACTCTGTCATGGCAAACATGACGAGCCGAGGTCGGGCACATGGCAAAGGCCCTGCTGCCGCCGGGGTACTGAATCCAGGGGCCTGGCCGCCCCCACTGGCCCCCCACCACGCCTTCCCCTCCCCCCTCTCCAGTCAACCCGCCAAGTACAATCAGGACTAAATGCAAATCTTTACAGGTTCATCGCTCCTCCCACTCAGCTTTACTACGGGGTAGTTTCATTCATGACCGTGTAGGCCCGTCCGTTCATGTGAGGAGGGATGGCCGGGATATCAGCTGGCGTCCGGCCAACGGAGTGGGAAACTTCCAAAAAGTGGAAAAGCAACAAAGCATGGATCCACTTTGACAGCCAACTTTCGCCTTGTTTAGTATGATAATCTGTTCCAATTTTTTAAATACTTACCACCGATGCGAGAAAAAGTTCACAATTTCCCTACCACATATACGCCCGAAAGTCACAATTTGATTAGTACTTGGATGGGTGACCGTTAAAGAAACCCAAATCCTGTTACACATGGGTATGATGAGACTCTAGATAGCCCGAAGTTAGTATCTTAGAAGTTCATACAACAATAATAACAAATATATATATGAAGGGGTTGAGGCAAAATAGTGCCAAGCAACATTTTTAACAACACTTAACTGTAGGTGCAATTTATTGGATATTATGTGGGACTATCAGTCTACGATCCAAATGCTACTAAAAAATGACTACGGGCTCTGTATGCTACTTAATCTTGTTGCCCTTAACCATTTCAACTGATGCCAAAAATGTTGGAATTTGTTAAAGTTTTGAAAACATTTGAATACATTAGGGTGCCCTGTTTGCGTTTTACTTCTTGTAACTTATAACGGTTAAATAATAGTTAGTGCTAATGACGTTTTCGCCCCGACCCCTGCATATGAAAAATGCAAGATCCTATCGAAAGCTGTTCTTTGGGAATTGGGTAACATTGTTTAGCCCAAATTTACTCGAATTATCAATAGTGAATTTAGAAAATCCATAACTCGAAAAAAATATTTCATTCGCTCAGGAATGAAATTTATTTTGATTGGAGTCTGTGCAAACGGAACATTTGTTTCCTTGATATTCATTAGAAAGAGTTTATTTAAAAGTAAATGTTTATGAACAATGGCATGTTTCTAAATCTTGGAGGGCCAGGCGCCACAGAGTTTAAGTCCGAGACGTAGGATCTGTTTCATTATAGTGCGTTCAAACGTTTTTATCAACAGTGTCATTTGAAAAAGAAAAAGTTAATATTTTATGTTCAAGCTTCTTGCTATTTTTTGAATAACATATATTAATTTATAAATCCACATACTATAATAAACTGATTTCCCAATATTTCAGAATTTAAACGAAAATCCCAAAACTCCTCATTTCTGTTAATACATTTGTTTCCGACATTTTTTAACTTCAAGCGTCACTAAAATGATTACATGTCAGTTTCGCTGAAAACGCCTGGAAAAATTTGAACTCAATCCATCCTTTTCAAGTAACCGACATGAAAATTCCAGTGTTACCCTAATGTCTCAGAAGCTGTGTATATATATATATATATATATATATATATATATATATATATATATATATATATATATATATATATATATTGCCTTGTGAATATTTAATCCTATTCTCCACAAATATCTATATTAAATGTAACTGGACTCCCGCAACACAAAACGATTTCCCGATAATTTTGCCGAAGAAACTGTTTTCCGGTGTACGGATTCTGCTCGTTAATGAACTTGACATCCTAATCCTTCCACACTATTTTGTACCAAGTTTCATGAAATTGGAATACAGTGCGTCTACTACTTTTGTCAAAGCCAATTTCATGATTTTTTCGTGACATTTTCATGACGAAATGTAAATTTCATGCCCATTGAAAACGAAATAATTTCACTTAATAAGAAAAAGCCTTAACTTTTAGCTTTAAATTATTTGTAACTTTACACGGATTACCGGATTGCAGTGATCTCTATAAACTTACAAATTAACATACATTTAAAACATTTAATAAAACTGTATAAAATGTAAATAATATGTTAAAGAGAATAGTTCACATTAATTTTAAAAGTTAAGAAATGATAATTCTAAAAATTTTAGAATTTCTATAGAATTAGCAGCCTAATAAACATCGAATTCAAAATTTCTAAAAATATGACTAATTAAATATTCATTATCAAAGTAAAAAATTAAGTAAATTAAAGTGTACGCAATCTTAATATTTAACTCTACATGAAAAACTCTGCAAGACAAATAAAAATATATGTAAATAATGGATAATGTAAAGAGAAATAAAAATATATGTAAATAATGGATAATGTAAAGAGAAATAAAAATATATGTAAATAATGGATAATGTAAAGAGAAATAAAAATATATGTAAATAATGGGTAATGTAAAGAGAAATAAAAATATATGTAAATAATGGATAATGTAAAGAGAAATAAAAATATATGTAAATAATGGATAATGTAAAGAGAAATAAAAATATATGTAAATAATGGATAATGTAAAGAGAAATAAAAATATATGTAAATAATGGATAATGTAAAGAGAAATAAAAATATATGTAAATAATGGATAATTGATGTGTAATGCTACAACAAAGGAATCTAACAGGGGAAGGGGGTGGGGGTGGCAGATAGAAGTGCATTGCCGTACAAAAACAGCGACAATTACAAATGTGCAAAAGTCCTGGTATTACATTAGGCAACAGTAAATCTGAAATTTTCTTGACATGGTTTCAAAATTCATGACTTCTTCGTGCCCTATTTTCAATTTCGTGACATTTTAGTGTTTTTCGTGTAGTAGACCCTGGAATATTTTTAAGCCTACTAGACAGCGACAAGAGAAGTTTATACATATTTTATAGCACCCTGGCTAAAAATTAAAAAAGTGTTCAGATTATATCAGTTGATCCAATATGCAATGCCTGTTTTTAATATTTTGTCTGTTTACGTTCCCTACTTTTCAGTTTATTTTTATTTTGTTTTTTGAGATTTTTCGGTTATTATAGCATTAAATACACTTCTGATTGTCATATTTTGGTTGCTGAAAGTTATTTATTCAGTGCTGAAACTTCATTTGAAATGAATGTCTTAAGACACCACATACACCATGTTATGCTTTGGGAATTCGATAAAGGAGAATATGCTGCTTCAACTAATCGAAAAATTGTAGAAAGAAATGGCGAAAATGCCATTACTTAGCGAAAACTGCAGCGGTGGTTCGAACGATTTCAAGCAGGAAACCGCAAACTTGAAGACCAGCCTCGTACAGGACGAGCAACAGAGCTCAACGGTGAACTCCTCCATTCCTGAAAATCCTGTTGTAAAAGTCGAAGAGCTAGCAGAAAAACTTGGATCGACACATTTTACAGTCCACCGACATACGCCCACATTACTTATGGGATGACCTGATACATAATACTATTTAGAATAAGAAATCAATTTCTAAGCATGCAAAACTCGGATACTACAACAACGTAATAAGGCCAGAATGCAGACAAGCAACTGAAACGATAGTTATCATGGACAAAATGTCTCTGATTAAATTCAAAAAAGAAAAAGGAAATAATAGGCCCAATTACTACTGACAAACAAACATACAGACTTTAATTTAATAAGGACATAGAAGAATAACCGAAGTTCTTGAATGACGCAGACTTTTAGTGTTTACGTATTTTGTAATCAAATATTTTGGGAAATTTTTAAGATTGGTTATGTACTCCATTTTACGAAACAAAATTTGTAATCTTCTTCCTCTACACATTCTTGTAGGAACCTCAATTTGTTTTCGGGGAGTGGTAGTATCCCACGGTCATCAGCAAAATCTAAGGGGATAACTTTAGTACTCCTTCTACCTATTTTGATATGTGGATTCACATCATTTTAATTTCTTTGTTCATATAAGTCATTCTTGGCTTATTTTTGTCAGTGAAACAGCAAAGGGCAAAGTCAGTCTCTGTCTAAACCCAATTTTCGTTTAAAAAGTTCTTTCACTTTCCATGTATCTATTTATCTATGTATATTAGGGAGAACGCAGTGATAGGGGGGAGGGAATTATTTCCCGAATTTTATTAACGGCGGCCCCAAAAAGTGGTCAGTCCTTGCAGATTTTAAGGTAGTGAAAGTTTGAGCACGATTAGAGCATGTTAAAACGTGCCGCTGGGCGCTCAGTTTGTTGCTACTTAAAGTCGAACTGAGCTATAATAGCCTTTGCCGTCAAATACGTGACTAGGAACTTCTATAAGAACAACAAAAAAAAAAAACGAAAAAAAAAAAAAAAAAAAAAAAAAAAAAAAAAAAAAAAAATTAAAATAAAAAAAAAAAAAAAAAAAAAATGGTATGATAATTATGGTATGATAATTATTAAACATTTTTCAAACTATGAAATCTGTTATGATGGAATAAAATGACAGATAGGTGATTTTTACTTATATCAATTTATTTTAATAAGGGAAAGGAGTGATATTGTATCGTTTGCCATCTTTAGGACTATACAATAATGACAAATATATTCTATAGCATTGCTCAAAGTGTTTTCGTTATATGAGGGTACAGCTTTCGGCATTTCATCTACTACTTGTAAAACATTGTTTTTGTTCCTTACCTATGGTAGGCAGGTTATTAAAGTCTGTAATTAAATTTACTCCTCGATCTGCCACATGATTGATGACCTTTAATGACTCCACAATCATTAGTTCTTCCTTACTTAAAATGTGTATTTTCAAGCCAGCTACAGGGAGGTTCTCTTATGTATCGGTCTGAGCAAGGACATTACGCCATTTCCGAATTTTCTTCGTCTAAAATTGAGGGATCAAATAACACGAGGGTTACCAATTCTTCAACAAGGAAACTTCAGACAGCTTCTAAGGAACGGAGTTCTAACTCAGTTAGTGTAGTGAATGCCTGATGGCACCCGGAGATTTAAATCCCACTTCCGTTCCATTTAGTGTCCCTACAAAAATCAATACCAATTTTAAGAGCTCCTTGTAATCGTCTCTGGATAGTGATTTAATGAGTTTAGCGATAAACCCACGATTATGTTAGCAATTACGTCAGGAGGTAGATGTTTTCTCTCTTTTTCTTTGCTGATACTCGTGTCATATTGTTTCTTGTCAAGCTTCGCCCAAGCATTTTGGAATTGTTTGAATATGTCGAACTGAGGCCCAATTGTTGATATGAACTTGCATTCGAAAACACGTCTTAACATGACTTAAAAACAAACACATTGCCTTGATAGTATAGGAGACACCCCATTCCTCCAGACACTCAAATGCAGCCAAGGCTTGTGCTTCACCAGTACTTCCATCTGTTATGGGAATTCCTAGCTGTTCATTTTCACCATAAGAAATTAAAACAGCTATTAGTTCTTTCTCCTATGTCTTTAGAATGTCTGCTTAAAGATTTCCGTCCCAATGAACTACAAGAAGCTCTCTGGTATATCAATTCGTTCCAAAATAATCTCAGTGTATTTTTCTCTGAATACTTTTGGCCATGGGCGTATATAGAAAATAATTTCGGAGGAGGCAGGGAAAATTTCGGAGGGGGGGGGGGGGGCTGAGACCATTTCCGGTGTTTGGAATACTAACAATTTAGATCTTGGACGAGTTTTAGCCAACTAAAACGCTATTATACCCAAAATGGAATATTTTTTATGAACTAAATGATCTTATTTAATTTATTTTTAAGGATTTTATGACATTTTTACCGATAAACTAAAAATTTCTGGGGGAGGGGGTGCAGCCCCCTCAACCCCCCTCCCCCTTATATACGCCCATGCTTTTGGCCTTTCATGGATAGTTGATTTGGACAAATTCAACTCGTCGGGGTTCTCCCCAAGTGCTTCTATGATAGCGATTAGAATCATGTAGCATTTCTGTCAGACACTTTACACCGATCCAACAACAGAGATAGTTTCATCATTGTTCAAATTTCCCTTACGCCACGCTTCATTCTTTTGCTATAGGATAGTCCAGGAATACTTACAATAATATTGTCCTTCATTTGAAAAATAAACAATGAGAAAATAATAGGAACTTCCGGAGAGACTGCCCGTAAATGCTGCTAGTCGGCCCTCACGCGGAACTTTGAACGCCCAAGAAGAGAGACAAGTAGTCTCCGGCATCTCTCGGTATTGGAGGAAAAAAGTATTATTTTTTGTTTTCGATGATTTTCACCTCATTAGAGTTTGTTGGAGATTGCTGGATGGTGGAAATTTATGTTCCAAGGATGAAATAAAGGTCGAAAATTCCCACAGGTATTTTATTTGGCAAAACACGACTGGCAACAAGCTTCGAGAAATCAAGTACACAGTACAGGAATGGTCATCCAGTAAAAGATCAAATAGACGGGAAGTAGTGGTTTTATGCCGTCTAAGGATTGGCCATTCACGACTGACACATTCCTACATTATGACCAGACAAGAGAGACCAACATGTACGTACTGCAATACTCACTTAACAATAAAGCACATACTGACAGAGTGTAGACTCAGGAAAAATTTTAAATTACCCTACAATTTGACTGACTTACTTTCCGATAATAGCCAGTACATTGTTGAAATTATTAAATACCTCATGCTTACACATTTATACAACAACATTTGAAAAAGTAAAAATAACAACAGCCATTTGGTGAATTGGATTTTTTGGAATTAATCCAAAAATTTTTTGGAGTTTAATAAATATGCAAAGTTTCATAAAAATCGGCTCTGGACACTAGGGGATGTTCCCTCGTAAGTAGCTTCTATAAACAGTACTCTTAACCCTGGTATTTGTTACCTTATTTTTTTATAAATTTTTAAAGTTCAAATGTTTTCAATTATTGATGACTTTAGTCTTTAATATCTTTGATGGGGGACTTGATAATTTTTTTTTAATATTTACTTGTTTCCTTTTTAGAGGATATTTACATAAAATTGTCAGGATTTACACAACGAATTGTAAGTATAAAGGTTTTCTGAAGAGATGAGCCAACTTGAGAACGCCAAGAAGTACTTGTAACGTAGGTTGAGTATTTAGAAGTAGTTTGTAAGAATTGTCTCAGAATGAGGTATTTGCCCGAAAAAATACCGGCGATTTGCGAATTAAATTAAATAGCATTATTTTCTGCTCAATACTAAGAAAAAAAAAGGGGAAAAACAAGGGAAACAAGAATCTGGCCAGACAAAGTCCCTTAACAGGTCACGAGAGTCCTGAGTGGCAGATACTATAGAGGTATCTGATTCATGACCGGACGGCATAGTAGGGAGATATTGCGGTCAGTACTATGATCCGGGCGCCTGATTTTCCCCTCTACTGCTTCAACTGCTTGCGTCATTAGCAGCAAGGTACCCATTAATAAATTAATTAAAGGCTGGGTTGGCCTAGGGATGGTCAGGGAGGCCGAATCCAACCCACGAACGAAGACACTGGAAGATAAAAATCTTTAGTGCCTGCTCGGGATTTGAACTCAGGTCCTCCAGCATGTGAGTCCAGTTCTCTAACACTGAGCTAACCTCGCCCCTCATATTTACTTATAGACCTGAAAATTAAGTCACTGATGGTGTATATCGTCCTTAGTAATCAACAGTAGTTAAATAAAATTGAAGATTGATTTGTCTAGAGGACAATTGAACATCCATTAGTACAGAAAATAATTTCAATGCCTGTAAATTAGTTTCCGTACTGTGCAGAGGAATAAAATATGTTTAACTCATGACTTGAAGGGAATGTCTTGGACGCGAAACTGATAAACTTCTTGACCTCTAAGTGTTGGAAAGAATGTGTTGACCAAATAAATACTAATAAATTTTTGTAAGCGTGACAATTCTGAAATATCTGTATATTACTTTGAGAAATAAAAAGAAAAAAAATGCACAACAGTGATTTCTATAACACCATGTTGTTTATTTTATTATAAAAAAAGAAAGAAAAAGAAAACAGCACAGTAATATAATAATTATAGAAAGACAGACTCTCTGGAGCTGCGTCATGTTTGCACGTTTCCATTTGTATCCCTACTTTTATTTGGAAGAAACTGTTAATATTTTATTTTGATATTTCCTGAAAAACATAAACACCAAATCCATCACATTCTGAAGAAAAGTGAGAAAGGTGCCACAATGCACAGGAAACTGATAGTAACAAACTGTAAGCAGAACATGCTCACTTACCCTCCTCGCTCGTTCTTCAGAAAAACTCTATTAGAAATACGTTTCTCATTTACTGAAATTCTTTTAGTGAAATAGACATTTAACTGTTGAATGGAAAAAAAAAAAAAAAAAAAAAAAAAAATTATCATAGAAATTGGTTTTAGAGGCTGTAGCCTTTTTTGAAACACGAAATATCGTTAGGCCCTACTGTGCGCTGCTTGAGTGCACGGTCCCATTGGATTGCACGGAATTGATTCTGTCGCTCCAGAACGCTCCGCTCCGCTTTATGTTAGTTTCTACCCTTAGATTCTCATGTGGGAGATGGGGGTGCGAGTACTCCCTGCAGCAGGGGTCTTTCTCATTTCGGGACCCGTTGTGAAGATTCCCAGTTGCGCCATGGATGTCGGTGCTAATGGCCAACAAGTGTGCCATAAAAACATAAAATTTAAAAAAATATCGATGCCATTCCATTTTGCATGTATGTAAACCGCAACGACTTTTATTGCTCAACTTTTGCCCCAAAAAAAAACGTGTTTTGGTGGACGGATTCTGCTGATTAAGGTTAACGAAGTTGAATTATCAGCAGACTTATTTTTTTTTTGACAATTTTAGGGCTGCTAGAGCGCGAAAAGACGAATGTATAAATAAATATATGCATATTGAAATTTCAAATTTATTCCATTATATCTCGAAACCGGTACCTATGTATTTTAAAGCTTATTTTTGTATTGCCCAGTGAATAATTTTCGCTTCTGTAAGTTTTAGTGTGCATAATGCCGACAAAATTCTCACATTTCTTGAAGATGCCATTTGATCAGGTGTTCAACGTTTTCACAAAATATCAAAACATATATTAACTGTTTCTGTTTTTGTGTAAAAAAAAAAAACTGCTTCCAATTTTTTCTTGTTCAGCGAAAACTACTACTACTATCCCATTCACAAATAAAACATAGTATTTTAGTGTTGCCTGATTGCTGGCGTAGTAGCATGCGAATAACGTTTAAATCTCCACATACCCCACATACCTGCCACTTACGTTCATATTTTACTTTTTCTAAAAGTAATTTTAAGTTATGGCATATTTCCTAAAGCTACATTTGCATGGATTCTACTTAAAATAAGGCAATTATTGTTGTCTGTTACTCTGTTACATTGTTTAAGTATATGTCATACAATTATTCGTATTAATTCTTCGTTTTCTGGGTTCTTTTCAGTTCCATATGCACAGAACTACATTAAAACATTAGGTACAGCTACTAATTGTGTAAAAATGGTATGTGGTAGGAAAAAACCGATTACAGTTATGAAATCAGCACATCAAATTTAGGAAGTAACCTATTTTGGAGGGATCCCCAGAATCATGCATATCACTGTTAGCTATTTACACGTATGCAGCGTAGCTTATCCTAACGACCTGGTAACCGAAATACTTTATGCCTACTACTTGTCACCTAAGCACTCCTCGTATCTATGTGTAAACAAGTTCTTTTTTAGTGAGAAGTGATAATTATCTTTTAAAATTGCAAGTACAAGTGAATTGGAATGGATTTAATTTATTATGATACAAATAAGCTCACACACCATCATTCTAAAACCTTGTCACATCGTGTATACAGCCTAAGAAGTGTTTAGTGACAAGTTAGTTACTGGACGGGCCGCACTTGTCCACTATGTGTGAACGAGTGCTTGTCTCTTGTCACTAAGCCAAGCGGGACGAGTACTAATGACATGAGTACTAACCTCCTGTGAGTCAGCCTCATGGGTTTGCTGGCTCTATGACACTTTGCAGACGACATCTACAACCCAAGTATCCTTGCCTTCTAAACTATTTGGTACTTACTTACTAATACAATTTCCTTCCCCAGTGGCATCTCAAATTGCATTCAAATAATCCGCACGTTCAACGTATTTACAAATGTTCCACAATAAGAAAGACCATAATAGGTCTCTCTGTTGTCTAGGAGCTAAAACCTTGGATTCTCATGCAGAGATGGTGGGTTCATGTCCCACCCCATGCCCCAACCATGCCCCGGTTTTATATATATATATATATATATATATATATATATATGGGCGATTCTACAGAAAAGTAGCACTTTTTGGTTTTTGTCAATTATTCAGTCCTTATTGAAAATATTAATATTTTTCCTTTTTAGTAAAATTATACAAAACTATTTTGAATCATACCTAGCACTGGATGATCTGTAACAACCTTTGATCTGGAGCTGGAGCTTTGCAAAGCCCTCATTCTCACTCCCCTGCCCTGTCACACTACTCAGGTTTGCTACTTTCGTTGATTTTTTTAGGAAGTTTTTTGTTAGATTTTATTTTTTTTTTTTTAATTAGGGTGTGTCGACTGCTATGGTCAATGGCACCAGTTTTTTGTTAGAGTATTTTTTTTTTTCATTATGCCCTCACGAATGTAGCTGAAAGAGAAAAAACTAAAAAATATTAACCTAAAGGATGACAAAAGCTTCACTAATGTCTGTCACACAAAATTTTATCACTCCCCTGTCACAATGAAAACACAACATTTGTGAAGCGTAAACATGGCTTTTTTATTTTTCAGTCAGCTAATTTAGAATCTCAATGTACACAAAAACAAATGATTTCAGCTTGATTTTGAATTCTGGAAAGAGAGGATCTGCTTTGAAAGCTTTTTTCAAGTAAAATGACGAGTTGTAAAAATTGTTTATCACTCCCCTGCTCTTCATAAAAAATCAGTTGATTTTTATTCTTGTGATTTGATAAGATTATTTGATAAGTACCCCAAAACACTAGATGTCATTAAAAGCTTTTCATTGTAAACAGGGTATGCTACAGGTGATCCAAACCTCAAAATTATCCCTGCCCTGTTTCTCACACCCCTGTCAATTATAGTACAACACTGAGGCACACGACAAAATTGGTATTCAAAAACAAGACTTAGTTTGGCAATTTATACTAAAACCTTTGGCCTTAGCTTTTGTTCTGTTAATTTATTAAATAAAAATAATTAACACAAATGTGCTTTTTTTCACGTTTTCTCAACAGGGAAGTGAAGATTAAATTGTTTTCACTTCCCTGTCAGTACGAAAAATATTGTTTAATTATATTTTCCCAAGAAGTGTTTTTGTCAAGGCTTTTGCCATTTCCCCGGTTTAATTTACCATGCTGTATCTTCAGAATGGTAGTTAGAAACATATATTGCTAAGAAATATTGTTTTTTTTTTACTCTTATTCTCACTACCCTGCAACCCAAAAACAAAATAGCTGCTTTTTGGCCACTTAGGCAATGAAAACTAATTGACCAATGCTTTGATAATATTAAGCTAGACATGCTTTATTACCTCTGAGGCCAAAATCAAACAAAGAAAATGAAAAAAAAAAAAAGAAAAAAGTTTTCACCAAAAGTGCAACTTTTCTGTAGAAACACCCATATATATTATATATATATATATATATATATATATATATATATATATATATATATGTATATATATGTGTGTATATATCTTTTAATATTTTATATTTTTGTACAGAACCAAATTTATGTAGATAAGTCGCATGGAATTTAGAAAAGGCTGACTCAAAGGAACTGTGTCATTTTAGCATGTTTCCGAAATGTTTTTTTTCCCTAGTGCCATTTGGAAAGCATGGAATAGAACAGGGTGTCAATTTAAATCAGTTGATTTTTTTTTTTTTAAATCATTGATTTCATTAAAAAAACATTGATTTAAATCAATTGATTTTATTAAAAACATTATTGATATAATTTTATTTTTAGGTTTAGAAAATTTCTTACAAATTTAAATCTAACTAGTTCTGCCTATTTTTCAGTCATATCTTCTTTATTTTTGTCTCTAGGGCATACCCTCATTTGACCATTCTTATCTATTCAAAGTATCTTTCTTTTATGACCCTTTCTTTGTTTTTTACCTTTTAAGTTTATGATAAAAGAGATTGGCAGGTAGTGGGTGAAGAGAATGCTTTAAATTGGTGGATGTCTTTGTCGGTCTTAAAATATTGTATTTCCTCAAAATAACTAATAATAATAGATCAATAACTGACAGCAAAGACCACACATCTGCAGGGGTTGAAAGAATGTTTTCAACCCTTTGTTTTGTTCTCAATCAAATGAGAAACCAATCAGGGTTGGAAAAGACTGTCAAACTGGCATTTTTCTTCAAAACATGTGATTAAGCTTCATTTCTCAAATCTTTGTTTTAAATATTGAAAATTAAGTCATTGTATATACAGGGGTCAAAGTTGTCCTATATTTTGGGATCGGAATGTTTGTACATTTAAATTTAATATCCTTATTATTTGTTTATTTAATTACTGCTCCTTAACTTAGGAGGTTAGCAGATATGACAGTACTGTACTCCATTGTAGACAGTAGCAGGGTGAACTTTAATAATTAATGTTTCAGGTCAACAGTTTAGATATATAAACCGTATGACATATACACACATAAATTTGTTATACCCGAACGAATATGAATTTATATGGCACATATGAATGCTCATCTATGTTAATATATACATTTTTATAAAAGTTAATACTTTTCTTTTAATTTAAATTTACAGACATTAAATTTAAATGTACAGAAATTTTGGTGTCTCAAAATACAAGACAACGCCAACCCCTGTATATATGATCCATCAATTCTATTTTGCTCTCAAAGTTATCCACTTGGCACAAAACATTTTAGAATAGTTATTTCATTATTTTCATTGCATACCAAACAAATAAAAATTTGAGTTACAGGTTTATATAATGAACAACTAGGCATTAACTAGCTCTCAATATAGACTAGTTATATTTAAAAAGTCTGATTTCTTTTTTAACTCCGATTTTAGTAAAAAAAAAAAAAAAAGGTGATTTAAATAAAAGAATCTGATTTAAATTAAAAAAATCTGGTTTAAATGAACAAAATCTTTTTTTTTTTTTTAATTAAATCAGATTTTTTTTCATTCATATTCAAAGATATTATTATATAACTAAGGATTAACTAGGGGAAAAAACATTATTAAAACATACTAAAATGACGCAGTTCCCTTTATTTAGCCTTTTCTAAATTCTATGCAAACTTATCTACATAAATTTGGTTCTGTTCGAAAAGATAAAGTATTAATATATATATATATATATATATATATATATATATATCCCTGCTCCCTGCTGCCGGTAGGACACGAATCCACAATCTCCTGCAAGAGAATACAAGGCGTTAGCCACTAAACCACAGGGAGACCTAACAGTTAAACACTTATTGACAAGAGTTTACAAGCCAATTTGTATATATTATTACACTACACCTAAAAAACACACAACTACACAACGAGTTTAATTCTAGACTCAAACTCTACTTCTGATATCTCGTCGCTTTAGAGAAAATTATAATTTTCATTATATTTACTTGTTATTTTAAATAACATTTAATTTTCACTTTATTGTGGAACATTTGTAAATACGTTGAACGTGCATAATATTTAGAAATAGAACAGAATAGAATACAAATTTATTTGTTAAAGATTTACAATCTTGTACAAATCATACATATATAAATAAAAATAACTTTTCACCCACATGAGTCCGGTTAATTATAACTCTACAATGACTTGTAATAAAAAACAAAAAACAAAAAGAACTAAATAATGATACTTCATTGCGTTTCAAATTATTTATCTTTACATTTTCAATAAAACCACAAGAAATAAGAAGAATAACCTAAAAGAACAAAGCAAAAAAAAAAAAAAAAATTGAACTGGCCATAGTCATAGAATTTGATTGGTAGGTGGATCATCATTGTTTAAAGAATCCAGTGAATTGCATACTGACATTATGAAGCAGTAGATCTTGTTGAGTTTCTCTATGTTATCTATTTGAAGTATCTCTTGTATTTTGTGTATATCACTTGGCGCAGAGAGAAATGATCTTAAATATTTGTGTCTGTTTTCTATTAGATTTTCAAAGTAGAGAAGGAAGTGGAACAGGCTGTTAGAGATAACTTGGTTACAAAAAGTGCAGGTTTCCTGAGCTTTTAAGAAGAAATTTTTGTTTTTTGTGCAGAGCTTAATTAACTCGGGACTTGCAACTCTCAACTGACTTACTGCTCTTAGCTTATTTATGTTTGTTCTATACATCAAATAGGACTCTGGGCTGGAAATATTGAAGCTGGAAATAGTTCTATAGATTGGATTGTAGTTGGAGTTTACGGATAGATTGATGTCAGTAGATAAGTTATGATTTTTTATTTTCTCCATTATTTCATCGCTATATTTTAATAGTCCGGTTGAGTAAACTGTATCAAATTCTTCTTTACAGCCATAGTGAGCAGCTATTGTTCTGACTTGTGTGACCCAATTAAAGTTTATAATATTTAGAAATAAGTGAATGCAATTTAAGATGCTACTGGGGTAATGGAAGGAAATTGTATTAGTAAGTAAGTACCAAATAGTTTAGAAGGCAAGGATACTTGGGTTTTAGGTGTCGACTGCAAAGTATCATAGAGCCAGCGAACCCATGAGGCTGACTCACAGGAGGTTAGTACTCATGTCATTAGTACTCGTCCCACTTGGCTTAGTGACAAGAGACAAGTACTCGTTCACACATAGTGGACAAGTGGGCCCGTCCAGTAACTAACTTGTCACTAAACACTTCTTAGGCTTACTTGTATCTTAATAAATAAAATTCATTCCAATTCACTTGTACTTTCAATGTTAAAAGATACTTATCTCTTCTCGCTAAAAAAGATCTTGTTTACACATAGTTACGAGTGCTTAGGTGACAAGTAGAAGGCATAAAGTATTTATATTACCAGGTCGTTAGGATAAGCTACGGTGCATAAATGTAAATAGCTAAAACTTATGTGCATGGCTCTGGGGATCCCTCCAAAATAGGTCTTCTTTCCTAAATTTGATGTGCTCATTCCAAAACTCTAATCGGTTTTTTTCTACCATGTACCATTTTTACACTTTAATAGTTGTACATAAAATATTTTAATGTAGTTCTGTGCACATGGAACTGAAATGAACAAATAAATAATACTTATAATATATAACATATAATTAAACAATGTAACAGAGTAACAGACAACAATAAATGCCTTATTTTAAGTAGAATCCATGCAAATGTAGCTTTAGGAAATATGTCATAACTTAAAATTACATCTAGAAAAAGTAAAATATGAACATAAGTGGCAGGTATGTGGAGATTTAAACGTTATTGGCATGCTACTAGAGCCCAGCAATCAGCTACACTAAAATGCCATGTTTTATTTGTGAATGGGATAGTAGAGACCGATCCAATCGTTGGACAAGAAAAAATTGGAAGCAGAGGGACAGTCTCGTGCCAGAAATAAAAAAATTAATTCATGAGTGTCTTGAGGAGCCTAAAAATGTTCTTTTACATTTTTGAACATACAATTACGCTTAATGAAGCAATATGTGTTGATTAAGAATGGGAACTGCTACAAATATATCTGAAACAAGTTCCCTGGAATATCTGATCCTAGAAAGTTGATTTCTGATACATTATTGGAAGAAACGATGACAGTGACTGAAATAACAGGAATGGATTGGATTTAAGAGTGTCATCAAAAACTTTCTGGGAAATTACAAAAAAGTAGAAATATGCTTTCGATAAGCGGAGCTGCAATACGAGTGTGAAAGTACATTTCCTGCACTTTCATTTGGATTTTTTTCCCAGAAAATCTCGGCTGTGTCAGTGATGAGCATGGTATAAGGTTTCACCAGGACTTAAAGGAAATTAAAAGACGCTACCAGGGAAAATGGAATATAAATATGATAGCTGATTATTGCTGGTCACTGAAATGAGATGTATCAAATTCTTTACATAGTAGGAAGTCTACAAAATGTTCATTTCAAGGCAGTATGTAAAGAACTAGTCAAATGTTCAAATTTAAGTGATGAGGTGAAACATTAATTAATTTTGAAGAGTGTTGAGTTGACACTTATGTATGTATCAACTTAGATTAAATAATATAACATAAATTCAATAGAGGCTAGTATAAAAATGCATGTATGAATATTTCCTACGTTGTGAAAAATTGGTACGTGATGGAGAAAAACTAAGTTCATATTCTCATTCATCAGACTCAAATTAGGGATAATGACATATTAAAATAAAACCCCAGACAAAATGTTAAATTTTGTAGACCAGTGTATTAGGTAACACACTGCGGCTTCGTAGGGCCATAAGTTCAGCGGCTTTTGCTGGACGCTGAATCTCAGAATTTTTCACAAACTTAGTAATTTTATGAAACCTTGCCCGCATGCAACATTTTACTAACAATAACATTTTCACCAAAGGACATAGACACGTATAATACACCGGTTCCCGTAGAACACCGAAGTTAAACAATGTGGGGGATGGCCAGAACTTGGATGCGTGACCACCATGGTAAACCAAGGGCCGTAGGCAGTATAACAGGGTGGCTACCTATAGATAGCCCGGCGCTAATGGCTGAGAAGTTGATAAACTGTGAAAATAAAAAAAATAATACGAAGGTAGAAATTGTCAGGGTTCGGTTGTTGTGTCTTAATAAAACTACATTTCATATGTAAAAATGGGTTTTATTGTTTGCAGGCTTGAAATTCTAGCCTAAACATTGGCAAACAATAACACCCATTTTCACATAAAAAATATAGTTTATTAAGACACAACGATCGAAGCCTGACAATTTTTATATCCACATCACCAATGGTCAATGATCTCCTCTCAATAAAAAAATAATATTTTTTTTATTTTATTACATAGCTAAATAGAGAGTAATTTTATAACTAATGACTAACGATTAAATGAGTATTCGGAATATGACTATATATATAATTACAACTTTTCTGTTATTTAACTAGCAGTCAAAACCTTTTTTGTGATTACACTCAGAATTATAACTCTGTAGATATTTGGGGTATGTATTGGAGACAAGAGAAACACGAATAAGGTGGGAAAGGACCTGAAATTTACAAGGAAGAAAGGTTTATTATTATTCAATACGAGTGTAATCGTTATCCAATTTGTGATTATGGTAAAATCCTAATCACAGCTGTAATTATGATTACTGCCAACGCTAAATATTTTTAAAGAAGTAGAATTTAAAAAAAGTCCGTCACACAGGAGCTGCATAACTAAGCACTTTCCTCAAAATTACTACAGAAGTAGACAACATTACTGAACAATTTGCTGTAAATAACCTATATAAATAAAATAAAAACGTAAATAGTTCTGCTCATTTACATTTCTTATGAGAACTGTTCAATTATTAATTTTGTAAATAATTTGCTTCCAGAGTTATGTTAATACATGATACTGTACTACATAATAAATACACAAAAACTTAATTTTCCGTCTTTTGATCTGACGCAGGAACAGGATACAGTCCCCCTAGTGGGAGATAGCGCTCCTCGCAGCGGCTTTGGGAACCTACTTCTGACGGGGTAATTCTAATGAAACCGAGTTTAAAGTAAACCCTCCTTTCCAATAGACCAATTTAATTCATTTTTACAACACTTCTTTCTCATGTGATACCCACGACGTATAGCGTGTTTCGTTACAATACAGCAGAAATTACGACCGGTTTGAGTATATTAGTACTTTAGGTTCGGAGTGAACCCCCCCCCCCCTCCAAATAACCCGATTTAGTTTATTTTTACAACACTTGTTTACCTGTAGATTACCATTACAAATACTGAGATTCATCGAAACATAACAAAAATCACGGCTGGTAGTGGCGAATTGGTATTGTGGGTCCCAAGTAACCCCCCCCCCTTCTAATTAACCGATTTAGCTTATTTTTACATCTCACTTTTCTCTCGAGATTACCACTATGAATACCAAGTTTCGTTGAAATACAACAAATATTACGGCTGGCATGGTCAAATTAGTGTTTTGGGTTCGGGGTAACCCCCCCCCCCCCTTCCGGTGGACCGATTTTGGTGGTTAACGAACTCGCTCAATCGTTTGCTAATTGAATTCTATATACCAAGTTTTGTGACGAAAAAACAAAAACTCTGGCCGCTATCGTGTTAACAGACACACATATATATATATATATATATATATATATATATATATATATATATATATATATAAATTTTAACGGGGGTCATTTTCAGTGTCTACTAGGTAGGATCGATAAAGATTTGAAGACATTTTTCAAAAATTCCGTCATGAGTGCAACCTCAATAGCTACTTTCCTTCGGAGGAAAGTGCTAACAGGGGGATATATGTAAAAAGAACCATGAAAGAAAGGAAAAAAAGAAACATTTAACTTTTAATAAGAATATTTTTAAAACTGATAAAATATAATGAAATGAAATATTATAGAATGAATTTGAATGAAGAAAGCCAAAAAAATAAGAATTAGTTTTTATGCTAATATAACTTATAAAACACAATATACAATATAAGACAAAATATTTGAATTTGTAGAATTTTTTTTTTTTAATTTATTATTATTTATTTATTTAGAATTTTATGAGCCTAATACAAATTATTTATTTGTAGAAAATAAATTTGCATTTCCTTTCATCAATACTGTAATTTCAAAATTTTTGTTATTAAGCTTATTACTCTTTGGAGCATTTGTGATAGTAGCATAGCTAAACAGCCTTTCAAAATTAGAATAAGAAAACTCCATGTTCATGTTTTGAACTGACTGTTTGGAAGATAAGATAGAACTGATTAATGAAGGAATCCAAAATATATTTGTAAACAAGTTGGTATGAGCCTAATACCTAAAGTCCGTCACACAGGAGCTGCATAACTAAGCACTTTCCTCAGAATTGGGTAGTGTCGACTGCATTCCTGAATAATTTGCTTAAAATAACATAGATAGATAAATTAAATAAAAACATAAATAGTTCTGCTCTTTTGAATTTACTATGAGCACCTGTTTCAATTATTAATTTTGTAATTAATTTCCTTCCAGAGTTTTGTGTATGTGGGGTACTACACTATGTAATAAATACACAAAGCTTCACATTTTCGTCTACTGATCTTGATGAATAAAATTTAATAAAAATTACGACAGGTATTGGCAAATAACTACTTTGGCTCCAGGATAAACCCCCCTCTTAATTAACCAATTTAGTTTATTTTTACAACACATTTTCCTCTTCAGTTGACCACAACGAATACCGAGTTTCGTTGAAATATAACAAAAATTACGACTGTTATTGCCAAATAACTACTTTGGCTCCCGTAACTCCCCCCCCCCCCCCTCCGGATGTATAGATTTTGTTGGTTAACGAACTCGTTCAATCGTTTGATGGGGGAATACTATATACCAAGTTTTGTGGTGAAAAAACAAAAACTCGGGCCTGTATCGTGTTAACGGACACATATATACCTATATATGCATATATATATATATATATATATATATATATATATAAATTTTAACTGGGGTCATTTTTGGTGTCTACTAGGTAGGGTCGATAAAGATTCGAAGACATTTTTCAAAAATTCCGTCATGAGTGCAACCTCAATAGCTACTTTCCTTCGGAGGAAAGTGCTAAAAGTATATACAACATTAGTCATATCAATCTATACTACAGATTATCAATGATTGACATCTAACAAAAGATTGATGACTAATTTCACTCATGATTAATATGATCTAAAACTAATGATTAACTTGAGCTGTGGCTAACTACAATGGTTTAATCATGACTAATCCTGATAATATTTCATCGCATGATTGATTAGTCGTAAGTAAAATGTAATCGATTTGACAATCATTTAGTTGATTAGTGCCCTAATCTTTAGCTAAGTAATAAATATTGTTAATAAAGTTAGACAAAATGTAAAATTAAATTCTCTATTATTTGTTAATAAGAGGCATTTATTTGAATAAAATCTGATATGCATACCAAAGACATGGCACCGATATTCTCCAGATGATTCAGCATGAACAGAAAGCTGTGTAGTTGAGAAAATAAAGAATTCATTTAATAAACAGCAACACTTACCTGAAAATAAAACAAATTAGTTGTTTGATGCTAAATGGCCAAAATAAAATACAAACATATGGTTTCAATTACAATTTAAAACATTATTTTAGCTTCTGATGAGAGAATTAGAGTATTTTAGGTGTTGAATTAGTCCTGGAATTTAAAAGTAAAATATTTTATTGAAATTATTTTGTTAAGATTAAAAAAATGGGTATTGCTGATAGCAAAGGTTTTATTTATTTATTTTATTTCCAGTTGCAGCATCATTTAGTGATTTGTGTTATTTACTTTTATTGCAATTCCTCCTTCACTCTACACATCAAAGATTTGGTCTACAGGGAGCCCATTAGCTGAAAGGAGCACCTCATCCGTCGAATCAGATGGGTCTCGAAACAGATTACAGCAGAGCAATGCACAAATGCCATCCAGTCTATCAATGTGCAATGAGATGCCTGTATTGCTGCAAGGAGGCAAACCTTTTAACAGTTCTTAAATTGATTATTAGAAGATGGTTATTTTATAATTATGTATGCGCGCAGTGTTAAATTTTAAATGTTTTAAGAATGGATAATTTATTTTTATTAAGAATTGAATGTTGTTGTTTTTTTGTGTTTTAGCACATTCCTCCAAGTAAAGTAGCTATTTAAAATTATGTTGAACTTGCAGCTTTACATGGCCTCAGTTAATTCGTCCGAACAAGATAATTTTTTTTTCTTGGGAGAGGGGGAGGTGGGTGGGTAGAGGGGGTGGAAGATAAAGCATATACATTTAATGATTTTTATATGGTCATTATGAAAGAATGCCTTTTCACAATTGTGTTTTTCTCCGAAACAACGCAAAAACGAGATATATACCAAAAAACTTTTTTTCTTCCTTTTTTCATTGTGCATCAATTCCCGAAGTTTTGCTGATTTTTGGGGACACCCTGTATACATGCATGTAATTTAAAAAGTTTTATCTGTGGTTTCTTAAATTTTGTTATAAATGGTATCTTTTAAAAATATTAGTATTATGTCTGTATGATGACTCATGTCGCTGATTAGTTTGTACTTATTTAATTGTAAGTAATTCAGAGATTGCATATTTCAACCTGGGTGATATAGGGTGGATTAATAAATCTTATAAAATTAAGTCTTTCAAGGTGAGAGTGGTCTTGACAAGGCTCAGGATTGGCCATTCATGTGTTATACTTTCTTATTTAATAGAGAGAAAGATAAGCCAGTCTGTTCAAAATGTAACTGATAAACATATCCTACTGACGGAAACGTCAGAACCTACTTATCCAAAATGGTTTACACAATCTAGTCTCTGTAGGGAATCTCTATCTTGACATGTAAACTCTATAATCACATTATCATATTTTATAAAATATACTTTATTGCTCTAAAATATAATACCCTGCTTAAGGTTTCTTACTTAGTACTAGGGACCTGTTATTAACAAAGCTTTCATGTACAGTGGTTGTTTTTTGAGCGTTAAATTTCACAGAAATCATATTGCTAAAAAAAATAAAACAAAAGTAGTGTTATTAACAGATATACTTAAATAGTGGAGGGGGCAAGATTAGCTCAGTGGTAGAGCACTGGACTAATATGCTGGAGGACCTGAGTTCAAAACCCGGAGCGCATTAAAGATGTTTATCTTTTAGTATCTTCATTTGTGAGTAGGATGACCGTCCCAACCCAGCCTTTAATTAATTTATTAATGGATACGTGCAAAGGGGAAAATCAGACAGCCGGAGCATAGTACTGACCACACTATCTCCCTAGTGTGCCCTATAGTCATGAATCAGATACCTCTACACCATCTGCCCCATTAATTTTGGTTCATCCTGTATTTTCATAAAAAAAAAAGGATGAGTCAAGTGTGAGTGTCCTATATGTAGGCTGATAAGCATGACTTATTCTTGCCTTACATTGAAACTCCAGGCTTCTACAGTCGGCTTAATCTCTAAGGCTGTAGTCTTGTGTGTATGTACTGTCACTTGTTATCAATTGTTGATTATGTGAGTTGTCTAGTCATCTGATTAATATATTCAGTCCTAAAACTAAAGATTTCAAAATCATTTTCTAAATATGGTGTTCTGTGGAATACACGGTTATTTATTATATTTATTTAGTATCTAATAACTTCAATACCCTGAGTGCTCTTTGTCCTATTAGTAACATTATTAAAAAATGACTACAATATAATTTGTAGGTGCCTAGGGTGCGTCATCTGTTGGCAAAGGTGCCGGACAGCAGTGTTGAGCAATTAAGTGAGTAAATAATTACTCAAGTAAAAGTAATGAGTGAAAATTTAACCGTGACTCATCACTCAGTACTAATACATAAAATGTTTAATCATTACTTATTACTCTCAAAAATGAGTGGTTACTCGTAATAATTAGTCATTACTCATCAATCATTTGTCAGGAGTAAATTATGATTCTTTTGCTACTTGTTTACATGTAAAACATTTATCTACAAAATTTGAACTTGGATACAATATAATTCGCAGGTTGTTTATCCTCTCCGTTGTTAATTCATTAGAGTGAAGCTGTATAACATTAAGCATTAGGTTAAATTACTAATCGTTAGACAAAACAAGGGAAAAGGGAACTTCGAAATCATCATTTTAGATAATAAATTTTTTTAATTAAAATTTGCTGATATTAACATATGTGTCAGCACTTCCATGCTGTGCCTACCTAAAAATGTAGAATATGTAAAATTTACCTAAGCCAAACAAATTACCCTTTAGGTTTTTTGAAAAAAAGAGTCGTTCAAAAGGCGTATATATCATAACTTGGAAAACTTTCCGAATTTATCAATAATTTTTCTAAAAGTTAATTTCTAATATAGTATAATAATGCAGACCTTGTATAATCTTAATATTTTTTTTTTGTTCCATGCGTTTTGGTCTTGTGTTTTCAAGGTAGTTGAATAATTATAAACTTTACAGATAATTTGAAATTTTTTCAAATAACATTTTAAAAAACACCATATTCACACAAGATTGAATATTTAATAGTTGGAATTCGTAAACTCATGAAATTTTGTTCAATAGTCCACACCATAATGTCTAGACAAAATATGAAGTATTTGAAAGTAACAGAAGTCCATTCCACATTTATAGACAACAAGGAGCCAATCTTTCGACCTATCCCGAAATAAACTTACACTTCATTTGCAGAGATTTAATGCTTACTAACTGTAGAAGACTATTGTATTGGAAGGTGCTTTGCTTGCAAAAAAGATAGATTCAGTGGTGGATGGATTCACTGTCCAAGTTGACAAAAGTCCAATTGCGATTTCGGAAAATTTCAATATATGAATTGTATTAGCAAACTTTTTAGAGTACAATAAATAGTGCCGACTATATCACGCAAAATATAAATCAATGAAAACTTTGAAAATACAAAATGTGATATCTCAAAAATTAAAAACTTCTCAAACAATTTCTTTCAGTTACTTTCTATTGCTTTCAGACTAGTCAATGGATTCCCACAGTTTGACCAATAAAAAATTAGTAATTCATAATTTCTACACACAAGGTATTTGAAAGTAACAAAACTCCTTTTTATATTTTTTTTTATCTTTATATGTATCTTCTATTGCTAGGTTATGTGGATTAGGCCACTCTTTTCTTAAATACATTTTGTCTAATTTATGATGGCATAATTAGAACTTAATTATATTTGATCAGTTTTTGAGCAATGTTTGCATATTCAAACAAAAATATGTCTATTTAAAATAAAACTGAAAATTGAACAAAACTCTTTTTCCATTTGGAATTTTACCATACTTCAAATGAAGTTTTTTGTTGGAAATTATGTCTAGAATTAATTGTTGAAATTTGTATTATATATATATACAGATTTCAACGGGGGTTATTTTCCGTACCTTGTATGGTAGGATCGATGGATATTTGAAGACCATTTATCAAAAACTCTTTCATGATTGCGACTATTAACGGAACAATTTCTTGGGAAAATGAAAAAAAACAAAAGCCGAGCGCGGGAAACTTATGATACAAATTGCCCTGCGGTCTAGCGGTAGAAAGCTGAACTACGTCTACAGTTTCCCCATTTATCCGCTAGAGAATTCTCTATCTTCCCTCAATAATTGGAAACTTCAAAGAATCTTTGGAATATTTTTTGAATCTACCTTCAAGCTCCAAAAAAATGTCCTACGTTGAATTATATATAAATATATATATATATATATATATATATATATATATATATATATATATATATATTAGACTTGACAAATGTGTTTGTCAGTTAGTCCATAGGCTCAGCTCTGTTGTATAGTAGACAATATTTCTAATTTAGGAAGTTGGTAACAGCTTTATTCAGCCCTCAAATACATTTTTATTTTCAAGCTACATAGGGTGCGGAATGCCGCACACTAAGTTATTTAAAATTTGTTACAGAAGCGTTTCGGCTATAAGCCATTTTCAATTTGTAAAATATAATATATCATAATGGTTAGGATATTAAATTTCAGATGATAAACATAAAACTCAGAGTACACTATCTTTACATTATCTCCTATTTATTAAATAACAATTTCAGATCTTGTTTTTTTACTGGACCATGTATTGTGTAGGTTAATGTACATTTGTATGATTTAGGAAGATGTCTCTTTTTTGAAAACTAATATCTACGATTTAATTAATGTTTATTCAGATAGTGTAAAAAGTATTGGAACACCCATGAATATTTTACTTTTTTAACATTTGCGACTAAAATAATGGTGCTTTAGGTAAATAGAAGGCATCAATAACACGGAGATAAGCTATATTTTAAATATTCCCTAAAAATCAACATCACAAAATGGTATTTGTGTTATTTATTAACATTTTAACAATAAAATGCAATATTCTTTGTGTAAAAAGTATTGGAACACCTGATTTCTTTACTATTGCAGCTGGACTTTGGATGGGATTAATTCCATATTATCGGTGAACTTTGTCCGGCAGGATGACCCGGTATCTTATGTGTTTTAGGGAATATTTATAATATAGCTTATCTCCGTGTTATTGATGCCTTCTATTTACCTAAAGCACCATTATTTTAGTCGCAAATGTTAAAAAAGTAAAATATTCATGGGTGTTCCAATACTTTTTACTCTATCTGTATATTAATATATCTGTACCTCGGAGGTAAAGGACACCATGTCACATATTTGTAATTATTCAGGGGAGCCGATTTTCCATAACTTTGAACTATTAAAATTTGTTTCTTCGATACTTATAGAAACAGTTTGGAGAAAATGTTTCACATTGCTATTGACATTGATAAGTAATTGGAAGTATTGATCATCATTAAACAAAACCAAGTCCTCCACATGGTGTCTTTTACCTCTAATGAAAACGGACTTGATTTTATTTTTCAATGTCTTATATTCGTTATTTATGGGAGCAGCACGTAGTGCCCTATACCATTATATGGATCGAAAAATCCACATTAAGATGATGTTGTTAAGTCAATTTGATGAAAAATGGACATGGTGTCCTTTACCTCCGGGGTACAAGATACATATATTGACCTATTTCCTCATCGTGCTCTCAATATTTCCAATTATCCTTGACTTAAAACAAATAATTTGTATGAAAGAAAAGTATTGAATAAAACTGAATATATGGTGGCTTGAGTACTTTGAAACAACAAACGAGGGAACAATTGGTTCATTGCGTATATGTTAATTTTTTTTTAGTCATGTCCTTACATTTCAAACAAGCTGCACTGTCCTTGATTGCAAGCATGTGGCCACGGTTGTAACAGATTTAGAACTGTGCATCACGGCGGGGTAGTATAATATAAGACCTATTTCCTCAATGTGCTCTCAATATTTCAAATGGGCGTGGAATTTTAAACAGTTTAAGATGAAGTAACACCAGGCCTACCAGCAAGTAGGTTGAGTATAGCCAAGATAGGCAATACTAGGGAGAGGAGAGAAAAACTACAGTCTACCCTTAACACGTTCAATGCTGAGCCAGCTTGGCTCACTTTGGGCTGTTGCTGCAATTGATTTTAATATACTTCCCATCTGGCTGATTATTTTGTTGCTATGAGAAACTCAATGGCCCCAAGCTCCATATGGTGTTCATCATATCTGTGAAGGAGTGGAGAGACCACGGTAGGGTGCTTTAAGTCCAGCCATGAGGGCTTCATGAGCACTATGTGGTGTCTAGTAAGATCAGTTTACTACATCCATTGATTAAAATTTACAGTATTCTCTACGATTACTACAGTATTTATGAATATTTGTGGAAGACAAGGAACGGAGAAATTGTGTTATTTATTGCAATTGTTTCTTGAGATACTAAAAAGTTGATTTCTCACATTTTCTTTTTAAACACATCAACAACAATGGTGGCGTGATACATAGCACTTAACACTTTGTGCCAAGGGTCGTGGGTTCAATTCCCACTATGGGGTGGTGGCTTTTCTTTAGTAAAATGAAAAGACATTAACCCTATCCTGGCTAGAAAAGGGTGGTAACCAATAGATAACCCGTCCTAAAATTCTTAGTTAATAATAATGGACGTTAAAATTTAAATAATAACAATGGGCACATCAACTAGAATATATATTTATTTATTTGAAATATATTGGCTGCAACCTTAAACATATTTTAATTGTTTATGTATATATGTACATATAACGCATCACTGACATTTTTAACTCTCAAGCGGTCTCACCTTGTTATGCAACAAGAGAGGTTGGGTGGATGTCAATGGTCATCCATTAATTTTCCCCATATTAATCATTAATTTTTGTCTTTATTATTTTTTTGTATATTATTTTTTGTAATTCTGACTTTTAATATAAAAAGTATAAAAATTATTTGATTGTCTGGTAACAAATCATTATCACAGTCACTAAGGTCACTGCTGGTATTAATGTTCTTCGGAATCATACTCGGTCAAAAATAATTTGTCTCAAAGAAATGGTCAGGTTCCTTAACCAGCATAATCGACCTACTGGAGCACTGTTGCTAGTTCAGCCTTGCAGCTCTTGGCTTCCAGCTACACTTTTAATAATTAATTTGATATGGGATATCGAATGAAACCATTTTCAAAGCTACATCGAGAAAAGTGAATAAAGCTATAATTTTTGTTTAGGATACATCAAGATGGCGATTTGACTTGACAAATTTTTGGGATGTTAGGAATAAAAAGATTGGTTGCAATTAGTGTTGAGAGTATTACCTCTTAAAAAAAAAAAATAATAATAATAAACAGACATGAGCAGTTTTGTGATTTATGTATATTTTCTTAAAGGTTGGGGAATCATGTTAAGTGGAAGGTAATCATTCGAAAGTTATCTAAATCTCCCACAAAAACAATTCTTACACAATTTTCAATAGGGTGATCTCAGGGCCGTAAAATTCGGAAGTATTGGTTTTGTTTCTTTGAAGGGGTTTTGCCTACATTTTCCACGTTTTATGAATTTTTAATTTGTTAAATGCTTTTTTTTAAAGAAAAAATTGCATTTAACAGTTAAATGTATATTTCATCAAAAGAAGTTCAGTAAATGAGAAACGTATTTCTAAAGAATGAGCGAGGAGGATGAGTGAGCATATTTATTTATTTATTAATGTTTATGCAACTTTGGCAACAAACATTTTGAGAATAATAATAAAGAATCCACAATTTTCTTGAGGTAATATGATGTAGTAGCGTTAATGTAGGTATTACAAGTTTTCAGTTATAGTAATCATATGTGAAATGTGTTTGAATGTAAGTGATATGTGTCGGTTCAAAGAATTAAAAAAATCTAAAAAAATGAGAATTAAATTGAGCATATTCTGTTTATACGCAGTAAGGTCCATAAGTTTCCGGCCTGGGATAGAAGGAAAGGTGAAAGAAAAAAACTGGTTTTACTGTTTTCTCAATATTTTCTCCTCTAAGTTCAACACACTTAATACAACGCTTTGGCAACATTTCTATACCATGAAAAAAATAATTTTCTTCTTTGTTAAAAAAATGTTCTTCCACTGCTGCTTGGAGCTCTTCGTCGGTGTTAAATCGCATTCCAGGAAGGTCAGATTTTAACTTTGAGAAAAGGTAGAAATCGTTAGGATGAGAGATTTCTTGGAATCCACAGTCCTTCACAGCGGCCTTGGAAATCAATGCTGTGTGAAGGAGGCGGACACCTCTGCTTAACTTCCCTCACCTCTTCTCTTTAATGGCGTCTCGTAACCGGTGAAGTAGGGCTGCATAATACTCACCATTCATTGTGGTATTCCTTTCATTAAAATCTATCCGTAGTATTCCTTTACAGTCCCAAAAAATTGTGGCCATTACCTTTTTTGTTGACTGCGTGACTTTTGCCTTTAAAGGAGGCGTTTCTCCTGGTCTTCTCCATTTTGCCCATTCTTTCACTGTGGAATACAAGGGGGAGGACTGCCCGTATACACAATCCAAGCGCTCTTTAATTTGCGCAGTAGTAAGACCCTCTTTACAAAAGAATTTAATTGCCGCACAGTACTTGAGTTTGAACATTGTAAAAATGGGGAGTTTCCTTCAAGGCTGGACATGACTGAAAAGACTGAGGAAGTGCGGGCGATGGGTATGGAGTGAGCAGGCATGGACATGCATAGGCGTGCAGGTCCCGGCACGTTTGAAGGAGGGGAAGCAGGACAGGCCGGAAACTTATGGACCTTACCTCGTAGTTTGTTACTATCAGTTTCCTGTGAATTGTGACACCTTTCTCACTTTTCTTCAGAATGCCATGGATTAGGTGTTTATGGTTTTCAGGAAACATCAAGATAAAATATTAAGTTTCTTCCAAATAAAAGTAGGGATACAAATGGAAACTTGCGAAGATGAGGCAGCTCGAAAGAGTCAGTCTTTCTATAATTATTATATTACTGTGCTACTTTCTTTTTCTTTCTTTTTTTTATAATGAAATATTCAACATGGTATTATAAAAATCACTGTTGTGCATTTTTTATTATTTATTTTTTTTTTCAAAGGAATATACAGATATTTCAGAACTATCATGCTTACAAAAATTTGTTAGTATTTATTTGGTCAACACATTCTTTCCAACACTTAGTGGTCAAGAAGTTTATCAGTTTTGGGTCCAAGACTCTCCCTTCAAGTCATGAGTTAAACATATTTTTTTCCACTAATTACAGGAATGGAAATTATTTTCTGTACTAATGGATGTTCAATTGTCCTCTAGACAAATCAATCTTCAATTTTATTTAACTACTGTTGATTACACAGGACGATATTCACCATCAGTGACTTAATTTTCAGGTCTATAAGTAAATATGGAGGGCGAGGTTAGCTCAGTGGTAGAGCACTGGACTCATATGCAGGAGGACCGGGAGTTCAAATCCCGAGCAAGCACTAAAGATTTTTATCTTCCAGTGTCTTCGTTCATGGGTTGGATTCGGCCTCCCTGACCATCCCTTGGCCAACCCAGCCTTTAATTAATTCATTAATGGGTACCTTGGTGCTAAAGACACAAGCAGTCGAAGCAGTAGAGGGGAAAATCAGGCGGCCAGATCACACTTAGTGTGCCACCCGGTCATGAATCAGATACCTCTCTAGTATCTGACCCTCAGGACTCCTCAGGAGAACTGTCATGGGACTTTTTTTTTTTTAATAATAATAATAAATATAATACATAAATAGAGAATATAACTAAATACATTTTAAGTTTGTCATGGATTATGAAGATTTGATATTTTTATATTAAATAGGCGTTCATGATTTAAGAAGATTTATGCTTAAACCAAAATATATATTTTACAATACAAACAGAGTAACAAAGAAAAATATTTAATTATTCTAATTAATTTAATAGAGATAATCTTTATTTAAAATGAGAACAAATAAATATTAAAATCTATAAAAAATAATTATTTCATGAAACAAATAACTTCTTGAGATAAATCAGTGTTTCTGTTAAAAGATTTTATAAAAAATACACAAGGTTTTAAGAACTAATGCTTACATAGTAATTTACATACTTCTGTTGTTAGTTTTTAACAAGTAGATTCCCTTCTGGTTGTAGATTTATAGGAGCTCTTGAGACTGAAAACTAACAGAAGCAAAACTTCTAAATAGAGTCACTTCACAAGCAAGTCTCCGAGTATGGTTACAACTGATTGAATTGCTCTCAGGCCACAACTGACTAGCTGAACTTGGAAATAGCTCTTTATAAGATTGAAAAGTTTTATAATGATCTGGGCCTCCTAGATTCCTACTAATTAATTCCTTTAAGAAAAATAAAAAAATACCAACTCGGAGGAACTGCATCATCTTAGCATGGTTCCGTTCATATCCCTAATGCTATTAATAAATAAATAGAAGCAGTTAAGGAGTTTAAAGTGCCACGACAGAAAATTGACAGTATCCCAAGTGGAAATCACTCCCCTGCCTTCTCAACGTTTGCTTTAGAAAAACACTATTACCAATAAGTTTCTCATTTTCTTGCCTTCTTTTACTAAAATACTAGCATTACTGATAAATAAAATGTAAAACAAAAAACATCAAATTAACAAATGAGTTGAACAAAGACAGACCCCCATTCAAAAGAAGAAAACTAACACTATCTAAGTTCTAAGCACATATTTCTCTGACTGGCATCGCCTCATCAAAAATTCCTTCTTTGTAGAGAATTTAGTAAGCATTCGAGTGGCTGCCTTCTACTTACCACAATTTCCAAACCCTTTTCAAAAATATATGAAGATCCCAACATTTTTCATGTCTATTAATCAAATATTTTTTTTAATACTTCCTTAACTTCAGATGTAACCATTATAAACAGAAGTATTTTTATATCCACAGGCAGTAGATGATATTATGTTATATGTTCAAAAAGGAACTAAAACTTTACTTTTTATATATATATATATATATATATATATATATATATGAGTTTGAGAGAAAATATATTTGCATTTTTGAATAATATAAGTGTGTGTGTTTATGTACGCTTAAAAGTTTGGCATGAGCTACTGAACATCCATAATACAATGGGTTATCAAAGCGTTAATGGCCTCGACAGCCAACACAAAAAAAAAAAAAAAAAAAAAAAAAAAAAAAAAATAGTCAGCTGCAAATTACAAGTATAAAAGAGCAAAAATATTCATGGTTATTTTCTATTTCTATATTCTTAAGCATGATGATTAGATAGTTAGCCGTCGAGGTGATAAGTAAAGATGGAATGGTTGGGATTCGGCTAAATAAACCTCAATATGATTTTGTTTTTAAAAAATCTATATTTCGGACGTTCCGGCTACTCATTGGTGGCCTTCGTCAGCTAAAATGACAAAAAAAGAAATTAATACAGAAACAAACAAAAATGATTTTGTTTGTTTCTGTATTAATTTCTTTTTTTGTCATTTTAGCTGACGAAGGCCACCAATGAGTAGCCGGAACGTCCGAAATATAGATTTTTTTAAAACAAAATCATATTGAGGTTTATTTAGCCGAATCCCAACCGTTCCATCTTTACTTATATTCTTAAGGTTGTTTTAAGACAATTCTCTAGGAATGCACCTGGCACCACTCACATTGCTGAGGAATAAGCTTAGCTATGCAGCTCGTGTGTTTCAGACTTTTATAGCATTTCTTATTTTTATTTAATATTGGAAAGATACAAATAAATGTTTTTTATATTTATATATGGCAGAGGGTCAAATTCAAACAAAAACACTCACTTTCTACACTACTCCTTTATTATGCTCTACATGTTTCGCGTTCCTATGACGCCTCTTCAGGAGCTCATAAAGTAATATATAATTACAGCCTACATCACCGCAGGTAGGGCAACGTCTAGATTGATAAGATCAATCATGTCTACTAAGTGTCAGCTGTTTAAAATCGATCGTTCTAGGGTAAATGTAGATTTTACAAACTAAGTCTTTGTCATTAATTCGTCTTGTTTATTAAATTAAAAAATATTTTATGTAGGTATTTGATTTCTGTTTTTTTATTAACTTCCTTTTTCCTGCTTTTAATTATATTGGTTTGTCAGTGGTTTCTACCGCCAACATATGAAAAAGAGCGAATCGCTTCTTTCGCAAGCTCTTTATTAAATATAAATAAATAATTATGTGTATATTTTCTTTTCTTTTTCATTTGATGTTTTTTTTTTTATTAATCTAATATTTTAACTGTCAAAATTAAAAGTGTGGCTTTTTTGTATAGCATGATCCACCAACACAGTTTTGTTGTCTGTTTCGTCTTGACTTCAATTTATAAAATGACCAAGAAATCTTTTGGAAAATCAACATTTACCCTAAAACTATCGATTTTAAACAGCTGACACGCAGTGGACATGATTGTTCTTATCAGTTTAGACATGGCCCTACCTGCGGAAGTTTCTTGGTGGTGTAGGCTGTAATTATAATTACTTTAAGAGCTCCTGAAGAGGCGTCATATGAAAGCGAAACATGTAGAGCATAATAAAAGAGTAGTTTAGAAAGTAAGTGGTTTTTGTTTGAATTTGACCTTCTGCCATAGATAAATAATTTAGAAAAATAGGGTCACCATCTTATTAAATGTTTTGAGGCCGCATTTTTTGTCATGGATGTATGAAACAGAAGAAAAAAAAAAAAAATATCATTTACTGGGTTGCTTCTATGTATAGTGCAGACAAAAATATTTATTTTATTTATATAGATATACATGTATATAATTATTAAAAAATTTTTTCTTCCTTTTTTTTATTTGTCAACATTTTTTTGTTAATGTGGTAAATCAATTTATTTTGTTGCATTTGTATTGATTCATACACAATGTTGGGTTTTGCATGCAAGGCAGATTTTACTTCTTTTTTTTTTTTTTTTTTTACAATACTCCGACATCCAGGCCATCAACCCTTCTTAAACATCCATGGTGCAGCAAGGAACTTTTTCAACGGACCCTGAAATGAAAAAAATCTGCCTGCTGCAGGCAGACTTTGAACCATCAACTCCCACATGAGAATCTAAGGCGTTAGCTATTAGACTATGAGGAGAACCGGCAAGCAATAAATTAAACATGTTTTTCCTTGTCATTTAGTACACACCAGGCATGGGGACATTTTTGAAAGGAATCATGAATCTTCAGTCTCTTGGAGTACGTTCCTTTGTGAAATATAAAATTCAGCCAGACAAAGGAAAAATTGATTACGGAACTCTGCTTGATAAATAATTAAAGCTGTAGAAAGTTCTTACCCATCCTAGCTTTGAACATACATTTCTAGAGGATATAGGGCAGAGCCTACTCACTGCATCCTAATGATGCACCAGACGCTGTAATGAGGTCTGCGATGCACTTTACCAACACGAGGCTGGACTTGTGAGGGCTCGTGTTTGTGGAAGATCTTAAAACATTAATTAAGAGCCCGTCATTTCTATTAATAGATCATTATTTGTGTCAAAGGTAGTGAGTCCAATTCCCACTATGAGATGGTTGCTTTTCTACCCTAAAATGGCTAGAAAAGGGTGGTAACCTGTAGAAACAACCACCCCAAAAATTTGTGTTAAGAATAAATTGACATTAAAATATAAATAAAAAAAATAATAAATTTTGCTTATTTTCTTTACAATTTAGAGAATAACAATAAAATGTTTTCACTATAATTTGCATTTGATCCTCACCTCAGTCATCTTTATTTATTAGCTAATTAAATTTTATCACATGACGTTTCGGCCTCAGGGCCATCCTCATAATACTGGAAAAAACACATTACATGCATTAAATCACATTAGAATACCCCCTTTTTTCAAACAATGTAAAATTCCATAAAATTATCCTTAACTAATATTACCTTCATTCATATGTTCACATATTATTAACCCTATTTCAACAAGGGCTTGTCATCAATTGCTAAGTCAAATGTAGCTAAAATTTAAAGGTTAGCAGCTTCAATATTACAATTGATGACAAGCCCTTGTTGAAATAGGGTTAATAATATGTGAACATATGAATGAAGGTAATGTTAGTTAAGGATAATTTTAAGAAATTTTACATTGTATGAAAAAAGGGGGTATTTTAATGTAGTTTAATGCATGTAATGTGTTTTTTTTTCTAGTATTATGAGGATGGCCCTGAGGCCGAAACGTCATGTGATAAAATTTAATTAGCTTATAAATAAAGATGGCTGAGGTGAGGATCAAATGCAAATTATAGTGAAAACAAATAATACATTTTGTTTCTCTTTAAAAAAAGTCTATTTCCTCCTAATTAGAAATATTAGTAGATAAAGCCAACGGTCAGAGTCACATTGAATGCACCAGTTCCCGTAGATCACCAATAAGTTAACCAAGGTCGAGCATGGTCAGTACCTGAATGGGTGACCGACCATGTGCTGTTGGCATTATAAAAGGCTGGTAACCTGTAGATAGCCGGCGCTAATAGCCAAATAGTTGATGCGCCGTTAAAAACGAAAAAAAAATTAGTAGATAAAGGCTGTTACCATATGAAGTACTTTGAGAAGAAATGCCAATGTTTCCCATCGATCATGAAAAATAAGTACTCAAAAAAAAAAAAAAAATATATATATATATATATATATATATATATATATATATATATACAGGGTGTCCCACATTGAGATGTCATAATTTTAAGCATTTATTCTGCACTTAATTTGTAGTTCAGGGACGCAGAAATGAGCGTCCTATCTCAACATGTAGCAGAGCTATTCAAACTTTTGTCGCTTTTCAAAAATATAGCGTTTTCTTATGAAAAACAGTGTTTTACGGATTTCTGGTCTATGTATCGTAAATGACGACCGCATTTTTAGAATCTACATTACATTTCCAATAAGAAACACCCATTATTGAAATTTTGCCATGTAAATTAGCAGCTACACTAAGAGCCATATAGATGTGAACTATTGTTATTAGGGTTTTCTTAACTCCTTCAATATTTTCTTAATCAGCTATTTCTAGACTTAGCGGTTTGCCTCCGCCTTAAAAGTTGCCTTATTTAATAATCTTTAAAATGGTGTCCTTTTGTTTTAAAAACAAAAATTTTTTAAGCCTATTTTTTCTGATTTCTATGTCAAAACCAATACATTTGCTTTAGCCTGAAGAAGCCATTACGAATACATTTTTTAATTTCACGCGAGTATGGTGATGTCCCATCCTTCCAACATTAGGTAAACATACTTTTTCTCTGATTAAGGATTAGGGGACCCCTAGGAAAGAGTGAAATATGACAGAAGAACATTTTGGAAATAATCACAATTATTGTTAACATAATAAATACAGATGTTATATTTTTATGCTTCTAGGGTCTTGTTTTATGAAATTTCTATTTTTAATTCTATTCTATTTAATAAAATTAGACACTACAATTTCTGCTTATAAGTAACTGGGTTATTCATTATAAATTTTATTGAAAAAAGATTCTCCTGCAAATATAAAGCGAAAAAAATAAATTTAAATGAAAAGACTATTATACTACTCTTAAAAGTAGAAATTTCATAAAACAAGACCCTGAAAGCATAAAAATATAACATCTGTATTTATTATGTTAACAATAATTGTGATTATTTCCAAAATGTTCTTCTGTCATATTTCACTCTTTCCTAGGGGTCCCCTAATCCTTAATCAGAGAAAAAGTATGTTTACCTAATGTTGGAAGGATGGGACATCACCATACTCGCGTGAAATTAAAAAATGTATTCGTAATGGCTTCTTCACGCTAAAGCAAATGTATTGGTTTTGACATAGAAATCAGAAAAAATAGACTTAAATAATTTTTGTTTTTAAAACAACAGGGCACAATTTTAATGATTATTAAATAAGGCAACTTTTGAGGCGGAGGCAAACCGCTAAGTCTAGAAATAGCTGATTAAGAAAATATTGAAGGAGTTAAGAAAACCCTAATAACAATAGTTCACATCTATATGGCTCTTAGTGTAGCTGCTAATTTACATGGCAAAATTTCAATAATGGGTGTTTCTTATTGGAAATGTAATGTAGATTCTAAAAATGCGGTCGTCATTTACGATACATAGACCAGAAATCCGTAAAACACTGTTTTTCATAAGAAAACGCTATATTTTTGAAAAGCGACAAAAGTTTGAATAGCTCTGCTACATGTTGAGATAGGACGCTCATTTCTGCGTCCCTGAACTACAAATTAAGTGCAGAATAAATGCTTAAAATTATGACATCTCAATGTGGGACACCCTGTATACATATACATAAATTTCAAATAATTTCATGAACTTAGAGTTCTGAAACGTAACATTTTCTAGTCGGAATTATCGGTTTGCGTCATCGGGACGGCAGCATAACCGGGTTTCATCCTTATGGAGCGAGAGAAAAAGACCCTTCACGATTTTTATTTTCTAATAATAGGCCCTTCTAAGTCTGTAAAACACGTGATAGAACTACAAGAAAAGTCTTGTTCTTGTTGGACAAGTCCTTTAGTTTCTAGTATCAGGAATACTTTGGGGCTTAGAGGTAGAAGTTAAGAAGAAGATACACACGTTCCAAGATAAGCCCGACAGTAAGGAGGTCTCCTCTTGGGTCTCCTTCCAATAAGGATCATGCAGCCCAGTCGTTTGCAGCCTACAAGTTTCTTAAAGCAAGAAGCTTAGTTGTTTGCATCTAAAAGTTTCATAGAGCATGCAGCCCAGTTGTTTGAAGCCGACAAGTACAATAGAGTCAATCACCCAATTTTATGTATCCAGCCTGTAAGCTTGCAGCCCAGTTGTTTGCAGCCTACAAGAATCTTAATTGTTTTTATCCTAAAAGTTTCATAGAGCATGCAGCCGAGTTATTTGAAGCTTTTTTTTTTTTTTTTTTTTTTTTTTTTGTAGCCTTTTTATCTTAGAGCTAAGACCCAAGAAGTTTGAGGTCAACAAGTATAATTTTTCTTTTTTTTTTTTTTTCCTTTTAGGGTGCTTCGACTACCTAAACAAGTATAATATTCCTAAACGCACAAGTATTTGTGGAATACAAGCATACTGGAGCATGTAGCTTGGTTGTTTGAAGCATATAAAAACTGTAGTGCCATAGGACCCTTTCAATATCATCATCCCCAAATGCCGAGATAAAATAACCTTCCAAATAAAATAACTTAACACAAAATATAATTTATTTAGCAAGGGGGTCGCAGTGAGATTGAACAGACAAATAATTTAAAAAAGTGAGGATTTAACACGTCATTGACATTACGAATTGTAAAGGTAAGGTTAATTGTTATCATCAATATTATAAAACTGAGTGATTAGGAATAAAATTACACAAATTCTGAACCAATAATTTAGCTGAATATATATCTAAAAAAGGCACCCTTCCCTGAACATGGAGGGAATTTGAAGAATTACACTAAATTCCCCCTCTCTTTAATATCTTGTTTGGATTCGTTATCTCCTCCATGTTTGCTCTTCACGAGCAGACCAAGGGCTCACAACTAAATTAGTTTCGTTAGTCTGCTCTCTCTCTAGGGGAGTTTTTACACTAATGACATGTATTATATAATACCTGTTAGAATTTTAGTATATTCAAAGACAAATAACACTGACCAACAATGAATATGTTTCGGGCTTAAAAATACCCAATTATTATGTATTTTCACCCACTGAGTTCAAAAATCACCTCGAAAATGACCAATTAGCTCTTGTTTTCAAGATACAGTAAAATGTCACTTTTTACATGCTCAACTTTCACTTTGTTGAGAAATTTAGTTTTTGGATGTTGGTACACCTGTTAACTGACAAAACCAAACGTTGTACAGCTATTTTCAGGTTATATACGTGAAACAGATATATGAAAACATGAAAGCCCTCCTCCACTCAATCAAATATGCTGAACACAAGTGGAAAATCTGTGGTGATCTAAAGGTCATCGCTATACTTTTAGGAATGCAACTGGGGTATACTAAATACTGCTGCTTTTTATGTATGTGGGACTGTAGGGATAGGAAATCACATTACATTCAAACAGACTGGCCTGCAAGAAATCTTGGCCCTAGTGAAAAAAATGTTGCTGCCCTGCCTCTCGTCGACCCGAAAGATATATTTCTTCCACCACTGCATATAAAACTCGGTTTGATGAAAAACTTTGTCAAAGGCATGATTAAAGAAGGAGAGGCCTTTAGGTATTTGAGGGAAACTGGGGGGTATTGCTTTCTTAGGTGATGCAAAAGTTAAGGAAGGTGTTTTTGTTGGGCCACAAATTCGGGAGCTTGTGAAGGATCCTGCGTTTGACAGATTTTTGGAGGGGGGAAAAGGAAGCTTGGAATGCGTTCAAGGGAGTTATTAAAGGGTTTTGGGGGAAAAAAGAGAAGATAACTATGTTCAGTTGGTGAGGATACTTCTACAAAATTAACATGAACTTGGATGCAACATGTCTCTCAAAATTCATTTTCTCCACTCTCATCTAGACTTTTTCCCTGCTAGTTGTGGTGCGGTGAGTGATGAAGACAGTGAGAGATTCCATCAGGATATTTCTGTAATGGAGCAAAGATATCAGGGCCTTGGAATGAATGAATGCTTGCAGATTACTGTTGGTGCGTGTTTAGGGATGCTCCACAACTCGTCTACAAGAGACAGGCATGAAATCCACATGATGGTAATAATATCCAACCTCCCGAGCATTCTGCTATTAATTTTCAACTCTTAAGAAAATTTAACTACTATTTAATAAATCCAAATTAATTTATAATGTCGATGAATTGTGGTTTGAAATTTACAGATTTGCCACAATTTGTTAACGTTATATTTCTTGACCCATGGTGTATCACAGAAACTAGAGCTAATAAAATGTTTTCAATGTTATTTTCGTTTTGTTTTTTTTTTAACCCAAAATTAGTAAGATTTGACTCATGAAGTGAAGGAAACATTACAAAAATATTTTGTTGGTGGCCAGTGTAATTTACAATCTGATGGATTTGAGCATATATATATATATATATATATATATATATATATATATATATCACTTTCTTCTTTTAAGTAAAAAGCAGTACATCTTTCGTGGCACCTCCTCTGGGGCTTTCCTTCTTAGGACAATTTCCTGTAATTTACTCTTATTAGAGGCACACATAATATAAATATCACCTCTGCCTACATGGAGTATAAATTATGAGAAGACTTTATAACAAGTAAAGCCCCTGAAGAGGGGCGATAAACGAACGAAACATGTCGGACATCAAATTAAAATAACAAGCCAGGGAATAGTTGGGATTTGGCTAATAACTGATCGTCGTTCTTAGCCAAATTTCGAGCCAACTTCCATCGTCAACTCCCACTTCCATGCACCGGTTCCCGTTGATCACCAAAGTTCAGCAACGTCGGGCGTGGCCAGTACCTGAATGGGTGACCGATCGCGTTCATAAAAGGTTGGCAACTTGTAGATAGCCAGGTGGACAAAAAACAAATATTTTAGGATCATCCACCTTTCTCTAAAAAATGGTTTAATTCGATCAAACTAATCGGTCTAGTTCGACTAAACTATCAATACAAAGAGTGTACAAAATAATAAAGACTACGAATTTTTCTCTCGATTTCGCAAAAAAAAAAAAAAAAAAAAAAAAAACAAACAATGTTCCTAAAACGGTGTTGGCGGATCCTGCTAGTTGAAGAACATTTTCTTTTAAATCGGACAAAACAGATACTTTTTTGGCTGAAATTAGCTTTTTGGTTTTCCAAATTAGTATGGGGGTCAATCCATATGAAGTCATCCAAAAAAAAAATAATTTGGTTGCTTGATCATTTTTAATTTATTTTATTTTTTGATATGTTTTTACTACACAAACTGGGAGTCCAAAACTCCCAAGATTTTTTCTTTTTAAATTTTATCTTTCACTGTTTAAGTGTGGTGGCCAGTTTTGTTTCGCAATTTTTCGCTTTAAAGGCTTTTGCCTTAAATTGATAATCTCTGGACTGCATCATGCTACAAGATTGGAACTGGCATCATTTCCTTCAGTACTCTCTCCCCCACTTTTTAGAAAATAAAAAAAAAACATGAAGGAGATTTTTATCAGAGTTAATATTCTTTTTGTAGTAAGATATCATTGAATTTCAAAATTTCATTACTTAGTTCTGAGTCCAACATCAATGTTGGAATTTTTATTCCAATTTGCTAATTTATAGGGCTACATAATGAGTAAAAATCATAGATTTTTATCCAGTCCCATCTGAAATATACAACCTCGAACTTTACAAAAATCGAAATTTTAAAAATTCATAACTTGGTTCAGAGTCAAATTCCGATAATGAAATTTATACTCTACTTTGGTACCGTATAGGCCTACATTTCCTGCAAAAATCATGAATTTTTATGTAGTCCCGTATGAAATATACAAACTCAAACTTTACGAAAATTTAAAAAATCGAAATTTCAAAAATTCATAAAACATTTAGGACTGAGTTGTCAATGCTGATACTCTATAAAATGCGACCACCTAATGATATCTTACTACAAAAAAATATTAACTCTAATAAAAATCTCCTTCATGGTTTTTTTTTTCAATTTCTAAAAAGTGGAATTCCTCAATCTTCGACCCCCAACTTTGGAGACCATTTAGACTGGTAAGATTTGCCTTGGGAATTATGGATAGGAAACAGTATTGTAGGAGAGAGAGAGTACTGAAGGAAATGATGCCAGATCCAATCTTGTAGCATGATGCAGTCCAGAGATAATTAATTTAATGCAAACGCCTTTAAAGCAAAAAATCAAAACAAAACTGGCCACCACACTTAAACAGTAAAAGATAAAATTTAAAAAAAAAAAAAAAAAAAAATCTGTTTTGGACTCCCAGTTTGTGTAGTAAAAACATATCAAAAAATAAAATAAATTAAAAATGATCAAGCAACCTACCTTGGATTCTACCTACTTCATATGGATTGACCCATGTGTATATATTTATATATAACATTTGTGTAAATTTCTAGTCGCATCATCAGGTCGATGTCTAAACCTGTTTTTCTCCTCTTGGAGGGGAAGTATGAAACGCCATAATATGAAATATTGATAAAAAAACATCTATCATGGAATAAAACATATTTTTGACCTACTTTAAGCTACAAATGGCATTGTTCTCACGTGAACAATTAGTTTTCCATTAAAAAAATAAATAAATAATAAAATAAATTTCCTTCCTCCAAAAAATGATGATTTCTGGACTGTGTGGATGGATTTTACCTCAGGATTTTACGGTGTTCCAAGGAATAATCCTTTAAACCAAGAGATAAATTTATTTTTCCCTCATCTGCATCCCTATCTTTTAATCCTTCAATCCACACAGTCCAATAACCTCATAGATTATTTCTGATGATTCGACTTGTCTACAGTTGATTTTATTTTCTCGATTGATAAAACGCTGGATTTGAATAATTATCTGCTGTCAAAAACCGAACATTTTCCGAAATCGACACAAAAATAATGATAACCTGTGTATGAAGCAGTAAGGCAGAACCCGTTGGTGACTGAAATATTTACTGGTTTGGATAATAAAGTAGCCTAACCCATAATGTTTTACGGCCTATAAGCAACCGCGCATTATAGCATAGTTTTGTATGTTAATACATCCTCAAGCTTCATTCCGAAGTAGTTACCTTAAAACTGGAGATTATGGTTTCAAAAGTTTGCCATGCGAATATATTTTTTCTAATATGTTTATAGGTGTTGTTTATTTCGCGTTATATTTTTGGAAGAATCCCATCGTTCTTCTTCAAACTTGTGTCCATTTTAATAATTTATTAATAAAGCCTTTTTTAAATTGGTTTATTCCTGATAACAAATTTTTAGACCATTATAAATCTAAAGTAACTATAAATTAGGTATTATAGGCCATTAAAATGGATTCTTGAGAAAGATAACGAAAAAAAAAATTCCACCATTTTAGGAAAGTTCAATAACTATAGTGTTTTGAGAAACTAAATTCATGTTTTTTTTCAAATCTACAATGCAAATTTAATTCTTTTTTTTTTTTTTAAATCTACAATGTACATTTAAAGGACATAAACATTTACAACAACATCTAAGTAAATACCAAGTCAAAATATCTGGTTAAAATATTTTAAAATTATTATATAAGAACATGTTCTAGGAATATGCTCGACTAAACCTACTATCGCCCTCTACTGAAAAGACCGAAAAAATGCACTTCGCCATAGATGCGGTGCGATAAATAAATAAATAATAATCAAATCTACAATGCCAAACTTGTTTTTGTATGGAAAGATAATAAAAAAAATGAAAGGTCTCCTTTCTCTTTTTATTTCAAAAACTTGGGAGGCTTCTTCTGGAAATTCGTATTTCTGACGTTATCAAGTAGCTTCATATTATCCGTTTTTTGAATCAAACTTCATTGAGGAAAATAGGAAAAAGTGTACTTTTATTGGAAATTTCCGAAATATTCTTGTATATCTCGAAAATCGTATTAAATTTAAAATATCTGTTTGAAATCTTATGAAATTTACTATTAATACTGTTCATAATTGATGTTTCATTCGGAGATATCGGTTTTTAAATGGAGCAATTTCCGCATACGATGCTGTCAGTTTATTTTGTGGCGCCGACAATCTTGCTTCGTTTCGGGATTTAATTTTAAATTTTTAAGTGTGTTTACATCATTCCGAAATACATTGACAAAATAGCAACTGTTTTTATTCTAAGCTTTTCGCGCTAAGATTACGCAGTTCGGGCGAGTCGGACTTTTTATTGATCTTCCATCCCTAAAAATTGAGAAATGCACAAAAAAAAGGTGATATTTTCATCAATAATAAGCAAATTTATATGTAGTTGGTACATATGTAAACAATTAATTGTTCGTAAAAAAAGATCTCCAAAAGGGAACACAGTAATATCATGCGGAAGAAAGGAAATTTACAAATTAAATCAAAAACGAAACAAAAATGTTAACTTCATTTTCCAATTAGAGTTAACAAAGCAAAAAGGACTGTTTTCTCTAAAGAGTTAATTATTAAACATAACATATTTACCCTTTTACATTCACCAAAACGAATAAAAACCCTCAACAAATTGTATTACTTTTTGTATACGATCCTGCACAATTCGACAATTCCTCAGGGCAAAACAACCTGACGCACTAATTAAATTACAAAAGCCCTCGTGAAATATTTTTATCCATCCCTCAGAGCCCCGAGTTTGAACAAGTGTGTTTTAAAATTGGTCACTTTATAATTGATTCAATAGATATAAATGTTAATAATTTTTTATCTATTTATATAATCTCTCTCCCTCTCTCTGTGTGTGTGTACAGGGTGTAACGTAAGTGGTGACGAATGCTTAAGGAGGTGACAACACCTCCTTAAGTATTCCCAACAGGGAAGGAAGAGCAGGAAGAAATTTACATTTTGTGTTTTTTATTAGGTTAACCAAGTTTTTCGTTGAAAAGAAAGCAATGACTTAATGACTGGGTTTTTTTTTTTTTTTTTTTTTTTTTTTTTTTTTTTTTAACGGCGTATCAACATTAGGGCTATTAACGCAGGGCTGTCTACAGGTTTATAATGCCAACAGCACGTGGTCGGTCACCCATTCAGGTTCTGGCCACGCCCGACGTTCCTTAACTTCGGTGATCTACGGGAACCGGTGCATTCAACGTGGCTATGGCCGTTGGCGACTGTTTAATATATGTAATTCCATATTGCAGCGTCGTAAACTAGACAAAATTTACTCGAAGAACAAGAAGACTTTGCCAATTATAAAACCTGTAAAAGGGGGCTAAAAAGCAGTTGGGGGGGCTAAGTTATTGGTTATTTCCATTTATTTTTGTCCCCGCTTTCAGAAAAAGTTTCATATTTCATAAGCTTTAAGAATATAATAATTAAAAGGGATCTTATTATGTAGTAGAGGTATACTAAAATGAACTTTTTATCAATAATATACACTTTTTACTAACATAACATTGAAAATAAATATTAAATAAACCAAATGTTTTCTTTTATACAATAATAATAAAATAAATTCTTTTATACAATAAACTGCATGCTGGTTAGATCAATTTTATTAATTTTTGTTGAAGAAGAAGGCACAACACTGAGTGTAAGAGGTTTTGTATTTTGTGAATTTAAATTAGGGTGTAGCACGGTCCGCCGGGAAACAGCTAGTTAATAATAAGACAAAAAAAAAAATGTAAAAAATAAAAATCACTTTCATATAAGTGTGCACTTATATAATTGTACATAAATATAAGAAATCATTTTAAAATAGCTAAGAGACGATATCCTGAAGACTATTTACTGATTACAGAACCCGAAATGAAGCATGTTGTAGGAATTCCGTACTCAATAAATGGCTGGCAGGATGGTTATCTTTACAAGACAAGAAGCTTCGGGTAATATTGTCATTTATAAAAACATTGAACCTCCTATTTACAGACGCTGTCGGGGGGAAGTTTATTCAATGTCCAACCAAGACGTACAATAAGCATACTGCGGTCTGTCTTGTTTACTTTAACTGTTCTTTGTGTCCGTTTACCTCTGTTTTTTAGTGTGTCGTTTTTCAGTTGCTTTTACGATTAAAATAAACTTGTCAGTCAAACAAGATAACTTAAAATGAGAAAGAAGATTTTTAGCATAAATATGTTTTAGCGATTAGTAAACTGATAAAAACCGTTACAAAAAAGTGTCCGCTGGCATTCGTGCGGTGGTCATGTACGAAAAAGAAGACTGTATGTTAAACAGTACATAGGTTTGTCGGGTGGACCTAAAGCATATTTATGTTCCTGAATTCGAGCAGAAGGCTCTAAACGATTTTTTGTTTTGTTTTTATTCAACCATTTCGAAGTAATTAAGCAATTGAGGTTCAGGGCGTAAAGAAGTCGGGTAACGCTCGTTTCAGAAAGTGTCTCATGTACCTTGAAGTTCTGCTGTAGTGTATCTCTTGGGGTGGTGCTGGCCTCTGTTGGCTGTTTCTCGAATTACTAGACAGATATAAGCAAATTCACACCGTTTGGCCGATTTTAACGTAACTGGGTATACAGGTAGATCTTGATACGGGGAGAGTCATAGGCAGAAAGTAGGTGTAGCATCGCACACTGGGTAACAACTAGGGAATAATAAAAGGCAGGCACTTTTAAGGGGGACATGCAGACTAATACCCTGGAGATGTTTATTTTTTTTTAATATTAAATGAAGTGTTTTGTAACGCTGCGATTTCTTCAGTCTTCAATAAACATAATTGAAAAGAATGACAATACTTTGGCTCCGGAGTAAACCCCCCCCCCTTCCCTCCGGATGGACCGATTGAGTGCAACCTCAATAGCTACTTTCCTTCGGAGGAAAGTGCTAAAAGGCACTACTTATATTTTTAACTTGTTTAACTGTTACTGGTATCTACTTCGAACATCTGGATAAGAGCGATTCGCTACATATGCGAGCTCTATAATAAATAAATAAATACAAAAAGGCACGGGGGTTAATTATCAGCAGAACATGACGTTGCCTACGATAGACTCCAATACGCGTTTATCACGCCACCGTAAGAGTGAGTGAGTGCACCGATCATCGGTTTTTCTCTGCGCTCTCATTGGCTCTTGGTCAGGTTTCATAGGCAACATTTATTTTCATGTTTGATGATAATTGCTGATAACTGTAAAAAGTGAATAGAATTATTTTGGTAAAACTACCTCTTAGTTTTTCTGCCGTCGTTTTTCCAACAAAGAAATAATAAAACTTTAAAAAAAAAATATCCTATTAATTTGACTACTAACCTTTCCATTCTATAACTCACTGCTGTATAATAGACTTTCTGAGACGAACTAAAGAATAAGACGTCGAAGATCGAAAGGAGAATGATTACAACTTATCCAGAACCGATAAACCTATAGACTTTTTTTTAATTTAAAGACTCATTTTGACTTATAAATAAATATAACAGGGAATAAAATATTTAAGCGTCTTTCTTCCGTTCCTATAGGTTAGAAACCTGTTAACGAGGTTGACCCAAAGGCATTATATCTGGCGTTGTTAATAATCTTGACGCTTCAAACATTTTACTCATATTGGAATATTACCTTTATATATATATATATATATATATATATATATATATATATATATATATATACATATTTATGTATACAGAAAGTGCCTGATTATTACAACATCGAATAATGTTGACTAATGTTGGGATTTTTTAATTTGCTTTTTTTGTTGTGGATGCAATGTGCTGTTTTTTAATTAACCGCTCGAGACATCAGTTTCTCTTTCTTTGTAAAAAAAAAAAAAAAAAAAACAAAAAAAAACGAGGAAAACAGTCCATTTCTCTAATTGGAAGAAGAAATCTATATTCCTGTTTCGTTCTACTTTCATTATTAATTGAATTTGGAGATTTATTTTTTTTCCATTGATATTAATTTGTTTTCTTTGGGAAAACCAGAAAATATTAAGCTTATATATTATATTATATGTGATGATTTCATTTTATTTAGTTTGTTGTTTTGTAAATGCGGACGAGGGTTCTAGGCACCGATTATTTTGAAATTTTGCACTATATCGTATTTTGATGCACTAAACACGAATCCGTTAAAAAAAAAAAAAAAAAAAAAAAAAAAAAAAAAAAAAAAAAAAAAAAAAAAAACGCTCTCAACTAGGAAAGAAGTTATGAAGCACTGGAGTTAAAAGCATAAAAGTTGGTGTAAACAGCGTATTAATAAACATGCATATTAAGAAGAATGTCAAGGACGACTTTTGGGCAGATGTGCTATGTGTTTACGCTCGCTCAAGAAGATATCAAAGTCTAGTCAATCCAACTCGTTGTTATGGATAGAATTCCGATTTTATGTAGGTTATAAATAGTTTATCAACATTTAAAATGAATATTCTTTGTTTCTCAATGTCACATATCTATTATTTTAGACTTTTTACAACACATAAAAATTTACGAAGGAATATAGCAAAAACGAAAAATTTGAAATATGTTAAAATTAATTTTATAATTCAATTTTATTTGTACAAAATAAAGGGAAAAGATTTAGTTTATTAAAAATAATTTATTACTTATCTGTTTTTTATTTTATAGTTGCCTTTATGTTTGGTATTTTTATTATTCTATTTTTTTTCTCTTTCTGCCCCTTTTTTTTTGTCTTCTATAGTTGATAGATACAGTTATTTAATTTTTTATTTAAATGTTTTATTTTTGATGTGCTAGACCTTTTATTTTGTTTGCACTCTACGTGTTTATAGAGCTAATCGCCTAGTTGCTAGCTCTTAAATCATATAAATAAATACATCTCTGCGCATGCGCATGTTTACAAATACGCTGTTTACGCTAACTTTAACCTCAATAACAGTGATCTTTAGTGCTTCATAACTTCTTTCCTAGTTGAGAGCCAGTTTTTTTTTTTTTTTTTTTTTTTTTTTTTTTTTTTTTTTTTTTTTTTTTTTTTTTTTTTTTTTTTTTTTTTTTTTAACAGATTCGTGTTTAGTGCCTAGAACCCTCGTCTTCACATTTATCATTGTTTTATTAGTTTCATACTACGAAATAAAATTGATTTAAAAACAAAAATAAATAACTAAGATGGAATAAACCAATGTATGCCGTGGGGTACTTTGGTAGGTAAAAACTAAAGTTAGCAGTCAAGTGACATAGTGAAAATATACTGTTCTGTCTTTTTGCTGACAAATTCTACCAAAGAGTATTGCAGAATTTTACAAATAATCCTAACCAGCTATTCCTTGAATGCTTGTTTCCAGTTAATTTCTATGTGTGTTTCACTACGTTTTCTATTTGTTTTTTAGTTTAACATGTTTACAATTTTAGGTTTGCCCAATCGCACTCAACCTAGCTCATTATTAGTCTTTTGGTCATCATTATCATCTTCAACCGTAACCAATAACTATTTAAGATTCCTGGTAATACCAGTGGACCGTCGAATTTCCCTCGAGCTTGTGTTAAAACAGATACAGATTCGGAAGTCATGACTAAAAACAAGCCCTCCTACCTGTTCGATGCCGTGTAGTGTACATTGTTCGGTTACTACCACACAGCTGTGGAATTCAGCTTGGATGTCAGCTGTCAAGAGCAGACACCCTCTCCCAGACTGCTTGTCTCCTCTTGCAATACACGGCCTCCTCTGAGGCGTCGTTTTAACCTCAACAATATATGGATTCAACCTCCGAAACCACGATCTATCCCAGCACTTATGAGAATCTGGGGGTCTTTTTGCGAAGACCACATCCAGTTACTTTTGAAGTAGCAGTAGTGATTTATAACAGTTACTCATACTAGCTGATAAGCTTACTGATTACCGTACAGGTTCTTTGCTGGTTATCCATTACTACTTGACTCCTTATCTACGGTTATAACCTATATTAGATAATGGCAAGCAATATTTATTAAGAAAAAGGTTAATATGATCAAAATCGATTCTTTCAACTACGAAAAAAGTTATTAAGCATTAAAGTTAACTGTTTTGCAGGTTATGAAGGATAACATAAACAATGATATTTGTAAACACACATATTTTATTACTTTTTTCTCTCTCTCTTTTTGGATATTTTACATTTAGCATTATGGGCTCGCTTCGCTCGCTCAAGAAGATATCAAAACTCTAGTCAATCCAACTCGCTGAAATTAATAGAATTCTATTAACTTTAGCGACTCCAGTCAACCCAACTCGCTAAAATTAATAGAATTATATTAATTTTTCCGTGTAAGAAACCAATCGCTTTTTGTTTGTCAGGAACATCGCGAACAAATTGTAAAAAACCCATTTCTTCTCACTAACATATACAGAGATTTTCACAAACAAACGCTAATTCACTGTTGAAGGTTACTTTACTCCCATCAAGAACCAAAACAATTGCTCATCGGAATCCTCTAATAGGAAGGCAAATGAGTTATGCGCATGCGCTGAATCACTCATAAAATCACTACTGCTACTTCAAAAGTAACTACTACTAGTACTAGAAAGTAAGTTTTTTTGTTTTATTTTTCTAAATTTTGATTATTAGACCACCCTTTTGTTGAATCGCCTTAGTTGCGAGAAACTAAAATAAATGAATAATTGTTTTCAAGCAAACTTTACACTTGTTGTGTATTAGCCAACGTGTTGACAAACTTAATACTCTACTTTAGACAAAATAATCATAAAGTTGCATTGCATTGTTGGAGTATAAAAATGTTAACTCACATTTACACGAATACTAAAATGTTCGTAACTAAGAGCCTTACAATGTCGTAGGATTCTTTCGGGAATTGCGAGATCTCGTCATAAGCGAGCTTCCTCTCCATAGAATGTCAGGAAACGCGCTAAAAGAAGTCCTGGTGACCGTTAGTGAACTAACAAATTTCAAAAGTTGTCAAAGTTCGTCGTCTGCCAAGTTGCTCACGTCTCTTGGTTGATGAATACGAAACTTCTAGCGAGCCTACGAAGAGTTTGATCCTAAACAAATTGTTCTTGAATCAGTCTTGGCTTTGCATCCATTATGAATGCTGTGAATATGCAAAGAGGCATTCGCGTGGATTCGCATGGCTAATGTGGAACCAGCGTCCCTATGGATTGTAGGACAAATTCTTCATACGAAAAGTTTAGATTAACTTCATCCTAGGAAAGGTTCGAAACTGTTGGAATACCATTAGATTCTTCCAACAACAATAGACATATATGCTGTCTAGTTATTGCTGGAGACTATGAATTATTACATTTCTGTAACGTATTTTATTTCTTTAAATTAAGGTAGAGGAATAAATTAAATGAGGGCCCCAGAAGTCAAGGGGTCTAAGTGAAATTTTTGAAAAAAATTAGTTAGATACAGGAATGAGTTGTGAACACCGTAATCTTGGTGAGGGGTAAAGAGATCCAAGTGATTTTTTTGACAGTTGCTCCCACCTAGCTTGTGTTTTCTTGAGCATTGACACATTTGTAATTTTAAGTCCAGAAGGAAATTAAAGGGCCTATGTGCGGATTCTCCGATTCGTTTGCATATTAGTCATAAACCGGATGATGATCCTATTATGTATTATCGATTTTTTTTAAATTCATTTATTTATGAGCACCCGCAACTAAGGTGATGTGCTCGAAACCATTATACAGATGCATTTCTAGTTGTAATTAAAAAAAATAATATAAATAAAGAAATACATTGTGAATTCTTAATAATAACAGATAAAATACATTAGAACAATGTTCATGTAGTTACAAAAAAGGTCTGTTTACAATTACTTCGTGAAAGAAGGTGTAAAAGAAGAAGCACTGTTGTTGATACTGTGAATAAGGTATATCCAAGATTTGATAATGAACAAAATTATTAAACAACGTAAGAGTCGGGAAAACGAGAAAAGCAGTAACTCTTAAGAGGGGAAAACGTATTATCGATAATAAACAGCTAAGGATCTGAGGATTCTTATAGTATCATCGGAAAAGTAAAAATCAAGTTTGGCTATTACCAGACATGTTCAACCTTGACTTCATTTTCCTCAAAACATTGAGACTGTTACTTGGACCCCTTGACATTTGGGGTCCTCAAATATTATATCGTTTGTAGGTTTTATTGATGTGTTCTTACAAACCCGAAAATTACAAGAGAAACATTGTACTATTATCGTACGCTTTAAGCACACTTAAAATAGGTACTGACAGATTTAATACCCTTTCACTTCAGAAGGAAATAATTAATAAACACACCCTAAACAGAAACATGACCACGTACATTCTACATGGCCACTTGGGAAAATTTAAATTGTCATTATCACGAAAAAATCTAGTAGAACATATTAAGTACCATAAAATAGGGTTACAGTAGTACAGTGTGGTGAAATTGGTACAAACCTATACTGGTAGGATATTTTATTTAACTGATACCAAAGGGGCAAACTTTGCCCAAAAAGTGCCAATAGACAAATATATAACTATATATTTGTCTGTTTAAGGACCCCATTTTACGGTATATTATACTTAATTCTATCAAAGAATCTGGACCATTTCCGGTCCACTTGATGCGTATTTCCGGTCTCTAGTAATTACTTCCTCGTCACTACAACCATCCCTGAGCCACTTCCAGATCGATCTCAGTCACTTCCGGTCCACTTTCAGTCTTTGTAATTTATTTTTGCCCAACTCTCTTTTTATTCAATTACAATTTTCATTCAAAAAAATCACTTTTATTTAAGAATGAATGCAAATTAAAAAGTTCTGTTAGTGATTGAATGCCTGAATAATGAATGAAATATCATTCGTTATTCAGAATGTAATAACAGATTTATTCATCATTATGAATGAGTTTTGCACAAAGCCGGAAGAAAGATAATACAACCTGAAATGTTCACCGCCATCGACACTGACAAACAAATATATTGTATCGTCTCTTTTTCAAAAACTGTATCGGAAATGTTTCAAAAACTCCCAGACGTATGTGAAAATACAAATAAACATTTCAAGCCAAAAACTTTAAATTATATTTTTTCTGAGAGGTATTCTACCATGCATTTTTCTTCAATATATCATGCAGCTAAATTATTTAAAGCTCCTATTTCAATGTTTTTAAGAATCTTTAGGATTTTCCAATTGAGGGAAATCGGTTGCATTATTAATTTTATTACAGTTTTCTTTATCTTTTAGCTGTTTAGCTGTTAGTTTTCTTACATCAAACAAACCTAAAGTGTAATACTATGAGTGTATTGAAAAGATAGTCGTTTCAAAAATAAGTGATTTAAAGAAAAGAAAGAAAAAAAAAATATTACACAACTATTTAACTCATTGCCAGAATTTTGATTATAATCAATAAGAAAAAAAATATGTTATTGTGAAACATTTGTGTTATTGTTCAAATTTGTGTTGTTGCTTTCTTGAAATCTTCAATTCGTGCCGAAGAAGCCTCCAAAGATAATATAAGCAGATTTACAAACCTTAGCAGATCTCAGGAATAGCAGGCTGGTACTGTTGGAAACGAGCATGAGGTGACCACAGAACAAAACACAACAAAAGCATATACACATGTATTTGGAACTAGACAGTATTTGGAAATGGGAGACATTCATGGATTATCTCGAGTTTTTTTTTTTAAATTTTATATATTTTTTTTCTTCAAAATTTACAAGCTTGGCATTATACACACGTATTACAATGTATTACAAAGCACTACAATTACATCAATAGGACATAAGTCATTATAAATTTACTTGTATATAAAAAGAAAGAAAACACAATAATATAATGTATATAACAATAAAATATATGAATTGTGTATAATTTTGTCGGTGTATAAATTATTCGTGTAGAATCAGGAATTTAGTTCTAAGAATAATAATGATTTATTTTTTTATTGAAACGCTTTTTTTTTTTCTATTTTTAGCTTTATCAAGAGTAATGAAAATTTAGTACATTTATTTCGTTTTCCCTTTAAATATTATTAAATAATATTAGCCATTTATATAATAGAAGAAGTGACATTTACGAAGTGAATAATAGTTTCTATCCTCCACCGATAAAATGTATTCTTTTTTACATTGTACGCAAGTGAAGTGTAGGTATTTTTTTTTTGTGTGTGTTTGTGTTTATCGGCGTATCAAAAATTAGGCTATTTTTGACGGTGTGTAAAAAATTGTATTTATTTTTATTTAGGCTTATTATGTAGTGCTTTAGAGTAAATTTTGTTTTTATATATTTTATTTTAATGTAATTAAGGCGTGGATAAATTAATTTGTTTCAATATTTTGTGTTTCGAAGCTCAGTTAATTTTATTTTATTGATTTTGTACGGCTTGGATGAGATCTTTTTTTTCTTTTTTTTTTTTTTTTTTTTTTGTAACATCAGGTTTTATTATTTATGTGAAACTAGAAAAAATAAATAAGGAAGAATTACTAAAATATTTTCAATTTGCAATTCTTTAATATATAAGAATATGAATTATAGCTTTGCAAATTTTCAAAGGGGGGAAATTGCTAACTTAATTTTTCATACAATTCTGTTCCGAATTAAATTTCACAATTAATGCTTTGTGTAATTTTAGACTTGATTCCCAACCTCTATCTCGTACATAAAATAATTCCGAAGACTTCAACAAAAACCTCTATTATATTACATTTTTTTTTTTTTATCCTAAGGTTCATGGAATGGCAAAGATAATTTTGAGACGGGTTAGGTAATTTAATAATAATTTTTACTGACTTCATTATTCTCTTTTCCTTATTATATCTACCTTCAAACTGAAAAAGAAAATAATTTAAATATTCATTAATTCTAGAGATATTTTATAATATAATTTTCCCCCTTTGGTAGGAAATCAAAGCAAACCATTGACCTAGAAAAGCAGATTGATTTTTTATTTAGAGCTAGGGAAATTGAGTTTAGCTACTTTTCTTATGAAGGATTTTCAGAAGAGATTTCAGAAATATTTTTGAGCTCACTGCATATTCTAAATGAATTAAAAACGAATTTTTGTGGACATTCCCAGCTAGTTCAGAGCCAAGAAGTTGCTGTCAATCGTTATGCTTTGAGAGGGCCAATTTTTTTTTTTTTTTTTTTTTCTTTTTTTTATGGTCCAACTTAACTCTGAATTTGGATGCGTTTGTACGTTAGGCGTTCATTTTATATTTAGTTACTTGGCGGTTGGTTAAAATGATTTTATCGTGGCTGAATGCTTTCTGCATTTTGACCATCATGCTATTCTTTCCTTGTTGTTTAAAGGCCATTCAACCACTATTGGGTCATTTATGCCTCTTGGTGGGTCCGCTGGTAGCATCGAAAGCAGAGACAGAGCCCGACGGCCAGTGGGAGGCGGACCCAGCCAAGGTCGAGTAGAGTCCCCCGTGCCAGTTCTACCTTAGTGGCCCGCATCTGGTGAGTGGCTGCTAGGTCTATGATTGAAGGTGTGTACCATCATGCTATTCGATAAAAGTCTGTTTATTTTGCAAAATCCAGTTTTCTTAAGGGCCATCATTTTTTGTTTGTTTGGTTTATGGATATAGATCCATATTGCTATTGGTTAGGGTAAGGACTGTGGTGCCTTAGCAATATATCTGTTTATTTTAGTTGGTTAATTCGATTGTTCTCGATTCCTCCCGACTTCTGGACGTCGGTACTACTTTTCCTTCTCAAAAGAATTAGGATTCACACTTTCTTTTTTCAGGGTTAGGGCCAGATCAAAGTATCATTTACACCCGTTTGGAGTTTGGGCTGGGTTGGGTTGGGGTTTAACGGTAAAAAAACTGCAAGATCATCATCGCCCTAACACTGCAGTGAACGATTGCATATTTTGGTTTTCATACCTTCGTTTCCTTGTTGATCTTGGCTTTACTTCATGGAACTCGATATCCCTTGATTGGTTTTAGGTTTTGGCTCGTAACAGCTCAGAGTTCATGCTTTTCATTTCTTTTAGCACTTTCCTCCAAAGGAAAGTAGCTATTGAGGTTGGACTCATGACGGAATTTTTGAAAAATTTCTTCAAATCTTTATCGATCCTACCTAGTAGACACCGAAAATGACCCCCGTTAAAATTTATATATATATATATATATATATATATATATATATATATGTCTGTTAACACGATAGCGGCCAGAGTTTTTGTTTTCTCGTCACGAAACTTGGTATACAGCATTCAATTAGCAAACGATTGAACGAGTTCGTTAACCACCAAAGTCGGTCCACCGGAAGGGGGGGGGGGTTACCCCGAATCCAAAACACTAATTTGACTATGTCAGCCGTAATATTTGTTATATTTCAACGAAACTTGGTATTCGTAGTGGTAATATAGAGAGAAAAGTGAGATATAAAAATGAACTAAATCGGTTCATTAGAAGGGGAGGTTTACTCAGGACCCACAATACCAATTCGCCACTACCAGCCGTGATTTTTGGTATATTTCGACGAAACTCGGTATTCGTAGTGGTAATCCACAGGTAAATATGTGTTGTAAAAATAAACTAAATCGGTTCATTAGGAGGGGGGTTTACTCCGGACCCACAATACCAATTCGCCACTACCAGCCGTGATTTTTGGTATATTTCGACGAAACTCGGTATTCGTAGTGGTAATCTACAGGTAAATATGTGTTGTAAAAATAAATCGGTTCATTAGAAGGGGGGGTTTACTCCGGACCCAAATTCCTAATATACTCATACCGGTCGTAATTTCTGCTGTATTGTAACGAAACGCTGTATACGTCGTGGGTAACTCATGAGAAAGAAGTGTTGTAAAAATGAGCTGAATCGGTCAATCGGAAAGCGGGGTTTTAATTTGTAATATATTTGAATAGAAAAGCCGGCAGACGTAGGTTCACAAAGCCGCCGCAAGGAGCGCTTTCTACCACTAGAGTGACTGTATCCTGTTCCTGCGTTAGATCAAAATACGATAATATGAGGTTTTTGTATTTATTACGTAGTGTAATAGGTACCATGCGTAAACATAACTCTGGAAGCAAATTAATAATTGATCAGTTACTCATTACAAATTTAAAAGAGAACTATTCATGTTTTTATTTTATTTATGTAGGATATTTTAAGCAAATTGTTCTGGAAAGCAGTCTACACTACCCAAATTCTGAGGAAAGTGCTTAGTTATGCAGCTCCTGCGTGACGGACTTTTTTGGTTCCATTTATCTAATGGTTCGCCCAAAACTCTTCATTAGGTTTGTGTAACATCCCCCCTTTTAGCAATGGCTGTTTTTTTGTTCCTTTAAAATTTTTGTATCTACTTCTCTTTTGCTGGAGCTTGACTGTATTTAATCGGCTTCTGTATTTATAAATGCTATGTACATTTCAAAAAGGATTAATTAATTTTCTTGTCTTACTATGATAAAAAATGCTTTACTTCTTTGGATTTTGTTTCTCTCTCATCTGTTATTAACGATATCCTTGTGATTGTGATCTGGTTTTCCGCTCGCACCCATTTATCTTTTGGTTACATGTGGATTACTTTGTTGGGTATAGTGTTATTGATATGCTAGTCCCTTGGGCCGACATACACTATTCTTTATTTCGTTCCGCTGTTTTGCGTACTTTGATCAGTTTATCAGTTGGTCCAACAGAAACTTTTTTTTGATCGTTTATTTTGGTGAAATTATTTTCGAGTTTCTCTTTATGAAGAATGTTTTCGGTAACCTGGAATTATTTACTAGGACACCTTAGTTGTAAACTATTATCTTCTAATGTAGCTTTAAATACCCTTAGGCCCAATAAGTCTTTAATGAATACCTTAAACGGGGAAAATCTGGCGGCCAGAGCTTAGTACTTGCCACACTATCTCCCCGGTAGGCAAAAATTTAAAGAATCAGATATCTTGACAGTAAATGCACACCAGGGCCCTCGCGCACTGTTATGGAACTGTGTTGACGATTATCGGTCATCAGTTTGCTTAAAGTAAATTTTTTATTTATTTTTCTGGTATTATCCTTTTCTATAAACTATATAAGTTTTAACAGGAAAATGTATTAGTTACTTAGAAAATTCTTGCTGTTAAAACCTCTAATTGATATATTTTATTAGAGTTCATATTTCTTATTCATTACTATAGTAAGCAATTTATTTTATTTAGAGCTGTTCTAAAGGTAATTATACCTTTAAGAATTTATAAGTTAAATAATATATTAAAATAAATCGTGACCCAAAACTCAACAATTTTTCATACTTGGGCAGTTTTTTCATAATTTTTATTTATATATTATAGTTACCAATCTATTATTAAAGAAATCGTAAATTTTCAATTTAAATAATTTTTGCCTCTTTGGTGCTCTGCGTTCCGAAACTTTTGGGAATTCTTGTTATTTCATATATTTTGCCTTTCACACCCTCCGTATCGTTCACTTATTTTCTTATAAAATTTCTACCCCTATCGTTCTCGTAAAACTCGTCAGTCAAATGATATAAATAAGTGTCGTTTATAATATAAATATCTCATTGCGTTTTGTGTATTTAAATATACGTTAAACAAATTTTTCAAAATACTTATAATTTATAAATGAAAAAAAAAAAAATGTGTTCTGTACTGTGTACTATTTGACATAAAATAAATTGTATTAAAGTTAATTAAAGAAAACAACAACATAAAATATTACAATAAAGCACATTGAAAGCAAGGAAATTGTGGGATTTACGGAGGGGGAAGGGGTATACATTTATTTAAAGTTTCTCATTCAAATTAAGAACTGTTTCAATTTACATTTGTTTTCCTGGTTTTAATTAACCAGCGAAGCACTCTGTGTGGGAAGCGCAGGGTTGACATTCAGATGCAATGGTTACTGCAAGCTAGTGCCTACATAATAGCAAAGCTTTATCTAGGGTGTATCTTCAAGTGCTTTGAGTGTTAGTGCCTTCGAGTAGAGTGTTCACTGTGGACAGCTGGAGACGTGTTTTGTGTGTGTGTGTGTGTGTGTGTGTGTGTGTGAGAGAGAGAGAGAGAGAGAGAGAGAGAGAGAGAGAGAGAGAGAGGGAGGGAGAGAGGAGGGGGGCAGCATAGATAGAGCTTGTATCCTTCTGTTGAGTGTTCAGTATGGATGGCTGAAAATTTAAGAGGGATATAGAGTGATAGAGGATAGAGAGAGAGAGAGATAGATAGAGGGATACTGATAGAGTTTGTGAACCGATATGTGACATGCACAGGCATATTATGCGCTTTTGTGCACGTTTCAAGCATAGCATTCACATTCCGTGGATTGAAGTAGGAGTGGGGTCGCAAAGCTTTGTGCTTACTAGACGTTACACAGCAAAGGAAATTTAGTGGTTTATCAATTAATTAATGATATAAATTTATTCATCCGCTTGAATTGCGTCGAGAAAATGTCGACCGTGGACATATATTTGATATATATATATATATATATATATACATATATATATATATATATATATATATATATATATATATATATATATACATATATATATATTATATTTTTTGTTATTCTCCTTTACTCAGAGTATAACGGAGATTGCAATATCTTTTTGTACGTATTTCAGTTGTGATAAGTATTTTATATCGTTTAGATGATTCAGAAAGGTTTAACATAATCCATAGTTTCGTTGAACTCAGAATCAAAAATTAGAAAAATGGGTGTAAGGTGTATTCAGATGGGATGGGTATAAATAAAAACAAATTACAGTAATTGCTTTATCGCATTTAATACAAGGTTTCGAATTTCATTGTCCCTCTTCAGGCATAATACTTCAAAGAATTATAGTTAAATCTTGGGTCATGTATGGAATTTTGCGCAAAGCCCAGAAAGAATTACAAATAAGTCGGTATGGTTGCAATTAATTGGATAAAAAATTTGTAAGTTTCACTACACACCCTTTAATTCTACCCATCTCATCTGAATATACCCTTCTAGTAACATTTTTTTATCTGGCGCGTCACCAATGTTTCGAGGTATAAATAGAAATATAGCTTTCTCAAAACGAAATGAATAATAAATAAAGCCAATTGAAATAAATAAATTATGCTCGGCTCTTACTTAGATGATATTGGACCCAGATCCAATATTTTGGAGAAGGTACCGGAACGGAGGACCAGCCAGCCCTACCAAGGGAGTAGTCATATTTTCCCCTGCTTCTTCAAAAATATATTCTGAAAGGACTTTATTTATATCCGGAAGGGACTTCACTTACTTTAAATTGTTATAAGTAATTTTTTGTGCATTTTATTCCTTCACATAAGGCAATCAAAGATTCACCTGCTGAGTGCAGGAATTTTTTAAGTTATTGCAGAAGTGCAGTAACATAGATATTCATGCCATATAAATGTCTATATTTCATAGCTCACGTACCTCGAATAAGGTCAGCATATCGTCATCCTCAATAACGATTTCTACATGTCATTCTCTTCCACAGCGTTTCATATTGTACATCATCTCCCATAACGTTTCGTATTGACATAATGTCCCACAACGTTTCATATTGGAGATTGTCTCCCACAAGGTGACAAGAAATAATCCTCCATAACGTTTTATACTTTACACCATACTCTATAACGTTTCATACTTGAGATCATCCTCCATAACGTTTCATACTTGAGATCATCCTCCATAACGTTTCATACTAGAGATTATCCTTCATAACGGTTCATAGAAAAGATCATCCTCCATAATGTTTCATGGTTGACATCGTCCTCTAGAACGTTTCATGGTTGACATCATTCTCTAGAACGTTTCATGGTTGACATCATCCTCTGGAATGTTTCATACTTGACGTCATCCTCCATAACGTTTCATACTGCACATCATCCTACGTTATGTTTCATACTTGACGTCATCCTCCATAACGTTTCATACTTCACATCATCCTCCGTTATGTTTCATACTTGACGTCATCCTCCATAACGTTTCATAATTCACATCCTCCTCCTTATGTTTCATACTTTACGTCATCCTTCATAACGTTTCGCATTTGACATAATCGTCCACAACTTTTCATATTGGACATCATCTCTCTCAATGTATCATATTGGACATCATTCCCATTCCGCTTTTTACATGACGTCAACCCCTTACGTTCCATACATGACATCATTCTCCATGAAGATTCCCACAGAACATCATCCTCCATAACGTTTCCTACAAGAAGTCATCCCGCCTTAGTTCCCAATTGACATAATCCCCAACAACCTTTCCTCCATGACATCACCTCCCATAATGTTTCATTCTTGATATCATCCTCCATAACGTTTCCTACAAGACGTCACATCCCATAACGTTTCATATTTGACATCATCCCCCAAAACGTTTCATACATGACATCATCCTCCATAACGTTTCCTAACCCTAAGTCGTCAGCCCTAATACGTTTCCCACAGGACATCATCCCAAAGACGTTTTTCGACAAAACATTGTCCCGCATAAAGATTTCTACAGGACTCCAAAACCTTTCCTACATGACATCCAATTTAACGTTTCTAATCAAGCGACTAAGAATAAATAATGATAAAATAAGATCATAATTTTACTGTCCCGAGAAAGACAAATTAAGATAGGACATTTTGTATTCAGTAATGAGTTATTGCAACTCCTCTAGTTCATCCCGCTCTAGCGAATTCTGCCCTGGAAAAGTCTCCGGGGACGGAGCGAGGATCCTGGAATACTAAACAGCTACTCTCAAGATTTAAAAGATTAAAGCACTCTTTTATTTGTACGGACAGAAAGTAATATTGGTTAGCATTACTTTACATCAGACTAACTTCTAGAAGTTACTAGGCCGAGTTTTACAAATAGGATGGTCGGATCGGTCTAATAGCTGGAAAAGAGGACATGCTTTACTGGATAGTTTGCAAAGATTTTTTTTTTTTTTTTTTTTTTTTTTTTATGGTTTGCTGTGAATGATGGGTAACTTCATACCTAATATCGGAAAAATAGTTACATTTCCTTATGGTTTCCGAAGGTATTTAACCTTTTGTTGATCAAGAATAGAAATATACATCTTTTACTATCATGACTCTTTTACTAGAAATCCTTCCTAATAAAACAAATAAAGTTTCCTAGCAAGTAAAACATATTAACGGCTGTTACAAGGATGAAGTTGGAGATCCACCTTTTGAACAGGAAAGTTTACTGAGTTCAGATTCTGAGTAACATGAAGCTGAATTAGTTACTATACCGACCAATCGGTCTAATTAAGTTGAAATACTTAATTGGTGTAATTTTGAAAATGTTAACCAAAGAAAATGTAATGATAATAGCGACCAACAAATATTTAGGCTAGGACATACCACTCCTGGCTCAAAGATTGGCGACGTACGAACCCCCGGAAAACGAAATTTTTCCAGTCGGCACTTCCGAATTGCGTCATGAGGTCGATGTCATAAGCGGGTGTCCTTTCTAGGAAAGAGGAAACCCGCTTAAATGTGCCGGAAGCTTATGCGCTTCATGCTTATATGTGGGCATAGAGTTTATTCCAAGACCACTAGAGGAATTATAAGCTAAAAGGCCAAATGGATAAGGAAAAGGGAGATAAAAACTAACTAATCCTAGTGACAGTGTTGGATCGATAGCTCTCCTTCTTCAAGCCTCCCTCCCATTCCTAGGTAATTCTCACGCCGTCTCTCCCGGCATTTATCATCATGTCGTAAATTGTAGCAATGGAGATATACACAAATATTGGCAAAAGACATGGACACATGCACTACTAAGAGGTTGTCACAATTAAGACCGTCAGAGGAGGAAACACCCGTACACATAATCTGCGACTGCATAGTACTCGCACGCAGACGCTTTATGTACCTAGGATCTGCAAAAATAACTGACCCAGGAAGAGATTCTGAGCTCACACCTCAGAAGACCAGAGGGTTTTTCAAGGACGCAGGGCTGCTTTAAGTGACCCAGCAGGTCATCAGGGGCACAATAGATCTTTGAGGTCGAGCTGCTTTCCCCTAAAGGGGCCCTGATTATATCTATCTAAGGCCGTCGTCACTGGCATAGGTGAGCGCTTTCAACTAATATTCGTGATTCTGATAAATTAAACAACAGTGGTATAGAAATTACGCACTAATATCCTAAGCGCACGAATTAAGTAATCCAACCTAGTCACAACGGTCCCAAACATAAAGTTTGATAAATTTGGATATAGTTTTCTTTAAGTAGGTAACAACTTGAGCTTATATGTTTGTATGTGTTCTTGTGTGTATACATGGCGTGCCTAATCATCTGCTTACTGCCCTAGTGGCATATTCATGACGTGCTGTCCTCAAGCTAGAGTGAGCGTGCGAATTCAGGCCTATAATCCCCATTGATAGCCAATAGCCTGCACCGTATGCCCTATCATTCCCAACAATGCATTAGGGATTGGTATCCACCACGAGATTACCTCCACTACCGTCAGCAACAATGGGATTGGAAGGTTTAACGCACCGTTTCATCTTCTGTTAATGTCTTTTTAGGTCTAATTGTCAATTGAAGGATCCTCTATAATTATGTAGATGGACAAAGTAAATTGACAAATTTTGACATTCTATTCTCTTTCAAAGGATTATGCATAATCAATTATTCCCAAATATTTCAAATCTGAGGTAGCCCTTTAAAAAAAAAACGATTGAAAACCATGTACATAATGTATCAAGGTCATATGGATATATGCAAATATATGCATATATGTATTTATAGATAAATCCTACGGTTAAGCTTTATTCTCACGAAGTAATTTTAGACCATACTTTCACAAGTGGTGTTTGGGTACTGTTTTAAACCTTTCGAGACTGTAGACTGATAAATCAGTTCAGAGCGCACCGATCCCCGTGGCCTGTGGACTGATATATCAGTTCGCTCTTTCCAGCGTTAGAGGACTGTGACCTTGTTATTAGTTCTGACCATAGCTCCCCATCTACTGGTTGCTGGGACATGTTCTAGTATTTTTTCTTGCCACTAGAGTTCATTCAAAAGCATTTTATCCACTTTTACGGGCCCTTTACTACCCCTTGTCCTTTGTCTACCCGACTTTATGACTATACCTGCCCTTATCTCTTGCAGTTTCAGTCTTCAGTTTATTCTCTGGTTTTGTACAGTTAACTAGGATTCTTTATCTCTGTCATATATTGTTTTCAATATGTCTAGAAAAGTGTACAATGATGAAGAATTATTGGAATTACTGGCTTGTAAATCTGATAGCGATGTTAATTTATCATCGGACTCTGATTATGAAGGAAATATTAGATAGTAGTGGGGACTACTCCGGGTACTTCAGGTGTGAGCTTTGGATGATAGGAAAAGTTTAACAAAATTATACGTATAATGAAACAGAAACGTTACAGCTACAAACCATTCAGGTCACGGAGCACGTCAGCTTCCCTGGACTCTCAGGCTGCCAGGCACGCAATACGCTCGAATTAGATATCACTATGGAAAGGATCAGCACCGCTGGAGGGAGGAGACGTAAGTGTGTGTGTGTGTTTGTGCTTGTTTGTGTGTGTGTGTATATGTATATACATATATATATATACATATATATATATATATATATATATATATATATATATATATATATATATATATATATCATGCTAGAGAACACATCTGAATACTGAATAATTTGAGAACTACACATCTCAATTAAAGTTTGTAGCAAACTTTGTATGAAGAGAGAACACCCCAATGATATTCAAACTTGGCACTTTCCTCGGCCCGACGGGAGAATGGAGACAACTTTGAAATGTTCAATTAGAAACCAATAATTTTAATTTTTAATAATGCCGATTCATACTCTACTCTTGTGAATAAATAAGTTGTTATTTAGATTTTCGATAGATGCAATAGTAATTACAAGAAACCCCTTCTTTTTTCCGAAAAACATCAAGATTGGACCAAGGAGGACACGCTTCAGCCGGAGGTATTGGCGTTTCAGGTGACATTACTCATATTTTGCATTTTTATAAGTCGAACCTACCTTTATTTTTCTTACGGGCAGAAGCTGTATTCACTTAAGGCTCACAAGTGCTTCCGATGAACCATACAAGCTACTCAGAGAACGACTAATCACTATCTAGGACGAATCCCCATTTAACGTAGCTACTTCAGAATACCTAGTCCGCAAGTCAACATCCGTCTTACTTCCGTCGATTAGCTGGCTCTTCCACTAGCAACGACGCGGTTTTATCCCTGTTCTACCTTAGAGTCCTCCTCAAAATTATGATTCCTAGCTACCAACCAGCACGGTGACACGGACGCTCTCACTTCGGCCACAGACAAGAACGTGGACATACCCGATGTCTGCATAGCAACTGTACTTTGATCACACTATTCCAACGAATCCATTAAGGGAAAGTTAATGATAGTCAATGCTAATGTCGCAGATCTTCGGCGAGGATTTATAAGGGGAAGAAGGGAAGTGCACCCCCCCCCCCCCCTCCATTCTTATGGGAAATCCAAGGGAAACCAGGATTTTTTAAAGCATCAAAGACAACTGTTGACGCTCATCCATAATGACCCCTTTTTAAAAAGGATAAGCGGGCTGGGATCACATTCCTTGTGGCATGTGTAAAGGTTTATATTTTAATTTTTCCGCGTGACCACCTAAAACGGGTAGAAGACTATTCGTCGGTAGCTGTAAACAGCGAAGGAATTGTAAAAGGACCTTGATCTCCGTAGAGTATTCCCGTGGACCTTTTTCAGAGCGGACATTAATCGGCCGATACTAGGAGTGGACCTTCTCTTCTATCTCCATTGCTTTATCGAGGGCCTTAAAGGAACGTTGTCGAGCACCAGCTCGACACTAAAGGACATCTGGAAAAGAGCAAGGAAACTACCGACCTCAAGTACACTTCACGTCTTAACCAAGAGAGATGGAAGTCTTTGTGTGTGTGTCGATTGTGTGATTACAAAAGGCTAAACAACTTGATATTTCCAGTCATGTATGCAGTACCAAGAATAACGAAGGCAACAACCCACATAAATGGGAGTACCATTTGTAATATGCTGAACGTCCATCAGATATCCTTCACCTCATAAGATTTTAGGAAAACCTCCTTTGTTTTGTATGCTGCCCTAGACAAATATATTGGTCTTCCACCTGTTGCCTTATTTTGTTCTATTCAAATCCTTTTTTCTGGAAATGATTGTTCACTGAAAGTCTTCTGGAAATTCTGACAAGTTCCAATCGTATGAAGTGTCAAAGCCATATCAGTCGATTCTCCTATATTATTGGCAGATTTAACACTGAGGTTTGATGTAATGGTTGTTTTGTGGAATAGGAAATTTGTTTTCACCTCAGAAATATCGCCTGCTAATTATTTATTTATTTTTTTTTTATTTATTTTTTTATTTTTTTTAAAGGACCTGTTTTAGGCAAACAGGTCCTGGACCTGTTTTAGGCAAACAGGTCCTTTAAATTCTACATAATACTTAAAAACAGTTCTCACGTGAATGAGATCTCAAAATGAAGGAGCAATGAGGATGGCCTTGAATAGACTACTAGTCTTCCATAGAAGAATTTAGAAATGAGACTACCTTCAGTTCATATAGAAAGCGAGGAAAATGTTATTAAAGCTCCTCCCGCTTCCCTAGCCGTCCTCAACCCTTCCTCCCACATGCTAGTCCCGGCACGTAGCACATTCTCCCAAGGGGTCGATATATCACAGGTGTGACGGAGTCCAGAGCTTATGGTCATGAACAATATGGTCTTTAGAGCTTCTGGTTACCAACCTTTTTGTAAGTTTAGTCCCACTATTTTGTAAGAAAATCTTACGTGCTTATTTTTTTGTGCGCGTTTTGCGCCGTATTCAACAGTTACTGGTTATTTAAAATATTCAAAACTTTTATAATACCTACTGCATGTGGTATCCCCAAGCTTTTACCAGTGCACGTTCCGGACATGTCTATCGTTGCTTCACTCCGTTAATCAATGGGAACCGCTGAAGGAAAGGTATCAAATATAGGGTATTCCCTTGGTCTATGAGATCTGTCAGATTTGTACGGGCAGTCATAGAGTAACCAAGATGACACAAGCTTAAACTCTTAAATACCGAGAAGTGGAGTTTTTGAACAGAAGGATTAAAGTTGGGAAAGAGGGCAAAGATGTAATGGGTTTTTAACACAAGGATTAAAAGTGGCGACCACATTTATCGTCTGAATATATTGAATATGGCAAGGTACTCCAATAGAGTGTAGTGAGAATTGTCGGAGCCTAAATCTGGAATAAAGAAAGGGTATAGTTGCGACATTAGGATGTACGTGGTGTGTTTTATGTCTTAAGACCCGCGGAAGGCAACAAGAATTTGTGATTTTAGGTTAAGCCAACCGTTTTTATTTGAATAATATAAGTTTATATACAATTACATACCAATTATACACAAATTACTTCTTTAATATTTATTTTCACTTGAATAAATTATAATTAGCGGTCCATCAGGCCGTCGTGGCGTACAGCAAGAAATTTCGGATGCTCCTGGCGTAGAGCGGTACGTATGTACGTCGGTGATAGGTAAAGAAGGGATATTGTGATGCCGGAATAAAGAAGAAATACTACTACATTCCTGAAATGGTTTCCAAACATTTACACTTTGATGACACGAGACTCCGACATGGCAGATGACAAGGGTACCCTACCACTCACTGTAACCGGAAAAATGCCCACGAAGGGGAAAAATAATGAGAAAACATTTTCTTCTTCAATGTTGAGTGGCCCCACTGTGATGTTTCGGCTGGCTCTAGGATGTCCCTGACACTGCATATACATGGTACGTGAGTCTGGTAAAATAGCATTGTGTAAACTACCTTCCCTATAGGAAGAGTGTTTACTCTTATATTTTTACGTCCTTTAAAGAGGTCCAATGCAAAGATTTGGGATCGAGAGGAGGGGATCAAAGAAAATAATGCATATATAATTTGTTATTTTCTAAATGTTTCCAAAAAAAGAACTCTGTACCTTGCAGAAATATTCAAGTATACTTTACTTGGTTTGCATAGAGAAAGGCAAAAGGATTCCTAGATAATGATTGGTTGCAGTTGACACCAATGACGATTGGTCAAACGTGAGCTGAATGTTGATATTTTATTTAGGACCAAGGCGCTGCAGACCTTTACCTGCTTTATTGTCCCCCACAACGGCAACCCTCCCCCTCAGCTCCCCAACAAGTATCAGTAGTTGGATCACGGATACGAAAGAAATTGACTTTATTCCTGGGAGGTGGAGTCGCTCTCTAACCTACATCTTATCTTAGTCAATTCCTATAAACATCAACGAAGCGAAATTTATAATTCTACTATTTAAATTTTCACAGTCATATGCGTATATATATAACCGTTTTTTTTTCTGTGCAATGGAAAATTATCGAGGTCAGGAAACAAAAACCACACGTGGACTTCTGTGTAGACTTTAACCTGCTGATTGGTAACTTCCTTTTCATCGTAAAAAGTTCCAAATAACTGCGTTCAATTCCATTGGAATGCCAGCAGCGTTATTACCCATTTCATATATACAGGGTGTCCCAGCTAATGTGTCCACCCCCTTTTCCTCCTAGAGTTGTTGGAATTTCTAAATGAAACTTGGTAGGTCATAGTTATGTTGCATGAGGTTTCTTTTGAAGGTTTAGTTGACTTGTAACATTCTCCTGTTTTCCTCCAGCGCATCTAACTCTTGAGTTTCCAATGAAAACAGGTATATTTTATGACGAATTCTGATAGAAAATTTAATTTTAAGACTAATTTACTCCGAGACATCTTTTGATCCGACGCACCGTTTGCGCGTAAAACGCAAAAAATATCGCCCTTTTGTAGACAAATTCCTATTTATCACTGAAACCAAGCCTTGTACGAAAAAACAATTCTATACAAACGTTGTAGCCTATTAATTTTCCTTTCAGATGATACCAAGATCAAAGTTGTAGATTGAATATTTAACGGGATATTATGAATGAAAACATGTTGGGTCGATTGATGAGATGGGAGGAAAATACATGGATATTAATTGCTTAAAATAATTTAACCTACTCCGACTAAGGTGTTAAGTGAAAGTTGTGTGTTGCATGTACCAGATTTTTTACTTATTCTTTTTGCCAAATTTTATTAGTATGAACACCAGATTTTTCATTAATTTTCAAAGAAGACCACGGCAAATCAAGGAAATTCGAGTTAAACACTTATTCACTGGGATGATTTTTATGTATTAATTCTTGAGTAATAATGATAAGAAAGAAAAGGATGAAAACATATGTGAGGATTTACTTCTGCTCCTAATCCACATTGTTAATGTACTTAGTTGAAAGAGGCTGTTTGCTGTTACAATGGAATTAAGATTATTTGGTATAATGTGGCATTGTTAAGAAATTGGACTTAAAAATTAGTTGCTAGTATCAGTTGACCATTCAGTGATAGAACGTACCTTCTTCTCCTTAAATATGCCGGCTTTCGATTTTTATGTAGACAAGCTCCTAATTTTTGGGGAATGTCGGAGGAATTCCAGCGCCGCAGCACGTCTTTACGCTCAGCGATTTCCCAATAGACCACACCCTTCAAGAAAGCTCTTCCCGAGACTTGAGCAAAAATTAAGAACAGCAGGTTCATTAATTTGCGCAAGGAAGGGAAGGAAAATGCCAAGACCTGCGATGACCGAAGAGAACACAATAAATGTCCTTACAAGAATGGCAGTTAATCCCCACGTCAGCTGCAGGGACCTTGCTAGGGACTCAGATATGAGTAAGTCCTGAGTGGGACGGATTGCAAAACAAAATAAAATGTTTCCATTCCATATGAACCCGCACCAAAAACTATTACCTGAGGACTGCAATAAGAGATTACGCTTCAGCGTTGGATGCAACAAGCCTTAGCAGAAAATAGGAATTTTTACAGACATATTCTATGGACTGACGAATCCACATTCTGCAGCGATGGAAGTATTAATAAACACAATTGTCATTACTGAGCGGAAGAAAATCCTCACTGGTTGACGGAGGTTGATCACCAGCATAGGTTCTCGGTAAATGTATGGTGCGGGATTTCGGACAATACGTAATTGGCCCTCATTTCTTCCAATAGAGACTTACGGGAGAAGCTTTTTGTAATTTTTTGACAAATACTCTACCCACATTATTGGAAGATATTCCACTGCAACAGCGATGTAACATGTACATACAACTTGACGGTTGTCCGACACATTTTTCTTTGATAGAACGGGAAAAACTTCGTCAGTTATGTCCAGGTATTACATGCAACTTTTATAAAATTATGAAGTATTATTTAAATTTATTATTATTATTTACATTCATTATTATTATTTAAAGTTATTTATGATCTAATTCAATTTTATTACTAATTTCGGTACTTTCCTCCCTTCTCCCACAGATCGCTGTATAGGTCGTGGGATGGGGGTAGAATGGCCGCCTAGATCACCTGATTTGAGGGTCATGGACTACTATCTGTGGGGTAGATTAAAAGCCCTGGTGTACCATTAAAGGCCCCAAACTAAAGAGGACATGATGGATCGGATAACTCGGTCAGTTGCACATCTAAAAATAGATGAGATTTAAAATGCTCAGGATGATTTCCCGAAGAGACTTGTGCAATGTATTAATGTTGAAGGTGGACATTTTGAACATTTAAAATTATTTTCGCCATATTTAGTGAAGTTAATATTTTTAAATAAATAAGTTAAAGAACAACAAAGCACCGGGCCTGGATGGAATTCAGGCAGAGCTTCTGCGTTATGGTGGAACAGGGCTACTAAAGGAACTCCACAACCTCATCATGTCCATCTGGGAGAGTGAAGAAATGCCCGAAGAATGGAATCGAGGAGTAATCTATCCTCTCCATAAAAAGGGAGATCAGAAGGATTGCGCGAATTATCGTGGAATAGTCCTTCTTTCCTGCGCGTATAAAGTCCTCTCAAATGTCCTCTACGAAAGGCTTGTTCCACACGCTGAGAGAGAGATTGGCAAATACCAGGCGGGATTTAGAAGAGGTAAGTCCACTACGGATCAGATCTTCTCCCTGAGGATGATGCTTGAGAAATGCAAAGAACACAAGATAGTCACGCATCATCTCTTTCTGGACTTCAAATCAGCATATGACAGCGTCTCAAGGCCTGCACTCTATCAAGCTCTCGATGAGATGAATATCCCCGGAAAACTGATCCGCTTGGTGAGGATGACAATGAAAAATTCAAGCTGCACTGTACGAGTGGGAACTGACCTGTCTGACTCATTTAATACTAATAGTGGGGTCAGACAAGGAGATGCCCTAGCATGTCTCCTTTTTAATTTTGCAGCCGAGAAAGCAGTGCGCCGCTCTGGTATTCAGCTAGGCGTCACCCTCTTTAACAGCACGGTTCAGCTCTTAGGATACGCGGATGACTTCGACATTGTGGCCAGGTCGGAGCGGTCCCTGAAAGAGGCATTCCTCACTCTTGAGACAGAAGCTAAGCTTCTTGGCCTAGTTGTCAATGAAGAGAAGACAAAGTACTTAAGAGTTGGAGGCATTGAAGCAGGCCCCAGAAAGTTTGAAGTTGGACCGTATAAGTTTGAGAGGGTGAACAGCTTTGTATACCTGGGGACTGAAGTGAACGCAATGAATGACATCACCCAGGAGATCAACAGAAGAATTGCGGCGGCAAACCGATGCTTCTTTGGGCTCTCCAGACACTTCAGAAGCCGATACCTCTCTGGCGGGACCAAGATCAATCTGTATAATATGTTGGTTCGGCCAGTTCTAACTTATGGGTCGGAAGCTTGGGCCACAACTAAAGCAGATGACTCAAGAATCTTGTCTTTTGAAAGAGCTATATTAAGAAGGATCTTTGGTCCCGTTAGAGATGGGGAGGCATGGAGGAGACGGAAGAATGCAGAGTTGTACCGGTTTTATGGTGATGCAGATGCCGCAAAATTCATCAAGATAGGTAGGCTTCGCTGGGCTGGCCATGTTCTAAGAATGGGGGATGGCGAACTAACTAAAAAGATGTTGACCGACAGGATGTTTGGAAAACGGAGAGTTGGCAGGCCAAATGTGAGATGGGAAGATGCCGTCAACTCAGATGCACGAGACCTGCTTGGAGCTCGGAATTGGAAAGCTGCTGCACAGGACCGAGCCACCTGGCGGAGGCTTTTAGAGGCGGCCCAGACTCGGTGACGGGTTGTTGCGCCGGAAAAAAAAAAAAAAAAAAAAAAAAAAAAATATTTTTTTAAACAATGTAACTTTCTTTGGAAACTGATTACTTTTTTTTTAAACAAAGGGAAATTTGTTTTTTAGTTTGTCGTTTAATGTAATAATTATTTCATATGTAAAGAGAAATTTATTCTGTTCTGTTTTATAATAATTTGTATTTACTTATAAAGTAAATAAGTACATACTTTTTTTTATTGTTTATGTCAGCTATTTTTTTTCTATTCATATCGATTTTATGAATTGTTATTTTTTAAAACTTTTAAGGTATATTTTTCATTCATAATATCCCGTTAAATATTCAATCTACAACTTTGATCTTCGTATCATCTGAAAGGAAAATTAATAGGCTACAACGTTTGTATAGAGTTGTTTTTACGTACAAGGCTTGGTTTTAGGAATTTGTCTACAAAAGGGCGATATTTTTCAGTTTGTTGCGTTTTAAGCGCAAACGGTGCATCGGATCAAAAGATGTTTTGGAATAAATTAGTCTTAAAATTAAATTTTCTATCAGAATTCGTCATAAAATATACCTGTTGCCATTGGAAACTCAAGAGTTAGATGCGCTGGAGAAAAACTGGAGAATGCTACAAAGTCAACTAAACCTTCAAAAGAAACCTCATGCAACATAACTATGACCTACCAAGTTTCATTTCGAAATTCCAACAACTCTAGGAGAAAAAGGGGGTGGACACATATGCTGGGACACCCTGTATAAATATATATATATATATATATATATATATATATATATATATATATATATATATAACAGCCGGTTCATTACAGCTGTTATCCTAGCAACGGAGAAACTACAACTATATTCCGGTTCTTTACAGCTGTTATCCTAGCAACGGAAGAACTACAACTCTATGCCGGTTTATTACAGCTGTTACCCTAGCAACGGAGAAACTACAACTATATGCCGGTTCATTACAGCTGTTATCCTAGCAACGGAGGAACTACAACTATATGCCGGTTCATTACAGCTGTTATCCTAGCAACGGAAGAACCACAACTATATGCCGGTTTATTACAGCCGTTATTCTAGCAACGGAAGAACCACAACTATACCTATGCCGGTTCATTACAGCTGTTATCCTAGCAACGGAGAAACTACAACTATATGCCGGTTCATTACAGCTGTTATCCTAGCAACGGAAGAATCAGTCCTTGTTGCCGGTTCATTACAGCTGTTATCCTAGCAACGGAAGAATCAGTCCTTGTTGCCGGTTCATTACAGCTGTTATCCTAGCAACGGAAGAATCAGTCCTTGTTGCCGGTTCATTACAGCTGTTATCCTAGGAACGGAAGAATCACACCTATTTACAAGAGTTGAACGGGTGAGAATGGACCGGTGGAAGAAGCACTCTTCACTGACAGGCTAATTAGAAACCATCCTATCGACCCTATCAGCTTCCTTTCACACACCCGCCCCAATATTCCTAGAGCACTCTTTTTAATTAGACCAAGGCTGGGGGTTGTGGGAAGGTTTTCAGCAACCTATACCACGTATTAATTTTTTTTTTCAATACAATATTATATCTGAGACGTGGTGAAATTTGAAAAAAACAAATATACTTTATTGAGAGAATATCGGTGGTCGTTGAGATTGTGAAGGTAAATGTGAGGGTTTCTTTAGATTACAAAAATATTTTTCATATTTTTGACGACATTCCGGCATAAGATACAAGTCTTCATTTGGGCTGTAAACAGATTTGGGCACATTTAATATTTTTGAGGAAGATTAATGCAGAAAGATTTCAAGTATGTGTTCAAGTAAGATATACGATTAAACTCAAATGAATATAGATTAAAAACATTGGATAACATAGAAATAGCTGCTGAATAAATACAAGATTACAAGTAATCTACCGATGAGAAGAAGGCGAACTGAGCTTTATGGACGTTCAGACATTTCTGAATCTGGTGGGTAGGCGGTGGTAGATGAAAGGGGCATGAAAGTGGTGTCGTGAAACCGGGACACTGCTTGGAAGACAGTTTTATTTCCTATACAGGGTATGAATGTCAATTGAAACGTTTTTAATAAGGGAAAATACCCATATTTTAAGCTTTATATCAGTACTAGCTGAATACCCGTGCTTCACCACGGCCGATAAGAAGTTTTTATATTGCGATAAATAAGGTATGATCAAAATTAACGCTACTACATCATTTTGTACAGCTTATTATTGCACGGGCATTAGAGCTACCCAGGAAACACCATGTGGAGGTTACCGTGCTGGTTTCCGTTGTGGAGTAAACAAAAAAATACAACAGCTACTTACAACGTTAGATAAACAGAGACAAATACACGTTGAAAAGAGTAAAACTAACAACTTTAAAGTTTTAAGCACTTATCTCTTCGATAGTCATCGCCCCACCGAACATTACAACAGAATCTTTGTAGAGAATTTAGTACCTAACCTTTCGAATAAAATATACTGAGATCCGAAAACGTTGTATACCATTATAAAAATTTTTTCCATATACTTCTTACCTCCAAACGATTCCAAAGATTAAATATCTTAGATTAGATGAATGTCAAATACCTGGTACAAGTTTCAAGTGAACCAAGCATCGTTTATGAATACCCAAACAGAAAATTAGTTTGTAAAAGTATTTCTATCAATGTTTCAGGTAAATGGCTACAGAAACCGCTTTAAAAATGGTTTCATTCGTTTTTCTATGTCATGGAACCTATATAACGCGTACCTGCAGGCATATGGACTCGAAAATGTAAGCGTTCCGATTTATTCGCGCACATTTTGCTTCCAAAACCATGTTCTAAACGGATTCAGCTGGTTATTGAACTTGACCTTTCAAATGAGAAGAAAGATTTTTGTACCAAATGTAATCAAAATTGGACCATTTTTGAGCCGATGAGGACCTACTTAATAATTCAAACCCCCCTAAAAGTACTTAAACATTTAAATATATATAAAAAAAAAAACTTTCTTAGCGAGTGTTTACATTCTAAACGGATTGTCCGAGCAAAATTTCAAATTTTGTGTCAAGTGGTTCGGGATATTATTACCTCGGATGGACCAGGGCGTAAACTCTATGAGGGACAAAATCACAGTTTATTTCTAGTAATTTAATATCTTCCATCACAGTTGAAATTAACCTCAATTAAAAATAATACTATGAAATAGATAATGTACGGTAACAGCTGTTCTTTATCGTCCTAGCAACGCATGCTGCCTTGCTTTCCTGCTCTCACCAACTAAAACTTTAATCCCCTTTAAAAATACTTAAAAATTCGAATATCAAAAAATCCTTTCTTAGCGAGTGCCTACGTTATATAGGGAGTGCCCATGCAAAATTTTCTAACGAGCGGTTTGGGCTGGGCGATGATCGGTCAGTGAGTCAGTGGTATTTGACAAATATATAGTAGATTCATCTGTCTTTAACTGTAACACATATTTATCATCTCTTAGCATTATTCTTCTTCATGTACAATTTACTTTTTTATTTCTTTTATATATAAAATAACTAATCATACATGCTTACAGCCCTGATGTGGCCTTCAGAAAGCCTTCCGAACAAACAATAAGATATTTAAATATTGGTTACATTAAGGAAGTATTTGTAGAAAAAAATATATTAACCAGCATCAGAAGTTTTAGGATTTTCGTAAATTTTCTTAAATAGCCCTAAAACGATTGGAAAATCGTGGTTAGTAGATAGAAACCCTTGAAAATCCTACAGGTAGAAAAATATCCTATAAAAACGATTTTGATGTAATTTTCCATGTGGCGGTCACGTTCGGAGAAATAAGTTCTTAAAATTTTGAAGTAGTTGGTTTATTTTTTTTTTAACTGTTTCTTTTAGTTTCATGATTTTTGTTTTTATTTTTTTAATTGCTTATATTAATAAAATTTTTATTAAAGCTGGAAACATAAAATGGGAAACAATTTTGTTGTTTGAAGTAGAACTTTCCGAGCGGAGTTCTAAGATGCCTTGTGAATATTTTGTACCATTTTCGATTTCGTTCTTTTAAACGCTTCTTTTCTCTGTTTTCACTCGTTTCAATAGTTTTTTCTTGTATTTTTTTTTTTTAAGTCACCTAACAGTGAAGTAAGAAAATGAGAACATAGTTCGATATTCGTTATACATGAATAATAGTCTTAAATTCTAATGTAATGTTAGTTTTGTATGAAGTATCCTTACTATATCAGTGTTAGTCAAATTGAAATACTTTAGGCGTGAAGGGCCTCCCCGCGGTAGGATTCCTGGTTGAGGAGATGTTGGTTCGAGTCTCGCATGCAGCAAGTAGAGTTTTTTCATCTATGAATCCGTTGGAAAGATTCCCCCATCCTCCAAAAAAACGATTGGGCGTGAAATCTGGTGGACTTAAACATTTTTTCGCTGAAATATTTCTGCTGTATCCCAAGGGCACCATTCTATCCAGGCTGTGCCGACTTTACATCCCCACGTCCGAATTCCCCATGCATTTTAGAGTCCATAAAGGGCTAACATTTAAACGAAATGCCAGCTGGAAATGTATCTTATTAGCAGTTTCCCTTGAAATTTTTATCCACAGCGTCATTTGGAAAGCATAGATAGAAAACAGTTAATATTTTCTCCTCGAGCATATTGCTATTTCTGTGTAATAATTTCATTGATAAGATGGTTCTTCTTTTGCAAAATTTCAACCTCTATACAAAAGACATCTCGAAGAAAAGCAAGATTTTAGGAGCTTAACAGTACTCTGGAAACGACAATAGCAAACTCACCACTTGAGTATTGTCACATTTGTGATATTAAGTCCAGAAGGAAATTAAGAGGTCTATGTGCGGATTATCCAATTCTATGATGATCGGAGTAGTATGATCGGAACTGTAAAAATATAGTTTTTGCTAATACCACATATGTTCAACTTTGACTCCATTTCCCTCAAAACATCGAGTTAGCTAAGCTGCCCCTATATTGGACCCGTATTTCTCCCGATCCGAACCGATTTAATCAAAGCTCGTCAGTAAATACCTCGTAGTACAGTGAAAATGAGTAAATAATTAAAGAAATACTTACCTAATAAGCATAGAAACCTTCGATTAGGTTGAATGTTGGAGGTATGAATGAGTAGTTGAGAGGCCAATCAATCTTCCGGAAGTATATCACTCCCAAAAAAATAAATCTTAGTGTAACAGTTAATTTTTAACTGTTAAACTCAGATAAGAGAAAGATTAGTATTCATCTTTTAAAATTATTTATAAGAAAGGTACCTAGAAGATTATAAGCATTGGAAGGTTATAAACATCTTTCCAAGTAATTTAATTAACAAGGGAAACAAAAAACAAAAATGTGAAGTGACAAAGTTGTTCTAAATTTTATTACATTCCATTTGAAAAACAATGCATTGAAATCAGTTATGATGTAGAGGCTGTAGACCTTTTTGAAGCAAAATATGTAGTTTGGCGCCATATTGCGGCGTCGGTCCGAAATCGGTCGAGAAACAAACAAGTTCAACTGCCGAGAATCGGTGGACATTGGATCGGGTCGGGACAAATGTAGGTACATACCTCCATTGAGATGCATGTTTGTTTTTCCTCCGATCCAATTGTCGGTGGCTATCGGATCGGATAGGATCGGATCGGGACCAATGTAGGTGCCTCCTAACTTAGACTCCTTGACCACTGGGGTCCTCATTTGCTATTTTCTACGCAGGCACCGGTGTTACTTCCCGCGGAATCTCACCCTGGCAGAACTCAACAGACAGGCCAGGATATTTTACTACCTTTCTGCACTTCAAGAACATTTTAATTATTTACTTTACATACTCATAGGACTTTAGAATTGATTTGTTAAATATTAATTCAGAAGGAAATTAGTATTTTTATGGAGTCAATGTTATTATTTCATTTTATTTTATGAATAGAAGAAGTATTTATTCTAATATTTATTCTAAAATTTGAAGACTTGCTATATTGAGACCCTTCTGTCAACCTTCCTATATCCCAACAAATAAAACAAAGGAAAGAGGGGCACCCTCATTCGTCATCCGAGTGATGAATAAGAATTTGATGAAAATCCTGAAAATATGAAATTCTTAGTTATTTGGTTAACAATTCTTAACCAAATCTTTTTGTACGTTTACGAATCGTAAATTTCAGTAATGCCTGACGAGTTGAATGTATGACTCTGCGCTACGTCGATGATTAGCAATTTACTGAGCCATGTAAAGACTTGGAAATCAGCTGAGAGCGAATAACAGAGGCCTATTTGCTTTACAAATGTCCTCCGTAACGTGTGAATTCCATTAGAGCAGTTATTGTGTTATAAAGATAATTGATGTCGCTAGATTGGAATTCCAAAGCGAACAAGGTGGAGCACGTAGCTAGCAGTAAGTCACGTAATACGTTTTGTCTATGAGGAGTATTTTATTTGAGATATGTTCTGACATGCACAACACTCAGATATTACGGTGTGATTTATTCATAATGACACGTTAACATTTCTTGATCATCAGTAAAGCTATTGCAATTCTTCACAGATTGTCAGCAATTTCATTAAAAGTACTGTAAGATAAGTATTCTTGTAAGAAGTCCTAATCGCAGGATCATCTTAAAACACTTCCGTTTTGAACCCTAGTGTCATTGGTGAAGAGGTGGACGAAATACAATAAATGCAATGTTTTAATATTTCCCCCCCCCCCCAAAAAATAACAAAAAGCGAGATTTTGGCACCTCAATACAAATAATGCAGGCAGTACATACACTCTGCCTCCTAGGCTTCTGCAATTAAAAACAACAAGTAATACAAACAAGCTTCTCATATAGGTATGATAGGTTATTAAAAAAATTGTAAGAACAATTCAAAAGAGGGCCATTCCAAGCCAAATCATCCAGCCAAAAGGCATTTTGACACCCAAGGTTTATATTGTCTCAAACTATAGGTCAAGTTCATTACCCGACCGAATCAAGCTTCTGGAACAAAATTCGTTCGGCGAAAAGCAAGCCAAAAATCGCCTATGTTCAGCGTTGCATATATAGGCTTTCAGGAAACTATTTTCAAAGCCATAGTTATTAAATATTTTGAGAAGTGTGGAAAAAACTAGATTTTTCTTGAGATTATTTTCTATAGATCTGTCTCATTTAGAGAAATTGTTATTTTGAAAAAGTTTTTTTTTTTCGTTCTTGGGCCATTCCAAGCCAAATCATCCAGGGGTCGACACCCAAGGTTGGCAGATTTTAATGAAACTTGGTGAGTATATTCTAGTAATGGACATGAGTACAAATATAAAATTTTATGTTGTTATGTTCATTAGTTTCTGAAATGCAGCACTTTAAAAATTCTTCAAAATGTGCAAAATATCGTTGATCATACATCTGGCAACAATCTATACTTTTACAACTTTTGCTCTAAAACTGTTAATTTTAATGATAGAGAGTTAATTTTTTTTTTAATTTGTTCGGCATTAAATTTTCAATGGAAATATATTGCTAAATACAAGATTTAAAGCCATAGAAATAGTTTAAAAAATTCTTAAATAGCAAAATTGAGATTTGTTTGAGCATTGATAAGCATCCATAAATTGCTTAATAATATGAGTCTACCTCCAAAAACACCTAAACCCATTATATCACCAAAAACTAGATTAAAAAAATGGTGTAATAAAATTAGTGGGCTTTTGAGTTTTCAATAAGTTAAGAGTTGATCAAAGTTATACTATGAAAAACTACATATATCCGCTATTAGACTGCCACTATTAACTCTAAAAATACCCCACTAATAGATAGAAAAGTACCATTATAATTTTGCTGGCTATTTGTATGATATTAATAACTAAAATAACACAAAAATATTCGTTTTGATAATGTAGGGCCTAAATTAGGGTTTTATAATAATAATAATAATAATAATAAACGATTGCCAAAAACGACGATTGCCGCAAATACTTATTTGAAACTGCCGGTGGATCTAATTAAAAATGCCCAACAAGCGGTACTGCTTGATACCGCCAGAACGGTTCGGAAATTTTTAAATGAACGCCCGTAAAAAAACAACAAAAAAATCAATAAAAAACAATTCTTTCGGTTGGCAACAGCCCCCGAAAGAATTTATCCCAGGAGACTGAGGAGAAAACCACCAATAATAATAATAATAAGGAGGATTTAATTAAAAATGCCCAACAAGCGGTACTGCTTGATACCGCCAGAACGGTTCGGAAATTTTTAAATGAACGCCCGTAAAAAAAAAAAACAACAAAAAAATCAATAAAAACAATTCTTTCGGTTGGCAACAGCCCCCGAAAGAATTTATCCCAGGAGACTGAGGAGAAACCCCCCAATAATAATAATAAAACGAGTTTGAAATTAAAATCACTTTATGTTAGAAATAATGTCTACACCAGGATTAATTAAGAAAATTCAGATTTGGATAGTGATATTTATTTAACAGGGAGAGAGGAGATATTCACTTAACCAGGTGGGGGTGGGGCAACATAGTAGACAGAGGCCGCCAAGTATCCTTCCACACATAAGACTGGCTGTTCATTACAGCCTCTGTAATTTTTAGTAGAACCTCTAATTTCTGTTTTCTATCTCATCATCTAAGACAATGGATTTTATTAAAACCCAATTTCCACATATAAACAGAATAGAGTTTTTTACAGGGGGATGTAGTACCCAATACAAACATTTTAAGAGCATTATGAATTTGTGTCATCACAAAACAGACTTCCAGTTGGATGCTTGTTGGTCTTGCCATACTACAAGTCATGGAAAAACAGTTTGTGATAGAATTGGATTTTTAGTAGAACCTCTAATTGACTCAAAGAGACTCATTGCTAATTTCAATCAGTCATAAAATATGTTCAGAAGGAACAGGACAATCATCTTGTTGTTTAGGCCAGTAAAATGTTTTAGAAGGCCCATGTGGATGCATAAAAACAATTTTGTTGTCACCTTCTTCTTCGTTCAGTTGACTGATCAGTCCAAGCCACGAGTTATCTTCATGAACACAGACAGTATAATTATGAAGACACGGTTTTAAGCGCTGAAAAATTGTTTAACTTTCTATGCCTTTAATATAATTCCATCAAATACGTATGTCAGGATCCAGACTCGTGCATTTTGCTATTGTTTCATCAGTTCATTGTGGACTGAAAAAATAGAAAAGTCATGTCCCTGTAATGGGTTTCCCACTTGAAGATCTTTCTTCAACTTTAATTCAAATGTTTTGAATTTCTACTTCACTCAACCCTCCGTCGACCAGGTGGGGTCTAGGCGGACCCCCTGTACACTATTACCCTCTCCCTTATAGCCACCGTATCTCTACCTTCCTGCTCCTTGAGTAGCGTCCTAATCAGTAGTGCTCTGGGGATCGGCAATGTCAAATTTTTCATACGTCCACGCCTCAAATTGATTATGTTTTGTTGAAAAACGGCTTTGAGGTCTGAGCGGACCTCACGTTGGCTTCCGTAATAACTATGTTGCCCCCCCCCCACCTGGTTAAGTGAATATGTCCTCTCTGTTAAATAAATATCACTATCCAACTCTGAATTTTCTTAATTAATCCTGGTGCAGACATTATTTCTAGCATAAAGTGATTTTAATTTCAAACTCGTTTTTTTTTATTATTATTATTATAATTATTATAAAACCCTAATTTAGGCCCTACATTATCAAAACGAATATTTTTGTGTTATTTTAGTTATTAATATCATACAAATAGCCAGCAAAATTATAATGGTACTTTTCTATCTATTAGTGGGGTATTTTTAGAGTTAATAGTGGCAGTCTAATAGCGGATATATGTAGTTCTTCATAGTATAACTTTGATCAACTCTTAACTTATTGAAAACTCAAAAGCCCACTAATTTTATTACACCATTTTTTTAATCTAGTTTTTGGTGATATAATGGGTTTAGGTGTTTTTGGAGGTAGACTCATATTATTAAGCAATTTATGGATGCTTATCAATGCTCAAACAAATCTCAATTTTGCTATTTAAGAATTTTTTAAACTATTTCTATGGCTTTAAATCTTGTATTTAGCAATATATTTCCATTGAAAATTTAATGCCAAACAAATTTAAAAAAAAATTAACTCTCTATCATTAAAATTAACAGTTTTAGAGCAAAAGTTGTAAAAGTATAGATTGTTGCCAGATGTATGATAAACGATATTTTGCACATTTTGAAGAATTTTTAAAGTGCTGCATTTCAGAAACTAATGAACATAACAACATAAAATTTTATATTTGTACTCATGTCCATTACTAGAATATACACACCAAGTTTCATTAAAATCTGCCAACCTTGGGTGTCGACCCCTGGATGATTTGGCTTGGAATGGCCCAAGAACGAAAAAAAAACTTTTTCAAAATAACAATTTCTCTAAATGAGACCGATCTATAGAAAATAATCTCAAGAAAAATCTAGTTTTTCCACACTTCTCAAAATATTTAATAACTATGGCTTTGAAAATAGTTTCCTGAAAGCCTAAATATACAACGCTGAACATAGGCGATTTTTGGCTTGCTTTTCGCCGAACGAATTGTGTTCCAGAAGCTTGATTCGGTCGGGTAATGAACTTGACCTATAGTTTGAGACAATATAAAGCCTTTTTGTACCAGACCGTTGTTAACAGTATCCACGGTTTGCATTTGGTAAATGTCTATTCATCGGCAGAAAGTAATACTCCATGAAGTCTGATATTTAAGGTCTTCCTTCTCAGAAAGTTTATCGATATCAGTGAAAATAGAACATGATTTCCGACGTCAATCGCTTCCACGATACCCGCTTACAAAGATACCATTTCCTCAAAGAGAGAGTGAGAGCTTGAGAGAGAGAGAAGAACGAGAGATGTTTCGTAATAGATTCCACAATTATTGGTATACAGTGAATCTCCTTTAGACTAAGGTACAAGAAAGTATGATTCGCTGAAAGTACGTCATTATAGCGGGTTTCACGATTAAACTAATCTCTAATTGTTAATGGGGAACAAAAAAAAAATGAGTTAACAATTTATGATGAAAGGATTAGGGTTTCAGAAAAAGATACAGATTAGTTGCCATTACCCTACATTTTGACCCAAAACGTGGGTCTTTTGGTGGTCTTGGGAAAAATCTTTTATGGAAGCTGTAATGTGTGGATATGTGTTAATGTATATATATATATTCTTATGCATTAAGAATTTCGCAATATTTGTGTACTAATTCTTTAGTAATGCATCATTCTTGAATACGTTAGGACTTCTCTTAGTAAAATATCTTTATATAAGGGAAGAAAAAGTGTAATAGAAGATTATAAAATTGATTAACAAAAAAATAATATTCTTTAGCATTAAACATAAATATAGAACATTAACACCGAATGCAGGGGCTGCATAAAAGAAAGAGAACAGTTAGATTTGCCCACTGACCTAAGGGAACTTCTGGGAAATAACTCAATAACTAAATTATTTGCTTTCCTAGAAAGAACTAGGTTAATCGGACATATTTAATTTATAAATATTTGTGTGTATGTATGTATGTATATATATATATATATATATATATATATATATATATATATATGTTTCAATCTCCTCCTATCTATCTTCAATCTATATCGATCTTCTCAATCTATCTTCAAGTAGCACTTTTGGTCAATATCACTTTTTCCCCTCAATAGTCATATCATATCAATATATATATATATATATATATATATATATATATATATATATATATATATATATATCAATAGTCATATTGAAATTATATGCCAATTGAAATATATAAGATCAAACGAGTCTTCTAACTGAGACATCCATGACCCATGTGGTTGACATACGTCTAAAAACAAAAATTAAAAAAAAAAAATATATATATCTATTTTACGATATGCTGTATACTGTGTTATGAATACAAATCTTTCATAAAAATAGGACTAGGAGCATCCGAAAAAGGTTGCGTGCAAAATTCTCAGTCTGAATTGTCTTCTTAAAATTACTTTTTTTTTTCGAGAACGAAATTCGAAAAAATACCATTTACGACTAAAATACCCCTTTTAGCGCGATTCCTCCATCGCTACATATGCCAAGTATGATAGGGATATTAATCCGCAATCCGGAGGAGCCGTGAACATATATATATATATATATATATATATATATATATATATATATATATATACATATGGTGCCGAGAATAGCTCAGTGGAAGACTAATCGACTAATATGCTGGAACTCAAAACTCAAGCGCACAATAGATTTTATCTTTTACTGTCTTCGTTCGTGGGTTGGATTCGAGGCCTTGTTTTTTAACGCCCATAATAGCCTTGTTTTTTAACGCCCATCAAACAGGAATCATTATATATTCCACAAATATCTATAAAATTGTGAAATCATTGTATGTGGAAGGTTACCATTCGAAGTGTAAATAAATGTTCTAAAAAAAAATCTTTTTTTTTCAATTTTTTATTAATATTAACTGTTATTATTCTTAGCTTTCCGAATGATACTAGGGATGTGTAGGAAACGCGCAAAGATGACGTAGTTCCTGTTAGTCAAACATTAGATTTATTCTGGAGGTGGTTGAGGGATGGTCTTGGTTTTTACTCTTTCCGTTCGATCAACCTTTTTTATTAGCCATTATTTAAAACCCTGTTTAATTAATGAAAATTTTAATTTCATATGGGTTTATCTTATTGCTTTTTTTGCAATATTTCAGCAGGATTATAATATTTAATATAAGTAGACCATGTGGAAAATCGATCGAAACTATAGACTTACGTGATATCTGCACTTAGTGTATGGTTATTATTTGCATGCAACGCATGAAACAATGTTGAGATTTATTTGTGGAAATACATTTTTGCATATTAAGGAAATTTAAAAATTAATTTAGCTTCAGTGTATATTATTTTATTATGCATAAATTATGATGTTAAATGTTTAATGTATTAGTTATTTAATTAATTAGGTATATTGTTTATTTTTTATTTGATCGAATTTGTGTTTTGTTTCTGCATAACATTTTATGAAGTTTATATTTTTAAATGTAATGTATGATGAATGTTTAATTTATTTATCAATGAGGCAAATTTTAATATTCTATGAGGGTAAATGAACAATTTATGAAATAATTTCATATTTAATGTAAGAGATTATATTTATTTGTAAGCGATAATATTTATTCATTATTGATTCATTGTATATTGTATAGGTTTTATTTGTATGTCTTAGGCTGATTGTTTCTTTCTTATCAATTATATATGACATTTTAATAATTAATAAGCGAAATAGAATATATAATATATTAAATTATATCTCTATGTATTAAATAATATTTGTTTATTAATAAAGCTAATAGTATTTTATTACTGAAAATGTGAAATAATTTGTTATTTAATGTAATACATTATTTGTTATTAATGTGAATATTTAATAACTATTTATTTGCATTACATTATGTTATTTTTGATAAAATAAGTTCGTAGTCACTAGTTTTGCTTTCACGAAGTGGGAAGATAGCTGCATGTAAAATAATGTTTTTAACGCTTTCGAAAATAATCAAACAAGGGGCTCCAAAGTTACACATTTTTTCCAATCGGGTTGTGTCTACGCGCTCTTGAATCGAAGTTATACGTAATAAGGTTTACATTTTATTTTTATTTTGAGAACCATATCTTACAAGTACCTTCCGACAAAATATAATTCTTCTTATCAAAGAACCCAAGGACGCAAAAATTGGAATATCTTAAGGCGAGAGATTGAATTTCAAACGTCACGTAAATCTTTCGCTTATAAATTTTTAAGCTCTTCCAGAGTCGGAAAAATTATCATTTTTTTGTTTTCGATGATATTTACCACATTAGAATTTCCTGGGGTGCTGATTTTATATTTGCTATTAATTTTTATGTGAAAAAATTATAATGCTAGACGACTTAAAAAAATGAACATCTTTTTAAATTTACTTAACCCTGCAATCAACTACCTAAAAGAAAGGAATTGGTGAAAGACTCATGTCGATATCATTTTCCAACAACGAGAAATAAAATAAAGCATTTTAAACCTATTTTATTTTATTTCACAGCTCTGAAGGCGCATTGGACGGAACGCTCGGACAGGTGTCAACAATTTTTCAATGGAGAATCACGAGAAAAAAAAAGTGTCCCATTTCGGTCCCCTACCACTGTATACACCCCTTATTAATCATATTTTGCAATTCCGTTTTATGAAACATCTATCAGAACCCGGTTAGTACATAGTACTTAAGGACATTAATTATATGTGATATAGTAGTTAGTCGAATGCAGTTAAGTACAAGGTAATTTCACTAGAGCCATGCATAATTACACTAACGATCCGAAGGGGGCGTAGGATGTTCGTGTGAGATTAGGCCGATAGCGAGAGGATGTCACAATGGTTAGTTCTAGGATTTATCTGATCAGTAGACTCAATGCAGAAATTATCAACTATTTTAATCAATTAACTCATGAGACATTGATGTAGCTAATTTCGGTATAATTTTCTAATTCAGGCACCACTCATAAGTTAATTTATTCAACCCTTTATTGACTCTAAAAAAAGCGCTTACGTTCTTGCATTACTAGGCTTCCATATAATCGATGTATAAATAATTAGAAGGGGAAATCGAATGAAACCATTTTTAAATGCTTTCTAAATGAGACAAAAGATAAGAACGAATACGCTATAATATGACGAGTCGTAATTTTGCTTACACTTACATTTGTAATTTTGCTTACACTTACATGCCACGTTGGATGAACCAGTTCCCGTAGAACACCGAAGTTAAGCAACATCGGGCGTGGTCAGTACCTGAATGGGTGCCCGACCACGTGCTGTTGGCATTATAAAAGGGTGGTAACCTGTAGATAGCCCGGCGCTAACAGCCAAATAATTGATGCGCCGTTAAAAACGAAGAAAAAAATTTAAATGTCGTATGACTGGGGCCCACAGGATTTTGCCCAACGCAAACCGCAAAAATATAATAACTAACTTGAATAGTAGTATGTCTTAATTATCATAAGCTGAACAGTGTTTGATAAGGCTTCAAACTGAAATTGAGCTGAAATTGGGTTGAAAGTGGACACAAAGTCTACTAGGAAGGAATTGGACACGAATTATAAAATAAGTGAACTGGAATTATAGAAGCAGTGGACCAGAAGTGTAAAACAAGTTTAGTCAAAGTATTATTACCCGAAACATAAGTAGGATAGAAGAAGTGGACCATAAGTATAAAAAAGTCGATCAGAAGTGTAAAAGAAATGGACCGGAAGTGAACATATTGTAAGCAGTAAGTGATCAGGAACGTACTCAGTAGATCGTGAGTAGAAATTGGAAAAAAAGTCTGACCGGAAGTGAGCCGGGAGTGGTGACACAGACCAAAAGTGGGGCCGGGAGTGGACAGAAAGAGACAAAATGGGCCAGAAGTGGGGAGACAGACCGGAAGTGGTACTGGGTTTTGGTGGGCGGACCGGAATTCGCGAGACAGACCAGAAATGGTACTGTGTGTTGGGAGACGGACCGGAATTCGAGAGACTGACAGGAAGTGGTACTGGGTGTTGAGAGACGGACCGGAATTCGAGAGAAAGACCGGTAGTGGTACTGGGTGTTGGGAGACGGAACGGTATTCGAGAGACAGATAGGAAGTGGGCTGGGTCTCTGTCCTGCATGTCTCATCCCATTCGAAGTCATTCCCAGATATGACTACCTCTTAAGTATGTATATTATCGAAAAATAAAGGGGAAAAAATCATGTTCTAAATAACAATAAATTTTTCAGCAAATAAAGAAATAATGACTCTTCAATCTGTGTTCCAAATAATAATATAATAATATTTACATATATATATATATATATATATATATATATATAGAGAGAGAGAGAGAGAGAGAGAGAGAGTTTATTATCATGAATACCTAAATATTAATTATTATAAGGTACAATTTTATTATGAATATATACAAAATATAGCGGAATATATTTATTATGCTTGGATGGGAGGGAAGGGTGGATGTTGTTGTGCTTCCTAAACCAGAAAACCAATATCTCCAGGAAAAACAACAACCCTCATCTCTGGTTTATTATGACAATCCACAGCAAGGATCGATGATCAGAAAAGTCACGTAATCAAAACTGTGGGAAAAGTTAGGTTCAGATTTCGTTGGTTCACTAACTTCTACGGGGTAATTCTACGTTATTTATTTATAAATCTTCTGACTAAGATCATCTTCTCTTTCGAAAAAATTATGACTACTAAAACAATCAGGACTATTTAAAATTGAGTCATATAAAGAGCAAATGACCCAATTTTAGATAGGCCTGGATGTTTTAGTAGGCCTCATTTTTTAAAATCATTATAAAGGATTGACAACAATGAAAAAATTCATTTTTGTAGTTTTTAATTTTTATTTTTATTTTTAAATATTAAACAAATTTATTTTACCTGTAATTATTTTCATCATAACATTAATTAATTTTTATATGTTGATGGAAAAAAATATTGTGGAAGAGGTGCTCCTGGAGATGACGTTTCGAGATGTAATATAAATACAAAAGTCTACCCTCAACTTGAGGAAGATTTATTATTTAATGCTAATCATTAATAACGAATCTGTTTTTATTCATATCAAATTAAAATCATTAATTTATTTATAGGAAGTGCTTTACAAATGAATGTAACTGTAACTAGATTTATACAAAACATACATGTGTGCATATATATACAGGGTGTCCCAGTATATGTGTCCACCCCCTTTTCCTCCTAGAGTTGTTGGAATTTCGAAATGAAACTTGGTAGGTCTTAGTTATGTTGCATGAGGTTTCTTTTAAAGGTTTAGTTGACTTTGTAACATTCTCCAGTTTTTCTCCAGCGCATCTAACTCTTGATTTTCTAATGGCGGCAGGTATTTTTTATGACGAATTCTGATAGAAAATTTAATTTTAAGACTCATTTATTCCGAGACATCTTTTGATCCGACGCACCGTTTGCGCGTAAAACTAAAAAAAATATCGCCCTTTTGCAGACAAATTCCTTAGGTGGACACATATACTAGGACACCCTGTATGTACGTGTATATATATATATATATATATATATATATATATATATATATATATATATGTATATATAGGGTCTCCCCGAGGTCTAGAGGCTACGATGGATTATGGCCATGGATTATCAAGCGGGAGATGATCGGGGTTCGAGTGCCATCAGCAGCAGGGGATTTTCTCATTCCAGGGCCCGTAGAGAAAATTCCCTATAGCACCATGGATGTCGGCGCTAATGGCCATGATGTAAGTACATCGTAAAACAAAAAAAAAATTAATTAATAAAAATTTATATATATATATATATATATATATATATATATATATATATATATATATATATATATATATATATATATATAAATGTGTAATGTGTAATGTATTAGGGGCCGGATTATTAGTATAAAATAAACACCCAACTAGGTTTTTGCAACAGGCATAATAGGTCTTTTTAGGTTTTTATTTAAAATCCATTTTAAGTTTTTTATGTGATAAAAATGTTTCAATAGGTTCAAAAAATATGTTCAACCTATTATAATTTATCATTTATAATTTTGATTAATTTACAATTGATAAATTAATATTTATATAAATAGTGAAATAAAAATAAACAACAAATTACAGTATTTTATAGGACAGTAAATTGAGAAGGAAAAAAAAAAGGTGAGCAAATAAAAATAAAACGGAAATATGAGTTATTATTTAAAAAAAAGAATTAGTAGTCCAAATATTCAACAAAATATTTATGTAAAATTTTTCCTGTTGTCCCTGAAGACTGTCTTAAAAGCGGAGAAAGATAAAGATGCGCCCGTTTACGTCACAAGACGTGTGAAAGACATAGTATTTCATCGCATCTTTTAGCTCCAGTGTTGACGATTCCAATTTTCTAATGAGATTTAGAAGATCTGAGAAACTTGCTCTTGGTTGCTCTAGAGAAACATCGAACCCTTAGAAATGACAGCTGCTTTATTCATATCCAAAGCGTAAACAACTGTTTTTATTTTTTGCCCAGTGTGTTAAAATGGGTTCTGGTAGCAGCGACACTCAGTAAAATTTCCCTGAACGGGTGGACCCGGGAAGATGCTTTTAAGGAAATTTTTTTGATGGAGGAAATGAGTTCATTGAATTGTATTTTATATTTTAAAGATTAGGTCTGTCTAGATCATTCCATCGTTATTTAGGCGATTTTAGGTGATATCATCCAGAATAGGTTTTTTTAGGTTCTTCCAAATTTGCATGAATGATACTACAAGACGCGAATCATATAGATAAACGATCATTATCATGATTAGAAGGAAGGAAAAAAATATGTGAAAACCTAAGAATCCGGTCCCAACATATTACATATAAATTGAGCAAAAGAACTTTCCACTAGCAGGGCATACATGGGCAGAATAACGTTTTTTAAAGAAGTGACGAGAGATTTTTTTTTTAACCTACATAAATATTACTAGAATTCTTTAATTTGAGTAAAGTGTCAATATACCAATATTTTCATTTCTCTATGTTCATTACACTTCATATTTTAGTGGAACAAAATTTCTTCGTCGTCGTTGCATAGAAAGCTTTTATCTCCCAGAGTGAAGCATAGAATAATAAATTAAAATTTATGGACGTTTTGATATTTCATCGTTCCTAATGTCAGATATAATCAGTAGAATGATAAAGAATAAAACACGTGTTGTTTGGAAAGTAACTACAGCTGTATAAACTGTAGCCTCAGCTTGTCCGAGATAATTGTGTCCATTTGTCAAGATTAGTCCTGCCTCTCGGATCTGTTCAATGTCCAAGATCTACTGCCCGAGAAGCTAGGACTCACCCTGGCCTTTAAATATTTCTTTTAAGTTAAACTTTACTGTCAAGAAACCACTTAATCATCTGTATGATCGTGTGATCTAAAATCTTTTTTTTTTTTATTTTCATTTGTCAAATTGGGACTTACCTATGGTGCTAAAGCGACTATTGACAAAGGGTTGTACCTAGAAGAAATAAATAAATAAATAGATTTTTTTACGTGAATTGTGCCGAAACTTTTTTGCGCGAATAATGTATTCCGATCGGCAGGCTTTACTGGTTTTTGACTGGACCATTAGATTTTTATTTTTATAATTATATTTACAATTTTTTTTAAGCGTGCAGAAAGTCGGGACAAACGTTAAAATATTCGTTATTTGAAGTTGGGAAAGAAGCTAAATGAGTTTCTCACCTAATTTATAAACCTCGTATTGCGTATTAACCATTTAAGTTAATATAAACAGGAAAGATATAAAATTAATTATAAAAAAAAATTAAGCATAAAATTCGCATTTGAAGTAAATATTTAATACAATTAATTAAGAAAAATGTTAGCATTAAAATTAATAAATAAAACTCTTCATTTTAGAATTCATAATTAAACTTATATTTACGGCAAAACATAAGTTACTAACACATTGTCAGGTAATGTAAAATTTATTTTATTAGGAAACATAGCCAACGGCCATAGCCACGTTGAATGCACCGGTTCCCGTAGATCACCGAAGTTAAGCAACGTCGGGCGTGGTCAGTACCTGAATGGGTGACCGACCACGTGCTGTTGGCATTATAAAAGGGTGGTAACCTATAGATAGCCCGGCGCTAATAGCCAAATAGTTGATGTTCCGTTAAAATAAATAAATAAAATAAAATAAAAATAAATAAAAAAACGAACTAATTAACGTAACTAATAAATAAACTGCTGTATTGAATAACAACAAAAATAGAACATTCTAACAACAAAGCAAATTTAATTGAGTCAAATATGAATTCTGTAAATCATTTAGTGAATAGATATTTTTAACAGTTTTCTTCATCATCCGGATTTTATTGTTATCAACTTGGTGAACCATTTTTTTTGCCAACTACTTTCCGAACAGAATTATTTCATCGTGTTTGACATATTTTTTGCACTTGACATTAGTCTTATTCCATTTATGTGTTCAATTTAAGTCCAGCCTTTGCCGCACGCCGTAGGTATATGGAGCCTGTACAGGTAAGTTTTATTGAATCATGAACTAGAACCTAGTAAAATAAGAAGGTCATAAAACACGTCAAACAATAAATATTATATCGTTTTTCTCTCTTAAGAAAGTATATTATTACTTATTAAAGTATATTATTATTATTATTTTTCTCCCAAGAAAAACTTCTGAAGTATGGACGCAAAGTTGTTTAATATATCCACACCTTTCCACTTCTCTGCATTTACGGCCTCACAATATCCTGGTTAGAGAAAGGCTGAGGGACTTAAATATCAATATTGTGATTAAAAAGAGAATTATTATTACCGGCTGAAGAGAAAAGTTTCAAAATTGTTTTATTATTTTTATCCCTTTCGAATTCTATACTGATTCATATTGAATATGATCTCAAAAAAGAGTGTAATGATGTTTCTTTAAATCTTCATTGATCCGATCTACTACAAACCGGAAACAAACCACACAATTGAAGTATATAATGAGATGCAAATACTCAGCCGTCGAGGTGATTAGAAGTCAGGCTAGGAAAGACAGGCAGACTTTCTGAAAACTATAATTTGTACGTCACGGTGCTTCAGCACTAAATGCCGGTTAGGTAAAAGTGCACATTTATCTCATGGTAACCTTAAAAGTATCTTTATCCCCTAGGAATTCATTGCTGAATTACTAAATTATTGATATTTTCGAAAATATGATTATTTTTTGTAGCCGGAACTATTCCTGAACTTCACATTAAATTTTATATTTATACATACACTAGCCAAACTCTGGGAGGTGATTCTAGACGGAATTTCCAACAAAAAAAGTCATTTGAAGTATGGTCCGTTTCCGAACGGAAAAGCAGTTACGTCCAATTTTATTTTTATCTTTTTTTTTTTTTTTTTTTTTTTTTTTTAATAAGAAAGGATTGCTCGCTGAAAAAATGTTCAAGATAATTAAATTCCAATTATGAGATCATAAAATAGAAAAAATGTTCTTTAAACCCATTGATAAATGGACGTCCAATAATGCACTTCTGTTTTTCTCGATAAATCAGAGGTTTTTCGCGAATTTTTTCCTGAGTCTTCGAGTGGACTACAGATTCACTACTTCCAGGAATATATATATATATCTATATATATATATATATATATATATATATATATATATATATATGTGCATCATTTATACATGCATCCTCCGTCTAGAACATGAAGAATGATCTTATTTTGATGAAATTCACTAGCAACAAATTTTTTCTTAAACGAAGTGTCGAATATGCTTTCTTACACAAAATTCGCTCTACGGTAGACTCTTCAGAGATCATTGGTAAAAAAAAAAAAAAAAAAAAAAAAAAAAAAAAAAAAAAAAAAAAAAAAAAAAAAAAAAAACTACAGTCTTAGCTTGACAGGAATTCAGGTAGATATTTATTTGCGAAGACTCGAATGAAACCACTCCCAAGGCGATGTAATTAACAACTTTGGCTTAGCAAATGGTAAAAAAGAACTGGTACAATTTTCTGTAGCAACCCAACCTTAGTGGTTGAAAAGGTCATATATTTGATTGCGGGAATAATTAATTTTCAAAATAGGACAAAGAAAACGGAAAATATTATATTAACAGGCGTGAGTAGTTTTGAACTTCAATGTTTTTGAATGTTTGGAATCATAATAAATTAAATACAAAGTAGAAAATAACTAATTAATTTGTTGGTGTGTTAAAAACCACTCTCTAGATCAGAAAATTGCTTAAAAAGTTGCCATCTTGCGAACATTCCGTGGTAGTATTATAGGATTAAGGGTTGTAACTGGATATGGGATGAGGGATCTCCGTTTACATCCGGACTAGTTATATCAAACTCATGGGAGAAACACATTTTTTATCAGTTACAATTTCATCTGAGCAGTTCAGAAAAATCAAAATCCCAAGTATATGCAGTATGAAACGAGCACGTTGCACTATCAAAAGGTCCAAAATTGTTAATGAATCGCATAAACGTAGGTTTCATTTACCTAACTTCCTAAATTTAAAAGGAATAAACTATTAAAGTAAAATATGAAAAAGGAATAAACTGTTAAAGTAAAATATTTCCTCTTTGGATTGGGACTCGACAGGGGAAACACGTTGTTATATGCCAGTGGTTAAAAATGACATTATTTATGGAATTTTTGAAGTGCCGTATAGTGAAATCGTATTAAATCTGCTTATTAATAGCTACTGATAGCTCATTTAATGGTGTTTTGAAAATAGAGCAGTAGAAGTGAAAATATTGTAATATAAACATTTGGCACATGAGTGTTTAAGTGAACATAACCTCATTTTGAGAGGGAACGGTCGTTCAGGATCGACGCTTGTTTGGCTATCGATATATTCAAAACCTATACTGGCTGTTTATCAGAGCTACACTGCTTAATTCATCTGAATCACTGCTATCCTTAGTAGTTTATTTGATAGCTTATTTGATATTTTGAAATGGAGTCTGATTCTTTACGGGAAAGGAAACCTACTGACATTCTATCTATGTTTAATAGAGAGAAAAAATTTACTAATAAATTTGTCTTTATGTCTTTGAGCACTGTTAATAATACAAAAACATTCAACAATTACAGCCCTTTTGCTGTATGTAAATTCATAAAAAGTTATTCTCCTAATGTCAAGGTTAAATTTTTAAGAAGTGGATCAGTTTTGTTAGAAATAACACAGTACAAAGATCTTTGTAACCTGAATAATATTAAAAATTATGATAGTATACCCATAATTTTTAGTGCACATAAGTTCTTAAACTACTCCCGCGGCACCATATCTTCCTTTGAACTATCTAACTGTTCTGAGGAGGAAATTCAGGAAGAATTGAAAGATCAAGGTGTAATAAAAGTTAAAAGAGCAGTTAAAAATGTAAGGGGCCAAAAAGTACCAACAAATACATTAATATTAACTTTCGAAAAATGTCACCTACCTGAATATATAGCGTTAGAGTTTTTAAAAGTCAAGGTCCGACCATATGAGCCAATGCCAGTTCAATGTTACAACTGTTTTAAATATCGGCATTATGCAAATAATGCAAACTGTCAAAGTAAATTATGTGGTAAGTGTGGAAAAGCCGCACATGAAGGACAGGCTTGCTTAAGCCAACAAAAATGCATTAACTGTGGGAGTACTGAACATCCAGCCTGGGGAAGGTCTTATGAGTACTATATTAAAGAAAAGGCTATAGAAATAATTAGGTCACAGGAACGAGTAACTTATAGCCAAGCGGAAAATATTTTTAGACAGAGAAATTTAGAGCCTAAAACTGATAATAATGTTCCAAATTCATCCTATTCCACTGTAGTAAGTAGTTCTGCTGTGAATGAGGTTCTTATAAAAGAAATACAAAAAATGGCTGAACTAGTGAATGCGCTTACAAATAAAATGAACAACAAAGTTTAGTTAAAACAGCACAGCAAAATTTTGAAACTAATAGTGATGATGAAAATAATACAAATACATTTTCCCAAGGAGAGAAAAATTCAGGGGTGAAAATAAATGAGGCCTATGAATCATCTTCAAAAGGTATTACATTACCTATTGAAGGTATTACATTACCTATTGAAGGTACTACATTACCTATTGAAGGTATTACATTACCTATTGAAGATAGAGATCTGAAAAGGAACCTAGCTGAATCTTCTTCCTTGTCTACAACGGTATCAACTACTGGAACGAACAATGGAAATCGCAAAACTCGGTTAGGAAAATATCAAAAGAAAGAATGATGGTTATATTTAGGCAATTTTTTATTTTTAAGTTCTATTTTTATTTATTAGCTTCTCTCTTTTTTTTCTCTCTCTTTTGACTCATTAATTATTTCTTAATATAATTTATACATTCAATAATGATTATTCAATGGAACATTAATGGACTACTGACTCACAGACCCGACTTAGAATGTGTTATTAATGACTTTGACAGTTCTATAATTTGTATTCAGGAAACAAGATTAAAGCCTTCGCAAACATTAAATTTTAAACATTTTAAAATTATTAGAAAAGACTACACAGATGGATTGATAGCTTCTGGAGGAGTATGTATCCTCGTTAAAAATAACATTGCCTATGAACCTATTACAATAAATACACCTTTACAAGTAGTTGCAATAAGAATATTTTCTCCAATACCAATGACGATTTGCAACATTTATTTACCACCAGGAAAACAGTTTAACTGTGATGACTTATGTAATATTTATAGACATCTCCCTGAACCTGTACTTTTATTAGGCGACTTCAATGCTTTCTCAGAGATTTGGAGCACAAAAAACACAGATCAGAGAGGAAGAATCATTGAAACTTGTATTGACACATTTAACCTGACCGTATTAAATGATCTCACTCCAACACACATCTGTTCTCGAACCGGGACGATGTCAACAATAGACCTTACCATAGCATCTCCCATCGTAGCTCCTAGGATCAAGTTGTCAGTAGCAGAAGATTCCTATGGGAGCGATCATTTCCCGGTTCTCGTTGACTTCTATAGCAGAAGCAACATAAACGACAGGCCGATCAGATGGAAACTCAAGGAGGCTAATTAGCAACTATTTGAAACACTCGCCCAACTAACGAATTTAAATGTTAATGCAGATACAATAGATAATATTATTAATGATCTAAATCAAAAAATAATTTGAGCAGCTACAGAAACAATCCCACGTAATAAGAACACAACTCAAAGGAAAACTGTGCCCTGGTGGAATGAAGATTGTCGGAAAGCCATAAAGGAAAGAAAGAAAGCATTACGAAAATGTAAAAAACATCCTTCCGCCGAATCTACAGAAGGTTATATCAAGGCAAGAAAACACGCTCGATTTACTATAAAGAATGCAAAGAAATTATCTTGGCAAACTTTTCCAGTCCAAAATTAATTATACCACATCTCCTACAGAAATATGGAACCAAATTCGAAAAGTGATAGGGATGAAAAATACGAAACCCATTCCATCTCTAAAACATAATAATCTTACAATAGTTGAACCGAAAGAAACAGCAAATCTTTTAGGAACACATTTCAGTTATATATCAAGTACAGAAAATTACTCAAATAATTTTCTTACTTTAAAATCTGACAAAGAAAAACAACCTATAGATATATCAATTAACCCAATCCCCCATTAAATGCTCCCTTCTCTTTAGTTGAACTTAACACAGCTCTTTCTTCTCGGAAAGATACCTCACCGGGTTCCGATGAGATATGCATTAGCATGATCAAACACCTAGATCTAAGCAACAAGAAAGTCCTCCTTGCTATTTTTAACAGGATATACACTCGAGGTGAATTTCCGGAAGTCTGGAGGAAATCTATAGTTGTACCAGTCCACAAGAAAAACAAATCTGACAAAGATGTAACAAGTTACAGGCCAATTTCACTCACATATTCTCTTTGCAAACTTATTTAAAAACTGGTTTGTAATAGAGTAGACTGGTACTTAGAAAAAAATAAATGCCAAGCAGATTGGCAGAGCGGTTTTAGGAAGGGAAGGAACACAAATGACAATTTAGTTTTATTACAATCCACAATTATAGAAGCCTTCAGAAAGAAGCACAAAGTAATGGCTATTCTACTCGATATTGAGTGTGCTTTTGATCGAGCTTGGAGTCGTCATATAATAGAATGTCTAAAAGAAAATGGAATCGATGGGCACCCTTTAAATTTTTTCAAAAACATTTTTGAATCAAGAAAATTCCAGGTTCGTGTTGGATCCACATTATCAGATTCATTTGAACAAGAGAATGGTTAAATAACATCACAAAGCAAATTAATTGCCCCGTAAAAATAATGCTTTATACAGACGACATTTTAGTTTTCTGTGAAGGAAAGAGTATAGACACACTACATACTTTCCTCCAAGAAAGTCTATACCGCATAAATAACTGGCTAACGTCACACGGCTTCAAAATTTCAATTAATAAATCTAAAAGTATTGTTTTCAGTCCTAGAAGACCAAATTTTACTCCACCATTCAAAATAGATAACCGAGAAATAATGGAATCAGATACAATAAAATACCTGGGTCTAACATTTGACCGGACTTTATCATGGGTTCCCCACGTAAGATCCTTAAAGACTGAGTGCAAAAGATCTCTGAACGTATTAAAAGTTTTGTGTAATACTTCTTGGGGAGCTGACAGAACAAGCATGCTCATGCTGTACAGGAGCTTGATAAGATCCAAGCTAGATTATGGTTGCACAGTGTATGGATCAGCTAGTCCAAGGACCCTTCAGATCCTCGATCCGATCCATCATTCTGGGTTGCGACTAGCGACGGGAGCCTTCCGATTAAGTCCAGCTCCAAGCGTTCTTGTAGAGGCCGGCGAACCACCGCTAAACCATAGAAGATTACAGCTTACCATTTCCTATTATTTCAGAATCAAAGGCCGGCTAACACACCCTTTGAATGATTACTTCTCCAGCATAAACTGGATTCAGCATAATTCTGATCTTTATGATATCAATACTTCAAAAGTACCGTTCCCTGCCAGAGCCAACGTTTTCTTAAACAGGAATCATTTAAATAATATTAAACTGCAGCCCATAACCTTATCAAATCATCCACCATGGCTATTACATCCTCCACACGTTAATATCAGCCTTACAAAATATTTAAAAAAAGAAACCCCGCCTTTAATCTATGAAAATGAATTCTATAAAATTAAAAGTCAAACAGTGCCTAGTAACTTTGTCTTCACTGATGGATCAAAAACAGTGGAAGGAGTAGGATCGGCTATACTGTCGGAACAAAGAATATACAAATTTTCACTCCCTTCTATTTGTTCAAGCTTTACAGCTGAATTACTAGCTATAAAAAAGGCTCTAAATTTTATAATCCCAACCACACAACAAATCGTAATTTGTACAGATTCTTTATCATCAATTCTAGCAATCTTCAATCTCTACCCAGACAACTCCCTGGTCATAGATATACAAAACAAAATAAATGAGTTCAGAATAAATAACATAAAAACTCTGTTTATATGGATTCCTGGGCATTGTGGAATAATTGAAAACATAAAAGTTGACAAAGCAGCAAAAGAAGCAACAAAAGAAGGACAAGTTTGCTGTCAAGTTCCTGTAAACGATGTATTAGCAGCCGTGAAACTACCACTAAAAGATAAATGGTTCCAAGAATGGAATAGGATGGAGTTAGGGGAAAAGCTCCGTGAAATAAAAGAAGACGTAGATGCATGGAGTAGCAGCATACGCGACAGAAGACGAGAGGAAGTGATATTGACCAGGCTACGAATAGGACACTCAATACTGACGCATAGCTATCTTATGGCAAAGGAACCACCAACGATATGTCAGTACTGCGGCGTACATCTAACCGTAAAACATATCCTCACCGAATGCAGGGGCTACATAAAAGAGAGAGAACAGTTAGATTTGCCCACTGACCTAAGGGAACTTCTGGGAAATAACTCGAATCACTTAACTAAATTATTTGTTTTCCTAGAAAAAACTAAGTTAATCCGACATATTTAATTTATAAATATTTGTGTGTATGTATGTATGTATGTATATATATATATATATATATATATATATATATATATATATATATATATAGCACTTTTGGTCAATATCACTTTCTTTCCTCAATAAACATATCATATCAACATATATCAATAGTCATATTGAAATTATATGCCAATTGAAATATATAAGATCAAAAGAGTCTTATAACTGAGACATCCATGACCCATGTGGTTGACATATGTCTAAAAACACAAATTAAAAAAAAAAAAAAAAAGTAAAATATGTTACATTTAGTAATACCTGCATCCCTAATTAAAATAAAAATAAACAGTTATTTTTTATTATTTTATTTTATTTATTTATTATTTTTTTTAAGTGGACAACAAGCATTATCTTACTTCTTCAGGTTCATGACGTTCCTTTTACACAAAGTATTTTATTATGAATTATACGTTTATCCTTTAACAATTCTGTTTTTTCCTGATTGTTTACAGCTACGGAACGGATGTTATTGTATTTACATATTGTTTTCTGTTTCTTAAATCCAAATTTTTGATGGAGTTCTGCACGTTTTAAGCGATTTTAAAGCATTTAAATAGGTTTTTATTCTACATATTTTATCCAAAATCAATATTTTTACATCCATAAATACATATTTTGTAACTGAAAAAATAAAGTGGAAACCAAAAAAAGAATGCTTTACCCAGTGAATCTAGATCACTGTCTTTTCTAATTGCAGGAAGCAAAGGTTGCTGGCAGCCATGCTTCCCCGGCAATAACGGTCTCGGAGCAGATGCCTTTTAAAATAATATATAACTCCCTAAAACAAGTGAATAAGCGAAAGAATCATGCTATCATTTTCCAAACTCGAGGTATAAAATAATGAATTTTCAAATTATTTTATTTTATTTCTTAGCTCCTAAGGCGCACATGCCGACTATTTTTCGATGCAAAATCACGAGACAAAATTGGACCTGATCGGTAACCCCACCAATGTATACTCCCCATATAAGGTCAGACTCCCGTAATTTCATCATCAGAAATTTTCAACTTCGTTCTTCCCCTTTTTAGATTTTAACTAGGTATGCTTTTTTTTTCAATATGTTATAGAGTTTTAGTTCTTATCACATTATGTATGGAGTAATCTTTATTGAAGTAATATTTATTTTTAGAAAATTAAAAAAATAAATAAATAAATATCTGTGACAATTTCGTTTATTAATAATTCTTAGAAAAATTATCGATGTGCTTAGGAAGTCATATCACGAATTAAGATAAACCATAGTCAATACTTCCAAAAATATTTTTTGAAATACAGTTATATTTTGGTAAGGACATATTTAATTTGAGAAATAGGACTGCTTAGACGAAGAATGAATTTGTAAAGACTATTTAATGAGAATGGCTTGAGAATGAGACCGTCTAATGAGGAGCTGGAGAAAAAGGTCGCTCTGAATACTCTGGATATATTTAATGAGCTAGTTACTCTTGAGCCATTGGTCCAAGCTCAGCCAATGGGATCCCTTTCTTACTCAATCTATGGCATATTACATTCTTTATATATGCAGGCTGATCAAAATACGATTGACATCCCATTTCTTCCAAAATGTTTAGAATTTATAAATGAGAATTGGCGGATCTTAACCTTTTCACAGCTTTATTTGATACACGGGCATTGTGAATGTCACGCGGACTTCACTTAGTCATTGGTTCACTGCTCTATAGCGGCCAGGGTTCGGCAAAGTGATGCTTTGTCTACTACAATATTTAACATTACGCTTAATAATGATCTGAAAAAACTAGATTCACGTGGTTGCATAGTTAACGCGATTGTGCAAATATGCGCTTACACAGATGATATACGTATAATAGTAGACATTTGCGCACATTTATGAAAATATTTGCCATGTTGAAAGCCAAAAGTGAAAATGATGGGCTCGAAATCAGTCAAGACAGACAAAGGGGTGGAGGTGTATTCTGAAAATAAAATTGCTGCTGAGATAAACAAGAGGATCATGGCTGGAAACTAGGCATTCTATTCCAACCTAAATCATTTCTCCTGTCACGATAAACAGAGATAATATTGTATAAGACTTTAGTAAGGCATATTGTACGTATGCGGTCGAGACATGGCCCCGTTGTATCCCCCCCCCCCCCGAGTATGTTGCTCATGAGCCAAAAAATGTATCAATTCCAGCCAGAAGTTGCCTCAAACTCCGTCGTCAGTCGGATGTCGGACCTTCGAGTCTTCCCACTACATGTTCCGACTCGTCCAACTAGCCTTCCAACAATCCAACAAGCCCATTCACGATCCTAAGTGTTACTGCATATAGGAACGAAAATGGCTTTATATTTGTAGTCAACAGGTGACTCAATTTTTATCAGATGTGTTGAATCGTTTGCCTGTATTTTCTTGATATACTTTGAATTCGGCTCACCAATATATATATATATATATATATATATATATATATATATATATATATATATATATATATATAATAAAATACACGTAAAAGATTCAATGCAGCTGATCAAACAATTTTTTTTGTAGACCTGTATAATTGTGTCAGCTGTTCACTACAAATACAAAAAAGCAAAACTAGTAATGCAAATTTTATATGTACATAGGCCACATTAAGAACTTTCTCCAGGGATGGGGCCTAAACTAAGGATGCTGCTGAGGAATGTGCTTAGTTGTGAACCTCCTGCGGGACGTTCTTTTTTAATATTTTATTTTATTTTTCAAAAGCAATCAAAGTTAAAAGCCGAAATCGAACAAAATATGCCAGGGAGGTCGAAATCCAGCAGAATAATGGAATCGATTTAGTTCTACGAAGAGAACAAGAATAGACGAAATGATTTCCAGAAAATAATAACAACGTCCTGTCTCGGAAAACAAGCAATTTGTCTGGATGTAACAGGAAACGATTGAAGAAAAGAAAACCAAGAGTAATTAATAAAACCATTAGGAGCCACAAACTTGTTGGAAAGGAAAAGTTGTGAAGCCTTTTGTGGAAGGATATGATATCACGAGAAAAAAATATATTCCAATATATTTTCAGGTAAACATGGATTTAGCTCAGATGTTCTTAAAGTGGGTTGCACTGCCCTCAGTATGTAGGACATATTGCAATTCAATTAAGAATTACGATTACATTGTAGTTCATGAATTATAATTAAATCAAGAGTAATAATTCAATTAAAACGTGAATTATTATTACATTGTAATCCTGTAATTTAATTGAAACACTAATTATGTAATTCAAATAGCAATTACCGAGAATTGTAATTGAATCACAAGTGTAATTAAATTATAAGTGTTATCACAAATTATGATAGTAATTAAAATATCAATTTTATCAAGAATTATAATTATAATTCAAATTCTTGAGTTTTTCCAATTACAGTAATTAATATTGATTTTCTTTTTTTAGGGGGGGGGGGCTTCGACTGCTAGGGTCATTAGCACCTGTAATTGATATTTTCAGCCTTTTCAATTACAATAAAAAAATGTAATTCATAATTCAAATACCATTTGAATTACATTGTAATTCACATTTACTGTAAATGAGGGTTCTGTTGCTATGGCTACTGACCGACGTGGTTACCATACAATCGAAACCGTCAAATCTTCATAGATTATGACGTAAAAGCATTGGAGATTAAATAAGTGGAGTTAGTTAAGGCGTAATACTACCTTGTGCGATCAAAATCCAAGTCATTTTCTTGAAATTTTAAATAACAAATACATTAATATTCTTCAATTCTTTATATCAAACGTTTTATAAGGGATGTAAAAGTATCAGAAAAAATACGTTTCTTCGAAAATAATGGCGGCGACAAACGGAAACGTTCTTTTCCGATAGTCGGCAGGCGGTAATTTTTAACACCAGTTTAAGGCACCAGGAAAAACTTAGTTTTGAGAAAATGACTTTAAAGTTTAATATTCTGAAATGTTCATTTCTTTCCTATTTAATTTTTTTTTTCATACTTTCTTGTAATAAAGATTAAAAAAAAATGGGTTTTAATTTTGAAATGGATTAAAGGAGGACAACAAAAAAATTAAAATATTAAAATTATTAATTAAAAAGGGACCTATCGAAGCTCGCTAAAAAACGTCTTGAAATTAGCACCGCGTTCACTCGGCATCGGAATTTCACTTGGAAAATGGTATTTTTTGCCCATTTAAATATTTCTTCTTCACATAAACACTCTTGGATATCATTTTTGATTAGTTAAGAAAGAATTTTATCCCCCAAAAAAATGTAAAACAAAATTAACAAGGTAGCCCGGTAAAATTAACCCTTAAAGCGTTTTATAGAGGAATTAGTCAGTCGGGATCGAGTGTGGCAGGCTGTCGTCCGCGGACATATTTCCTGTGGAAAATGCCTTCAGGATCCACAATCTACAGGCGGATACATCTGTGAGTCTTCCTAATCTAATGTCTATAGAAATTAAATTCGATATGACCAGGCAGATAGTCGATGCACGACGATTAACCCCTTCTGTCAAGAGCAATAGGAGAACGGGTTGGGATGTCGGAAGTTGTTAGGATATTTGGAAATAATAACACGCTTCGACTGCCTAATATCTGTTGCAGGGACCCGAGAAAGAGTGAGAGAAAGAGAGAGAGAGAGAGAGAGAGAGAGAAAGAGAGAGAGAGAGAGAGAGAGAGAGAGAGAGAGAGAGAGAGAGAGAGAGAGAGTATTGATAAGGGGAGAGGCTTAAGAGGGAAGAGAGAAAGACAGGAGGTAGAGATTCAAGCTAAACACTGCTCCCATCGATTCTAGAGTTGGTGGTTTGTTTGGTCCTCCCTGAAAAAATTGAGGTAGGTTGCTATCTTATTTTTATGGCTTCTCCGCTCGACAATAAACCTTTTGGCGGAACATATTTTACTTCATCTAATAAAACAAAATCAAAACCTCTCTAATTCATATTTTTTTCGAGATGAATGTTTACGCCACTCTTTTGGTTATACGAAAAATTGCCAACACACATAATATATCTGCAACGTTTTCTAATCGGGATAGGAATGACGTCTATCCTTTTTCCCAATAAGAAGCAACCATCTTTTGTGAGATCATGCACACGTGGCATGAAGCACACAAAAATATAAAACGATTTTCCTCTATATTAAATTTCTTGGATCCAGCTGACTCAGAAATGTACTAACTGGGGTGGCATTCATGGCAAAAGTTTCTTATAATCTTCTACGATTTTATTTTGTCCCACTAACCAGTAAATGACCCGTATTAAAATTAATAAATATGTAAGTCATATCTTTAAACGTTTTACAGAATATTTTTAATGGTTAAACTATATGTTTTTGCTCATGAAGAGAGCAATACTCCAATGTTTCTTAGCTCCCTAGAGAAAACCCGCCATATGGCGTGGGCGGGATAACGCTTATATTAATTCCTGATAGGATGCGTTGACACGTCTTGATAATTAATTTCTTCTCATTTAGCACACTACCATGTACAGAAATGGTCCGATTTCGATTGAATTTGAAACAAAAATATTTGATGTAAAAGGGTAGGCCGAGAATGCGTTTAGCAGCAGAATCTGCTCTTCAAAACACAGTTTTTTAAAGCGAAATTCTCCTGTACAAGCTGTTCATGGGGAATCAAATCAAATCACTCCCGAGTCTTATGTTTACTTCTTCTTGTCAAAACGTAAGAACGAAAAAAACAATCTTAGTTTTGGGGCTAAAAACAACGCAGAGACATACAGTTTTTATGCCCATGTTCGTTTTTAGTTACATGAAAATGTATTATACTTAAAATTTTTCTGTATAGCCTTTTTTCATAGGCTTCAAAGTCTACAAATAAATTCGTTATGGTACCCTATGTGGTTAATCAATTACTCCGCCGATCCGTTTGTGGGTGGAAAACATGCTTTTCCTATTGGGGGACCCCGTATCCACCCTAATTCATTGAGGGGAATACATGCAGAGTGTAGTTATCAATACCTCGCCTTGCTTTTCAACGCTTTTCGGGGGGGGGGGGGGGGGTTGAAGCATGAAGTTCTCTAGCAACAATTATCAAGAAATCTACTGTATATTTATCAAATGCCACTCACTCACTCACTTACTGACCTATTATCGACCAGCCCAAACTACTTGAAAGAAAAATTTGAAATTTTGCACGGACACTCCCTTTAGAATGTGAACACTCGCTAAGAAAGATTTTTTCGATATTCAAATTTTCAAATATTTTTAGAAGGGCTTGAATTTTTTTGTTGGATGTTTGTCCTCAAAGAGTTTACGCTATACCTGGTGATGGTCCATCCGAGGTAATAATATGCCAAAACCCTTGCACAGCCCCCTAACACACCAGGTTCCCCAGTTAGAACACTTCTTGGTAATGCTCGCAAATATAATAGGTATTTCCAATGATATTTTGGAAACATAAATTTTAACGTCCATTTATTATTGACAACGAATTTTAACCTGTACTGGTAACCTATAGGTAACGGGTTATCTATAGATTATCTGTTTGTAGACACTGGTCCGGAGCGTCCCTGTGTCAAGAAACATTATGCTTTGATTACTTATCAATAATGAATAACATATAGTATGACGGGAATCGTGCCATAAAAAACTGCACAAAATTAAATAGTATCGTTAATTTTGATGGTACATTTTTTAACGCAATAATGTAACTATTTATCCGCCGTGTGGAAGCGCGGGTATTCAGCTAGTTCACTATACAATGAATTGTATAATGAATTTAAAGAAATGAGTTCGACCCGAGATTATTATAGGAAAGTACCAAGGATATGAATATGAAATAACTGAACGATGAAACACAAAAACAAAAATTATGTATTTATTTGTTAGTGGTAAAATGATATTATTTATAATGATGATTTACAGTGGTTAAATAGTTTCTGAATAAATATTCAAAAACCTTACAAGGGGAGAAATAATCTCTCTATCAATTAACGAAGCATCTTTAGCATATTAATATATTTTGCTTTTCAATAGCCTACAAATGTCATTGGAAATGTCTATTGAGCTAGTGAAAAGAGCTCCCTACGGAGTATATTACAGGAATACACCCACTCGCAGCACACTGGAAGCACCAACACCCACTCCGTGATATATAGAGAGGGTGGAGTTGGATATAGTGTTAATTGGTTGAGTCCGGAGGCCTAGAAAGTTGAAGCAAGTGCTTCTGGAACAGTGTTACCGGAGAGTTGCTTCGACCAACTTGCTTCGTCTAATCAAATGTAACCTCCCTCCCAACTCTTATCAACTCTACTTATAGCAAGTAATTTAAGGTGAACAACTTTTTCCAGGTACATGTAAATGTAGTTACCACATATATTTGGGTTCGCATCATGGCGTACTGTATTCAGCTGCAAGGATTACTCTTATCAACCGGCCGTAGTTGACAAATCTCAAATGATCATAACGATTTTAAATTTTCTAGATATTTTTATAATGATAGTAATTTTATAATGAAAAGGAAGAGAGGATAATGCAAATGAAATCGTTTATATTGAAAGTAAATGAAATAAAATAAAATGCCTATAACCTTTTATAAAATTTGTAACATAAATAAAAAGTAATTTTAAACATTAATTTCACGATTCTGAAAATGATGAGAAGCTAATTTAGTCACTAAACGATTTATGATTTCTTTAAAGCTAAAATTGACTCTAACGATTAGGCTAAAAATACTATGAACATTGTCTAAATTTTATCCAATCGACAACAACCACTTAATTTTAATAAACTTAATAATAAGATTTCAAAATTTCATTGTATAAAATTTAATATTTTGATATATATAAATAAATTCTATATGCAATAATGTTTTAAGAATTCCAAGTGGGTATAAGAATAATATAAATTTTTTTTTTCTACTATTCGAGATAAAGTAATTCAATAGGAACCAAAAATAACACATAAGAAATAAATTATAAAAACCACAATAAAGTGTATTATGAGGCAAAAGCGAGACGAAGAATAGACGAACAAACAAAGAAAGAAAGAACTAACGCAAATACATACCCACTCTAATTAACAGAAACAAATTAACGAAAAAATGTTATTTACATAAATTCACTCACTACTTATAACACATATACATGCGACAATTCAACTCAACAGACATTTGAAAATCTGTTGTGCCACTGTAGATCACTGGACGGACCCAGGACAATATTCATCAAGAACATTACCTTACAGGACGGAACTTGGCCCACTAACAAATCCGACTTACTTCATACATATTTTATACAAATTTGATGTAATTATTAAAAACTTTGACCTTAAAAATTCAATCAACTCGTCTGTATACAGATCAACTGTATACAGTTATATATGTATACAGTATTACTGTGTTATCAGTGTTGGACAAAACTATCGTTAGTTTCCTGAACTAATGTTAGTTTACTAAACTAACGTTAATTCATTCTAACTAAAAATAAACCCACGTTATATTTTTAGTTTTAGTTTAGTTTTAGATGTGTAAAATTGTTAATCATGTGTTGGACTATTATCATAATAAATAGTTGTTTTTAGTTTTAGTATCCGTTTTTAGTATGGTAATTAGTTTAGTTTAAGCAAGAGTGGCCTTAATTTATGATATTAGTTTAGTTTTAGTTTTTAATTCACTAATTAGTTTATTGCATACTTCGATTCAGATCAAGTGTAAAAAAATAGGTATGTATGTATTTTTGTTTAAATAAAGAGTGTTTATTTATTAATAATGAGGTTACAACTTACAACTACATCAGCCCATTTAAAAAAAAAAAAAAAATGAAAACAAGTTCCAGTAGTTTTAATAATTTACTTAAATATCGAAATAACATATGATTTACAGCAATTCACGTTACTTTTGTAAAACTAAACCAAACTAAAATAAAGCTTTAATTCAGTTTTAATAAATTCCCAATTGTTTCAGTTCAACTGATATTCATTAGTTGATTTAATTTTAGGTTTAGTTTTTTTTAGGTTGGAATTTTTAGTTTGGATTTAGTTTATTCTAAAAAGCGAATGTAGTTTTAATTTTAGTTTTAGTTCTACCCAACATTGTGTGTTATTACATATGTATATATTTCCATTAATTTGCTTTCATGTTTTACTTTTTTTATTAATTTTTACACTTCTGCGTTTATATTAATTGTTAAATTAAAAGGAGGCGTTCTTGTATGTACGTAATCAAAAACCGTGATGTATCAGAAAATGACAGAATACTCGGTATAAATTTAATTCATTGGTTTGCTTAGGAGTGTGTTACGTTAAGCAGCTCCTACGGGATGGACAATTAACATAATAGAAACATTTTGGGTTAAACTTTAGGCCATTATTGGGCAACAATAGAATAACTTTTTATAAACAATCTATATGACAAAAATTATTCATTATCGTAATGTATGTGAATGTATTTTTAAGAAAACCTGGATACATTTTTAGGGTATGAGCTGCTTTATGCATCATGTATCAAAGCTAACAGCTAAAACATATTGACAAGATCAATAAATATATAAATACACCTCCCCTTCGTGTCTTAAACTGGAAGAACATTTACACTTATACATTAGAATTCAACAAAGGTTTATCGAAAACCTTACGAAAAAGTTTCTCATTCGCATATAAAAATCATTTCTCATAAATATCTTATGGACATGATGTCTTAAGAAACCCTTGATGAAACTGGAGCTTTTTTATACGTCAATAAACTACATTTATCAAGCAGAATGAAATAAATAAACCATAAAAATGATTTATTTCAACTTGTTTCGGACCTTTAGTGCCTCATCAGGAGCTAAATTTGAAAAATTTTCAGCCACAGTAGGCTAGAGAACATTTCAATATCCTGGTCACGTCGTTAATAAGTTTATAAAATTTGTAATAATTCGTAAATATTATTTTTTAGCGTGGAGTCGTGTCTAGGCCACAAGCGTCGGGCGATAAGCGCCGACATCCATGGTGCAACGGAGAATGTTCTCAAGGGGCCCTAGGATGAGAAAATTCCTGCTGGAGGTGAGACTCGAAACACCATCTCCCGCATTAGAAGCCAAGGCAATTGTTTTCACAAAATCAACTTTTCTACGTGCCTCCACGTATACGCCATATTCATGTTAAAGCCGTATGTAATAATTTTTAACGAAGGTAGTCGGAGAGCTCGTAACGCGTGTTTCTTGGAGTGTTTTATGCACCTTGAAATTTTGCTATAATGTACCTCTAGGGTAGATAAGAAGGTAAATATGTATTTCCTGGACATACCTTGGTGCGGTTCTGCGCATAAGGGAAAGGTGCAAAAAATATTGCCACAAATAGTGTTTTATTTAGAAGTCCAATATCATTAATGTAAAAAAATTGCAAATTAAGGCAATTTTACAATGAATAAGAAAAAAGGCAGAGACTTTTAAATGGGTTAAAATGTAAATAAAAAAAAAAAAAAACCCTAAGTCCTTTATTAACGCTGAGATTTTAATAGCGTCTTTAATAAACATACTTGAAAATAATTACAAAAGGCTAGTCACAGTCTTATTTTAAAATTTAGTTTTATTAACAATTTTTAACACTCTGTCAATTATCTATATATTAAAAAATAAAAAAACGAATACAGAAACAAGAATTATTTCTCCAAAACTACAGGATGATCTGAAGCCCTATATTTTGAGAGTTTATATATTTCTTTATTCCTGGAGTTGGAACGGGAGCCCTTAAAGTTTCCTCTCCAATATCTCCAATCCCCATAGGCCAGTGCTCTCCAAAGGCGCGGTCACGGTCCAATATAAACCAAGCAATATTTCCTTGCCAGTAAAAATTTCCAACATTTATTTAAGTAAGAAAAACACGCTATATTCCCCACCCCACTTTAAAAAAAAAACACACAAAAACAATGATAGTGAAATACATTTGTGCCCTAACCCACAATTAAAGCCAACAAAAAAAAAGTTAGCATTTTTAGGTTGATGAATGCTATTTAGGTTGCAACCAAAAAATTATTTTTTTAAAATGCCTTGAAATGTTCATTGGTCCTACCTACTAGATATCGAAATTCACATCCGATAAAATGTGTGTGAATATATATATATATATATATATATATATATATATATATATATATATATATACATATACAGTAGAACTTGGATAATTCGAACTTTTTTATCGGTCCCTAGGGGTTCGAATTATCCAAGTTCTATCTAAGAACGTAAGGATTCGAATTACAAAAGTTTTTGAAAATAAAGGGCTAAAAAATCGAACTTCATATTTTCACATTTTTTAATTAAAAAAAAAATACATTTTCTTTAAATAAAAATAAAAATTTAATGAATTGATGATTACGTACATAAATACAGTAGGGTTCCGATTAACCGAGGTCCGGTCAACCGAGATCCCGATTAACCGAGGTGTCAAGCCTGAGGGGGGGGGCTGAAATCCTGACGAGCGTGTCCTATGCGAGGGCGAAATAAAATCGATGTTTTTTCCTGCAAATGTCACATCAATAATCCAGCCCATGGACCAAGGAGTAATTTCGGCCTTCAAACGATACTACAAAAAGAAGCTTTGGTCTGACATGCTATTAGCAGAGGAGGAAGGGTTAATTCAAAAATTACAGAAAATATCTATTAAAGATGTGATTTATATGGCTGCTGATTCTTGGCATTCTGTAACAAAAAGCACAGTAAATAAAGCCTGGAAAAACCTGTGGCCTCGAATTATCCATCATAGCCAGACAATTGACGAACCTCCAACAAATCAGCAGTTGTGCGATTTGTTAAAAGACCTCAACTCCCCGGATATAATGGATTCCGAAGTTATAGATTGGTTAAACGACGACACAATAAACAGAGACAGTCCTTACGGAAGATGAAATTATTAATAAGGTAATGAAGTATAATCCCGAAGAAGATGTTGAAGAAGACGTGGAAACCATTCTCCCAAAAATAAGCCATGAAGAGGGTTTCAATCTGCTTGACAGATCCCTTCTCTATTTAGAAAGCAGAAGCGATGTACCGCCAAATGAACTCATGGTTCAAAGAAAATGGAGGGGCACAGCTGCTGCCGAGAGAAAAAGTTCATTTAGGCAAGACACAATTAAAGATTTAAAAAAAAAAAATAATAATTTCACGGTTTCAGTTTTTTTTTTTTTACGGCGCATCTACAACTTGGCCATTAGCGCCGCGGTTTCTGGTATTATTGTTATTACTACATATTATTATTATTATGCATTATTATTATTATTAAATATCAGTTTTTTTTAGCATATAAGTAGTTTTTTATTCAAAAACAACCTACATTTCCAATTGCTATTGGTATGGTTCCGATTAACCGATTATTTCGATTAACCGAGGTAACCTTGGCCCCCATCGACTCGGTTAATCGGAACCCTACTGTATTAAATAATTTATCAAAAAAGTAAAAATAAAAGTCTATTGTTTTGAGAAAAAAAAAAGAAAAAGAAAAGTCTTTTTCATTGGCAAGAATTTTTTCTTTATTTTTCAGGTAAGTTGGTAAAGTGTTAGGAGGAATTCTAAAGTCCTTGGTAATTTCAGATATTTTCTTTATTCCTTATTCAAATTCTTTAATTGCAGCTATTTTCTCTGACAACGTTAAAAGTTGTATAACTTCAAGACTTCGATACCTTAAATCAACATCTCACAGAACTGCACTATACACCAGAAATTCAAGGCACAAACAAAACAACAAACCTAGGCGCTGACTGACTTACAACTGAGTAAGAAATGATGATGGGACGGAATTCTAAGCTAAAACGACAGGATGGAACTAGAACAACCCCTAGAGTCCAAGAACTAGACTATGAGACTGCCAGGAACCCCTATATCCGTATCTTACACTAACTATCCTTCTTACCCGAGGGCAAAATATTTACACAAGATTTAAGATCGACCGCCTCTCTGTCCATTGGAGGCACAGGCTCATAAGAAATTCGAATTATCCAAAATTTTATTCGAAGTAACCACGATTTTTTTTACATTGTTTATGCCCTAAATTCTAGGGACCGAGAGAAATATTAGAATTAAAGACGATTTCGAATTATCGAAGTTCGAATTATCCATGTTCCACTGTATATATATATATATATATATATATATATATATATATATATATATATATATATATATATGTATATATAGTCAGCAACTCCACAGCTTAACCTTTTTTTTTTAATTTGCATAGACAACAATGTTTAATCTATGAAATAATTAAAACATTTTTAAAGCAGAATAGTCAAAAGTATGAAATTTATTTCCATTAAAAACTGTAAAAATTTAAAATCGCGTATTGGGATGCCCGTAGACGGTGAGGAATATCTCAAGATTTTGACTGCGCAGTTCAAACTTTTATCTTAATGTTCTTAGATTAGAACCGTACGTTAACACTCCAATGGTCGCGTGAGATCTCTCAGATACACAGCATCTTTCGCAGACTGTGTAAGGTGCGCAAGTGCGCGGTTTTGGCAATACCCTTTACTATTCCTAGAGCAGGTAGTGGCTGATGTGTCAGTACTGGCCTGATGTTCCTCCAAGCAGTAACTATCCACTAAAACTATTTTGTATCTCATAGATACCACGCGACCATATTTGTACTTTTAGCAAATTGGTGTCAAAAAATACCACAAAATAAGAACAACATCAAAATAAACGTACATGATATCAAGTATGAATATGGATGCATCGATTGATGAAGAAACAGGGGTAAAAAAAAATAGCACTGTAGCCGAGAAAACCAAAACTAGAAAGCAATGCCAAATTGTTTGGGCAAACAAGACTACAAGGCTCACCCAGTATAAATGCAAGGGGTGCGGCTAATATATATGATATATGTCTCTATCATTGCACATTATATTGTCCAGGTAGACGTAAAGTGGATGATGATACAGAAGACGTTTTTTGAAGTTATATATTACTACAAAATATTATTAATATTTCCTACCTACTTGTTATTTGTATATTTCAACTTTATAAGTTTGCATATAATAAATAAGTAACATATAATGCTATTCAAGGTGAGGAATAACCCTTCAAAGTTCAACATATACATTTATTATATAATAAGGAGACCCTGTAGCCGTGAGGGTTAAGGCGTGAGCTCTCAACACTCCGTGCCAAAGGTCGTGGGTTCGATTCCCACTAGGGGCGGTGGCTTTTCTTTCGAAAAAATAAAAGGCATCATCCCTATCCTGGCTAGAAAAGGGTGGTAACCTATAGATAACCCGTCCTAAAATTCGTAGTTAATAATAAATGGACGTTAAAATTTAAATAAATTATATAATAAAAGAATATCTTGAACTTTGAATGGTTATTCCTCAATTGGATTGTATTATTAATACCCTTCCCCTTTTCATCAACATATGATCAATAAATAACTTTTTCTTGGTAAATTTACTAATTGTTTTATATATTAATCTTCAGTTAACAGTTTTTGTTCATTCTTAATACAATAGATAAAGTTGTATACGGTAAATGAGACTGAAACTCAGGCGTATCTCTCAGATACAAGGCGACCACCAATGGTAGTTTCAATGGCTCGACCATTGGAGTGTTAAATAACCAATTTTCCTCAGTGTAAGCCATGCAGGCGATGCACCAATCGATGCCACTCCAAAAAAACATCAATAAATTTATTGATTATCATCATTAATTCACATAGATCAACGACAAAATTAAAATTATTGTTATAAAAAGGAAAATATAGCATTCTGTGGCGCTGTGAGATTATTGCAAGAAGAAGTAAAATTGTACTCCTTATGGTTATGTAACCATTTGCCCCAGGCTGTTTGTGAAATCTATATGTTATAGAATATGTTATTGTCTTTCAAATAGGTCAGTACTGTATTAATATGTTGGTTGCCTTCAGAAAGTATATCTGTCTGGTGATGTGAAAAAATCTTTTGTGCGGGCCCAGTTTTTGAACTCAGGTGCTCCAGACATACATATGAAAATTTACTGAATTATCTATTTGGAAGGGCAGAAAGTGAATTTCGACACCACGATTTCAATCAAAGAACAACAACCAAGATTGGCGATGGTCGGAGTTACGGGCTAAATATGCGAATAAGATATCTTTTAATCAGGAACTACATTCATAAGGATCTGTTCCTCTTCTCGTGGTCGTGGTGGAGGTTTAAAAATCAAAGTGTCATTGAAGTGTTGACTTTAACACAGGTTTGGTTTCTTTCCTGTGCGTATTCTCTTTCTGCTTTCGGTTGTCAACATATTACAAGGGAAACAACAGGATTTCCAACCCAACCAAATAAAACCAAAATGTTATTGGAACACAATGATATAGCACTTCCTGAAAATTGGACGCTTTGGCTACTTGTAACCAACGAGCAAAATTCTCTCAAGTAAATTGCATTAGTAAAAATATTTAGTTTCTATAAATCATGCTAAGGGCCGGAGGGAATCAGAGCAATTTATGAAAACTAAATAAAAAATAAAGTGATGGAAAGCACTGCATAGAATGAGCATTGCAGTGTTTGCCCTGTAGACATTTATTGTAAACTCTGACATCTTTCTCCTTTGCCAAGAATCTCAGCTGGGACTGTAGAGAATCAAAGGGGAATTATAAAGAACTGGGAATTATTGCCGGCCTTTCTGGCAAAGGGGTTATAATAGAAAATAAAAGAAAAAGTCAAATTATGTTTCTACACTCTAAAGAAAATCAAACATCGTTGTATTCCAGACCGGTCCCATGTATGTATAACTGTCTTTTACCGAGAAGACGTAAGCGCTGTACATTTTTGAGCGATTTTCGCAAAAAAAAAAAAAACAATGTTCAGGTGAGCAGATTCTTCTTGTTAAGGAAATTGACCTTTCATAAGACAAAGTAATTTTACACCAAATTTCATTACATGCGAACTATTATTGAATCTACTAGAGTGAGAACAGGTTAACATATTTATATTTATATATATATAAAAAAACAAGTATTATTAGTTCATGTAAGTTTGAGGTACAGCCCGTCCGCTAGAATTATTAGAATCCAAATACCAGATTGATTTAGTCTGAGCTTTGACGTTGACAAATCAAACGTAGTTTACTATCCAATATATTTCCTAAACATTAGCGATTGTATAATATAAATATTAACCATAAAATAATAGAGTATGTTGTATATACATCTATATATCTCGTAAAATGTATTTCTCGCCAAATAACATACACACTAGCCCAAATAAAGTAGTTTGTTTATTATATGCAAAGAAGGAACATCTAAATTAGATACTTCCGTTAAATCACCTTTGATATTGTATTTATTCCAACAAAGCCCTCTTCTATTGTTTAAACATAATGTTAGGGGAAAGATATTGTTATGGATGCAGGCTTGCAAACAATCATAAAAAATCTGAAGACAATATTTTGCCGGCGATGGTTCTGGCAGGAGAGCAAAGGCAACACTGAGAGAAATATTGTCAGAAGAACACAAGTCCAGAATTCTTTCTATTTCTGGATATTTTATCTTGAAGATGAGGGGGGGGGGGTCCTTTCTAGACTTCTGCGATTTAATATTCCTTGGAAGGAATAGAAAACAAAAATGCTATAAGACGGCTAAGGATATAGAAATAAAAACAGCGAATTTAACAATACGTAGTCATATAATTAACAAGTGGAACATCAATAAATAACAAAATTAACTACGTCACATAGATTAAAGATTTTATCCATTTGGCTAACATCTAATTTGATCGCATAAAAAATATGCAAGGAGGCTGGAAAAGTTAAATGGAGATATAATTACTAAATAAAAAACAGTCATAGAAGAATAAAATACTGTATAATAATAAAGGTCACCTAGCAAAATATATATATATATATATAATTACACAGTATGTAATAAAGTGTATATCGCCAAGTCGCGCAGTTGCCCAAAAAGAGAATAAAACAACACTGGTGCCGATTTCGTTCATTAGTGCACGTTACATATTTGTCTCGTACTACTTTCTATTTATTTTTTTTTATTTATTTGTTTTTTTTTAAATTAAAGCAATCGTTAGTTAAGGGAGTTTTTGGGCTTTTGGACTGCCGTACCTGAGTGGACACCAGCACGGGCCATATATTATATGTCCTGTACCGAAGCCAACGTTTTTACATGGAATTAATACATTATTTTATTGATTCCCGTATTTTTATTTGTTGAATGAATAAATGGATTTACTAGGGTCACTTATAAATAATAATTGTTATTTTTTAGAATTAATTAATTTAATTTTCCTTTATCAATTATTTTTTTATAGTCATAAATTAAGAGATAGTGTAAGCGACTATCAACTTTATATTTTTAATACTTTATTTACTTATTATAATAGGCAATAATCACCCGGTAGGTTGCCTTAAAAATTACAACACAAAAAATCCATAATTGGTTACGTATACACAGTAGGTAATGAAATACCTGATTACTCTAATTACGGTCCATAAATCGAATGCCGCATAACCCAGTTATCTGAACATATATAATTTTTCATTTCTTTACCAAGCAGAATCGAAAAGACGATTTAAAAAATGAAATACGTCAAGTATTAAAAGAGGCAATTGGTGTAAAGAGCGATGTTCACGGTGCGCAGAATTGAAGCGATCTGATGCATAATGTAACTGGTGCAGTGCATCGGCCATAAAACAAGTTTCAAATGGGCCAACGTTTGATGGCAAGTATCCTGCTTTTTCCGTACTTGGTAGGCATGTAGGAATACAAAGCATGCAAAGTTCTTATTTCAGTTTGTGGTGATTTTATAGGAGAAAGAAGAACAATAACCATATAAAGCCTAGCTAAAGTATAGGCCCATAGTAAAGTATAGGCCTCCTAAACTACACCAATAGGGAAGAAAGAAACGCGAAAAACATAATTATTTGTTTAAATTTTAAAACCAACTAATTCATAACACAGACTGTTTGGGACGGGTTTGAACGGAAAGCGAAACTGTTTAAAAAAAATAATAAAAAAGTCCGTCACGCAGGAGCTGCATAACTAAGCACTTTCCTCAGACTACATTACTGAATAATTTGCTGTAAATAACCTATATAAATAAAATAAAAACGTGAAAAGTTCTTTCTTTTTTTTTTACGGCGCATCGACAAATCATGGCCCTTAGCACCGACATCCAGGGTGCAGCCAGGAATTTTCTCAGTGAGCCTTGAGATGAGAAAATTTCTGCCGGCGCGCCGGTGGGGATCGAACCCACCATCTCCCGCTTATGAATCTAGCACGCTAGCCACTAGAGCACGGGAGACCCCAACGTGAATAGTTCTGCTCATTTACATTTCTTATGAGAATTGTTCAATTATTAATTGTGTAAATAATTTGCTTCCAGAGTTATGTTAATACATGATACTGTACTACTTAATAAATACACAAAAACTTCATTTTCCGTCTTTTGATCTAACGCAGGAACAGGATACAGTCCCCCTAGTGAGAGATAGCGCTCTTCGCGGCGGCTTTGGGAACCTACGTCTGGCTGGCTAATTCTAATGAAACAGAGTTTAAAGTAAACCCTCCTTTCCAATTGACCGATTTACTTCATTTTTACATCACTTCATTCTCATGAAATACCCACGACGTATACCGCGTTTCGTTACAATACAGCAGAAATTACGATCGGTATGATTATATTAGTACTTTAGGTCCGGAGTAAACCCCCCCTCCAAATAACCCGATTTAGTTTATTTTTACAGCCCAGTTTTCTCTGTTGATTACAACCACGAATACCGAGTTTCGTTGAAATGTAACAAAAATTACGGCTGGTAGTGGCAAATTGGTAATGTGGGTCCGGAGTAAACCCCCCCTTCTAATGAACCGATTTAGTTTATTTTTACAACGTATTTCTCTATTTAGATCAACATAATGAATACCGAGTTTCGTTGAAATATAACAAAAACTACGGCTGGCATGGTCATATTAGTGTTTTGGGTCGGGGGTAAACCCCCCTCCCGGTGGACCGATTTTGGTGGTTAACGAACTCGTTCAATCGTATGCTAATTGAACGCTATATACCACGTTTCGTGAAGAAAAAACAAAAACTCTGGCCGCTATCGTGTTAACAGACACACACACACACACACATATATATATATATATATATATATATATATATATATATATATATATGTATATATATATATATATATATACATATATAGATATATATAAATTTTAACGGGGGTCATTTTCGGTGTCTACTGAAGATTTGAAGAAATTTTTCAAAAATTCCATCATGAGTCCAACCTCAATAGCTACTTTCCTTCGGAGGAAAGTGCTAAAATAAATAAAATAAATTAAAAAAAAAAATAACATAACACATTCATACTTTAAAGGATCCTCATCTCTAACCTTTAGACAATAATATTCTTGTGTTTATACTACAAATCTACCTGTATCTCGGAATCAATTTTAATACCCAAACGCTAAACAGGCAATATTTTTTATTTATTTATTTTTTTAATGCGACTTCTGGCAATATTTTTTTTATTTATTTTTTTTTATGAATTTATATATATATTTTTTATTTTATTTTATTTTTTTTTCTTCTCGACTTATTTATTCACCTTTTCTGTTACTAATATATTTTCCCCTCTCAAGAGTTACTGCCTTTCTCGTTTTCCCGATTCTTACGTTGCTTAGTAATTTTGTTCATTGTCAAATCTTGGGGTCTCCCGTAGTCTAGTGGCTAGCGCGCTGGATTCATAAGCGGGAGATGGTGGGTTCGATTCCCACCTCCGGCAGGAATTTTCTCATCTCAAGGCTCGCTGGGAAAATTCCTCGCTGCACCCTGGATGTCGGCGCTAATGACCTAGAAGTAGATGCGCCGTAAAAAAAAAAAAAATAAAAAAAATAAAAAAAAAATTATCAAATCTTGTATATACCTTATTCACAGTATCAACAACAGTGCTATACAACTTCTAATTTTACACCTTTTTTCACGAAGTAATTGTAAACAGACCTTATTTGTAACTACATGAACATTGTTCTAATGTATTTTATCTGTTATACTTAAGAATTTACAATGTATTTTCTTAAGTACAACTAGAAATGTATCTGTATAATTGTTTCGAGCACATCACCTTAGTGCTCATAAATAAATGAGTTAAAAAAAAAAAAATGAACGGAAAGCCGTCACGGCACTAGAACTATGTTACTTCACAGTAACATAGTTCATAAGGGCTTCCGGATATGATCGTGTCAACTTGGTATTGACCGACATTTCTCAGACATTCTGCCGGCTTCAATGCAAGCAGAAGCCAGAAGAATGTCCAGGGAAACGTCGATCATTACCAAGACCTCATCCAGAAACCCTTAAAACATAAAATGACAAGTCCGTTTGGAAACGAAATAGTCCAAAACTTTGTTGATAAAATATTTATTTGTGTTTAGTTCCTCCACTCCAAACGTAACCAAAATGTGAAACCATTTTCGACTGAATCGGTTCTTTAAGGGAACCCTAAACCATAATTCTAAAAAACTCAAAATGGGAGGTAGCAAAATCTGTAAAAACTCGTCTCGAGCCACCTTGATCCAATTCTTCATAAATCCGATCGGTATACGAAATATCGAAAATGACCAACTTAAAAATTATATATATATATATATATATATATATATATATATATATATATATATATATATATATATATATATACACACACATATTTGTCTTGTGAAGTGTTGTGGTAAGACTTTTTTTTTTCATCTTTTGTTATATATACATATATAAATACATATACAGGGGACGAGCTCAGTGGTAGAGCACTGGACTAATAAGTTGGAGGACCCGAAATTCCAAGCAAGCACTAAAGAGTTTTTCTTCTAGTGTCTTTGTTCATGGGTTGGATTCGGCCTCCCTGACCGCCCCTAGGCCAATCCAGCCTTTAATTAATCTAATAATGGGTACCTTGGTGTTAATGACTCTAGCAGTCGAAGCAGCCAAGGGGAAAATCAAGCGGCCGGAGATTTTTTTAGGATGATTTAGATTTTAGTTATCGATCAACTAAACAAGCTATAAAGCATCTGAATGTTAGAAGTAAACGTAGGTATTTACCAGAAACATATATACATTTTTTTAAATTAAATCAGCAAGTTAAATAAAATTTAGACGAGACATAATTCCTGTACATGTTTATCAGTTAGTTTAAGTATATTCCTTACCAATATGGCATGAACTAATACACCAATAGAGGAAAGCGCTTTGTTATGAAGCCCCTGCGTGACGGAAGTACGAACATAAATCAGGTTATAACGGATTCAATTAATTGTAAAAGCATCAAACGACAGTTTAGTTGAAAATTAATCAAAATACTCTTGAAACAATATATTGCCAACCTCTGACGTTTTGAGAAGGAAATGAAAGTTGTTATGATAAATAGCTATTATAGAGGCAGTTGTCCGGCTTCTTGCCCCTTCTTGAGGTTAAGGCGATGCCTTCTGATCCCAACGGGGCGAGCGAAGCCTCACAAATGGGGCAAAGTCAAAAAGTATCAAATGGGTCAAAGAGTTAATTACACTTATTATTATTATTTAATTGTATTACTTTTCAGCCTATATATTATTGATTTTTAAATAATTATATAAATTTAGTACAAAAACTTTGAAAGTGGTTTTCAAAACTTCATTGATACTATATAAGGATAACTAAAAAATGCACACTAATATATATATATATATATATATATATATATATATATATATATATATATATATATATATATGTTTGTGTGTGCGTGACTATAAATATAAATGACCTATATTATGTATATCGTTAACTTTTTATGTAATACCGTATAAAGTAAATACGTATAATACTTTATACCGTAATAAAGTATAATTTATACGTATAATAAACATACGTATAAATTATACGTATGTTTATTCGTATACAATATTTGAGTTCTTATACAAAAATTAACCCAAGGCCTTTGGAGGTGATTCGTGAACTGACGCAATCCTTAAAATCCCAAATTACAACCCTTAAAAAATCTTAAAAAGTACCGCTTGGAGGGTCCTATCTATTTCCAATGCACAGAGGACACTTTAATTAACAGGCAAATTTATAAAAACAGAGTTCGAAAATGGAAGTCTAACTAGTTTATTTTAGGTCGTTTACTTAATTTACTTTAATTGATATCTTGCTGGAATAAAATATGGGGAGATTTATTAAAGGTTGTATTTTGGGATTTTAAGAATTGCATCACCTCCAAAGGCCTTGGGTTAATTTTTGTATAAGAGCTCAAAGATTGTTATTTAAATTTTAACGTCCATTTATTATTAACTAGGAATTTTAGGACGGGTTATCTATAGGTTACCACCCTTTTCTAGCCAGGATAGGGCTGATGCCTTTTCTTTAAAAGGCATCACCCCTATTCAAAGATTGTATGCATTAGAAAACATATTAAATACCAAAATATTAGAAGAAACGGGTTTTTCTTTAGGAAAGTCGTATATATAAAGGGCTGTAACTTCGCTCCAAATGTACCAATCGAGTTCATTGAGGTTTCAAAAAAATAGTATTTTTAACCACTAAAAGGTAGTTCAAAGTAAATAGTCGTTTATTTTGGTTAACGGCTTGAACAAAAATATTATAGTGTAAAATATCCTAAATTGGCTTGGTGGTTTCATTTTCTTCTACATCCCCCCATCTATCACCCGCGGTTCGGTTTTTTAACGTGACGAAGTTTTTGTGGCATTACAGCTAGCTTCCAGAGGTGCTCCAAGAAGACATTTTGCTTTTAACTAACGAACAGGAATCATCTACCACGTGAGGAAGCTAACTATAATACTGGAGAAAATGTATGGCGTAAAAATCCCCACCGCTGTGTATATATAGATACATGTGTGTATATAAATCAAAATCGTATATAACATCAATTACACAAAGAAATTTAGTTGAAACCTTATTCTAATTTTAAAAATTAGTACATTAAGCTATCATTTTAACTGTTTATTTTATAGCTCTCTAAGTTCAGCTTAAAACCACTCCATTCATTAACTTAATTTTCGCATCATTTCCAAAGACATCTAACTAGATTTCCACCAACTATACTTTATTCTGTATTACATTTTTAACTGATACTGCGCATATATGAATATGTTTAATACAGTAATTAAAATCCAAAACTGGAAATTTACTACAAACGAAAACCCGAAAAAAAAAACTTTTTCACTTACTATATCGGAGTATTAACTTGCAACCTTGTAAAATACTGTAAACTTAATTGATTACACTCTTCTGCACGAAAATCCTCCTTCAAACCAAAACATGCTTTCTTACTGTTTTCAAATGTGCTGAACACGAATTTGAAGTCAGATTCTGTCTATCACGCACAGTTTCTTGAGAAATTCTAGTTTTTTATCCAAAAATGTGAGTTTTCCCTCCCACATAGGGAGGAACCCCGCTTATAGGGTTGATACAATGAAACAATCCGGAAGTGCCGACTAGAAAATTTCGCGTTTCAGAACCCCTAGAGACCGAAAATAACGGTGGTTCAAATTTGTATATATATATATATATATATATATATATATATATATATATATTTGTCTGTTCGCTCTCTAGATAGAAGACGAATGGTCCGATTTTGATGAAATTTGGTACAAAAATCCTTCGTCGAATTTGAAAGGTCACGTTCGTTAACCAGCAAAATCCGCCTACTGGAAGATGGCGTTTGGGGCGAAATTCGCGCAAAAAAAATCGTAACGCTTACGTTTTTGAGTTCATAAGCTTGTAAGTACTCGTTTTATATGATTCCTGGGCTAGGAAAACGAATGAAACCATTTTGAAGGCGATCGCTTTAACCGTTTTCGAGAAAATTGGAAAAATAGTTTTTGAATACCGTTTTTGGTTTGGGTACTTAGAATTACGGGATGCAGTTGAAACTTTATCTGCATGTTCTACTTTCATTAAAACTAATATGTTGAAAGTTTTGTTACGTTTGGAGTTAAGGAAGGGTTAGAATAAAATATTTTATGAACAGACATGAAAAGTTTTGGGAAGTTCGTATACTTTCATTAATATCTCGAACACGGTTGGGAAATCGTGGTAAGTGGATAGAAACTATTTGAAAGCTTACTAAATTCTCTACAAAAAAGATTCTAAAACTATTTTTGATTAGGTTATGTCAATCGGAGAAATAATTGCTTAAAACTTCAAATACGTCTGTTTTGTTCTTATGAACGGGTTTTTGTCGTTCTTGTTGTAATTTTTGTCTCTTTCCCTTCGTTTTTTATTGCTTTTTATTTTTGTAATTTCTTATGTTGCGAAAATTTTGTGTGTAAAACAGGATATGAAAAATGAGGCCAATTTTCTGTTGCTAGAAATAATATAAATTTTGGGAACTTTCATTAATATCTCGAAAACTGTTGAGAATTTTGGTAAACGGAAGAATACCATTAGAAAGCTTATTAAATGCTCTACATAAAAGGTTCTAATGAAAGTTTTGATTAGGCGATGTCAATCGGAGAAATAAGAGCTTAAAGCTTTAAAGTAATTGATTTCGCTTATTCGAAGTGTTCTTTTTGTCTGTATTTTATTCCTTGTTATTTTTTAATTGCTTATAGTTGGATAATGTATTCGAAAATAAAACAGGTTAAGTAAAATAACAAAAACAATTTATTGTTAGAAATATAGAGTTCCAAGATTCCAAGACCTTGCAACTAGCGGGACAGTTTCTAGTGTTGCCGACCCTTCCAGGTAAGATTGTAAATCCTACCTTTCAAGACTGTTGGAACCAAAATATAACTGTCAGGGTTCGGTCACTGCTACTTAATAAAACTACATTTTATCGTAAAAATGGTTTTATTGTGCCGACGATTCGGCTTGAACTTCAAGCCTTCATCAGGGCTGTAAATACAAGTAGGACATATTTAACACTAATATATGCACATATCTATGTCAATATACCTAACATATAATATATATATATATATATATATATATATACATATATAATATATATATATATATATATATATATATATATGCATATACACATACACATATACACGCACACATATGTACATATATATGCCCACATACATACACATATGGGGTATGTATTATTAAGTAGCAGTGACCTAACCCGGACAATCCCTACCTTGCATCAACGATCTCCTCTCAACAAAATAATAACTGCTTCTATTTTAATCTTTCGAAATTAGACTAGGGATAAGAACGGAACCGCGCTAAGATGAGGCAGTTCCTGCGAGTCGGACTTTGTATTCTCTTATAAATAAGATAGGCATTTTTATATTGTTGGAGGGCAGAAAAAAACTGATAAAACGTTTGACTTCCGTCATCTTAGCGCGTCTTAATATCCCCAGTGTCTTTCGGAAAAGTTTGAATATAAACTAGTTAAACTTTAGTCTAACTCTTGCCAGCTATAAGCGGAAATTACTCCCATTCATCTATTTCTGATCGTTATTACTCTTATCAAAACACAAAACACAATATACCTTGAGAATAGTTATTAAATATATATATATATATATATATATATATATATATATATATATATATATATTCCCTTTTAAATTTGAACAAAAATAATTTACATTAGTAATTTAATTTAATATTTACATTAAACAAATTAATGTTTTTTAATAAAGATTTCAATTGTTGTTTATTTATTTGGAGTAGTTGGTTAAAATTCTTTTTCCATCTCACATGGGCGTAAATAAGGGGGGGCGGGCTGAGGGGGCTGCAGCCCTCTGCCCCCGAAATTTTGAGTTGATCTGTAAACATTTCATAAAATCCTTAAAAATAAATTAAATAAGATCATTTAGTTCGTAAAAAATATTCCATTTTTGGTGTAATAGCGTTTTAGATGGCTAAAACTCTTCCAAGATCTAAATTGTTAGTATTCCATACACCGGAAATGGTCTCAGCCCCCCCCCTGAAATTTTCCCAGCCCCCTCCGAAATTATTTTCTATATACGCCCGTGCCATCTCAAGTGAAAATAAAAGAATATTTTAACTTCAAACAAGTTGTTATTTGATTTTTGAAAATGGAACGACCGATGGACGAACACACCGAAAGAAAGACTTCTCGACAAATTAATTTCTACAATTCATAACAGATAAAAATTGACTCCTAACAATTTCCTTTACAATTTTAAAGTAACACAATTTATATCAGGACATGGACGGAAAAGAGGTTATTTACATAAATTCAAAAGAATTACTAATAACACATGTAAATGCAGCAATTCAACTGAACAGACTTGTGCGACACTACATTACTACAGGGACCCAGGACAAAAGGACATAACCACACAGGACGGAACGTGGCCCACTGACAAATCTGACTTACTACTTAAATATTTGAAGGACTTTGATGTATTTATTAAATATTTAAACTTTACAAAATTCGATGAAATCACCTGATTGAACACATTTGTAACTTTTATTACATATGTATTTATTTTTCTTTATTATTATTTTATGTTAGTATTTTTTTTAAATGTTTATTATTATTATTCAATATGTATTTTAATTGTTAAATCAACATGACACATACCTATATGTACGTAAACAAAATGCGTGTAGTATCCAGAAAGCGTGGCACACGTACTTTAAAATTAACTCCCACGATGGAGGGTTACTTTAACGTGGTAGACGGTAAAAACAGGAAATTCGTTACCTATTTAAATATTGTAAGAATGAAAAAGTAAAAAGGAAGAAGTCAAAAAAATAAGTTAACTATATTTAAGTAAATTTAAAAAATAGTGCATCATTAGAAATGAAAAATAAAAACAAAAATATATTATAACGGGGTTGGTAAACTGGTGGTAAGAAGGCAAACTCCTCTTACAGTTCCATGGACATAAATCTAATAAAGATTATTTCTATATTTTTGTAAGCGTTCACAGTAAATATGGAAATTAGCACTTATATCAAGAAAATTTATATTCTATTGGGCTATCAGGAAAATTCGTAGAGTATATAAAAATTAAGTTTAATATTAATTTTATCTACATTTTAGAAAGGCTATTTTTTTATTATTTTTTATGTATATTTAATCCACAATCTATTAACTGAGGTTACATTCGGAATATATCTTTATGAAGGGTCATTATGTCTAGTTCTGCTAACCAAACATGAACGACCTGTAAAAAAAGCAGCCCAACCTGAAGATAAAATTCGCAACTATTCAGTTGGTGACAGCAGTGTTGAAAAGTGTCTTTCGGTGTTCAGGTCTGGAGAATTCTATCTGAAAGATTCTCACAGGGCTAGCCGAAGTTAAAAGAACGATATTGAGTATATAACGAATTTTGTTACAACATTTTCTAAATAGTGGTAATTTTATTCATTTTGTATTAATAAATTTCAGCGAATCTTCATTTTTTCCTGAACTTACCTACTACGTTTCCGGGAAACTAATGGATATGCTAACAACGAAGAAACAGCCGCCATAAATAGGTGGAAGAACGGGACTCATATAATTTAAAAAATAAATAAATGGTAAATGAAATAAACTGTTATTTTATTACTCCAGATGAATCATTTGTAAAAAAATAAATATATTTACGCCTTAGTAGAGTCTGTTAAATTCAAAGAGAATTAATCCCAATATTATTTTATTCATTATTTTTACTTAAAAAAATGTTCATTATATTCATATATGTATATATATATATATATATATATATATATATATATATATATATATATATATATATATATATATATATACAGGGTGGTCCAGATAAGCGGGCCACAAGAGAAATAACTACTAAACGGTTTGAGATATCAACTTTTTTCATGGGGGAAAAGTTGTAGTTCTCGTCGAGATCTAAAAAACGGTGCTCACGGAAATGATAAAATAACACAGGGCTCAAATTGGCCCTTGAAGGGAAGAGTTTCCTCTTTACTTATATTTTACATTATATTTTTTTAAATGTACTAAAAAAATAAGGAAGTACCGTGTAAACGGGTTTTCGATGCGTCAAGTAGTTAAAATAATAAAAGTATGTAAAAATACGTTTTCATTTGCATGTATTCCGCATCTGAAATTCCAAAAAAACCCACTTGAATTTATTTAAATAGTATTTTTGTTAAGGGAGGGGCAATTCAGCATAGGAGAATGTGTTCAGCGCTCAACAAAACGATTCCCATTAGTGTAAACTAAAAAAGAAAAATATTATTTAAATAAAATCAAGTGCCTTTTTATTGCCATTTCTTATGTGGGATTCATGCAAATTAAAACGTATTTTTACAAAGAACTACTTGACGCATAGTGCAAAATATGGGTAAAGAGGAAACCCTTCCCTTCAAAGGCCTATTTCAGCCCTTAGAAGTGTTATTTTCTCATTTCCAAGGGCACGATTTTATAGATCTCGACGAGAACTACAACTTTGCCCCTATGAAAAATGTTGATATCTCAAACCGTTTAGTAGTTATTTCTCTTGTGGCCCGCTTATCTGTGCCACCCTGTATATTATATATATATATATATATATATATATATATATATATATATATATATATATATATATTAATTTTTCTAAAAAATGACGCAATATATATGCTTTGTTTTTCTTATTTATTTTTCATCGAATAAGGGAGATAAAGTAGTACAATGAGATTTATTTAGGGAAAGGATAAGTGAATATAATTTTTTTTAACGTGCACTTGGAGATTTACGAAAAAAACAATAAGAAAAAAAATGTAGTAATTGTAAACGAATTTTGTACTACCTTATCGACACCCTGCCATTGAAGAGAAAAATGAATAGCATGCATATATATATATATATATATATATATATATATATATATATATATATATAAAGTCCGTCACGCAGGAGCTGCATAACTAAGCACTTTCCTCAGAATTTGGGTAGTGTAGACTGCTTTCCAGAACAATTTGCTTAAAATATCCTACATAAATAAAATAAAAACGTGAATAGTTCTCATTTTGTAATGAGTAACTGATCAATTATTAATTTGCATCCAGAGTTATATTTACACATGGTACCTACTACACTACGTAATAAATACAAAAATCCTCATATTATCGTATTTTGATCTAACGCAGGAACAGGATACAGTCACACTAGTGGTAGAAGGCGCTCCTTGCGGCGGCTTTGTGAACCTACGTCTGCCGGCTTTTCTATTCAAATATATTACAAATTAAACCCCCGCTTTCCGATTGACCGATTCAGCTCATTTTTACAACACTTCTTTCTCATGAGTTACCCACGACGTATACAGCGTTTCGTTGCAATACAGCAGAAATTACGACCGGTATGAGTATATTAGGAATTTGGGTCCGGAGTAAACCCCCCCTTCTAATGAACCGATTTAGTTTCTTTTTACAACACATATTTACCTGTAGATTAACACTACGAATACCGAGTTTCGTCGAAATATACCAAAAATCACGGCTGGTAGTGGCGAATTGGTATTGTGGGTCCGGAGTAAACCCCCCCTCCTAATGAACCGATTTCGTTTATTTTTACAACACATATTTACCTGTGGATTAGCACTACGAATACCGAGTTTCGTCGAAATATACCAAAAATCACGGCTGGTAGTGGCGAATTGGTATTGTGGGTTCGGAGTAAACCCCCCCTTCTAATGAACCGATTTAGTTCATTTTTATATCTCACTTTTCTCTCTATATTACCACTACGAATACCAAGTTTCGTTGAAATATAACAAATATTACGGCTGACATAGTCAAATTAGTGTTTTGGGTTCGGGGTAAACCCCCCCTTCCGGTGGACCGACTTTGGTGGTTAACGAACTCGTTCAATCGTTTGCTAATTGAATGCTATATACCAAGTTTCGTGACGAAAAAACAAAAACTCTGGCCGCTATCGTGTTAACAGACACATATATATATATATATATATATGCATATATATATATATATATAGATATATATAAATTTTAACGGGGGTCATTTTCGGTGTCTACTAGGTAGGATCGATAAAGATTTGAAGAAATTTTTCAAAAATTCCGTCATGAGTCCAACCTCAATAGCTACTTTCCTTCGGAGGAAAGTGCTAATATAAAACAAGTCCCGCATTATTATTACAGAAAAGTTATTTGAAGAAGGCGACATTAAAATAATTTGTATAAAAGGAATGATAGCCCATGTATACTGTTTATTCATAATTAAATGTGTATCAAACAGAAATAAAATTCGCCTAAATTGTTTACTCAAATTTTGTTCGAAATTTTGATTTATATCATTTAAATTTAGGTGCTTATCGATAATGTCATTTTTTAATGAATTTTTTTGAATGTTTTTATTCATTCATTATAAAATTAATATCAGCAACATGTTTCAGAATTGTCTTCACCAATGAACGATATATTATGTGTGTTTCAAATTAAGATTTTATTTACAATTCATTAGTCAAAGCTTATTTGTATCACATCTAGTTGAAATATGGTTTTCAAATTATCGTGTGCAATAATTTTAATAGGAATTGAAAAGCAAATAGCTTGTGTTATTTTCTTTTATGATTGAGTATCATACCATAATTGTAATTATTTCATAATGATAATAATCGTAATTTTATAAAAATCTTCATTAACATTTTTATTGGTAAAATTAAATTAAAATTTCTTCCTTTACATTGTATTAAATCAGCCACAAATCCTGCAAGCATTATTAATCCCCGAAGTGTCAGACATAGTTTTTGGTCTACTTGTACTCAATTCCTTTACATTGTATTAAATCAGCCACAAATCCTGCAAGCATTATTAATCCCCGAAGTGTCAGACATAGTTTTTGGTCTACTTGTACTCAATTCCTTTTAGTCCAGAGCTCATATGTTTTGTGTTAGATGTTGAAAGGGGGCAAGCTAGTTTTGGGGTGAATATCTTCGAAACAACTCAAGTGACAATAATTGAGGTATGTGTAAATCGAAATATTCCCGGAACACATTTTTTTGTTCGTTTTTAAATATAAAAAATATCGTCATAACGCAGTAAGTATTTACTCCAGAGATTTTCCCAACGCACTAAAAGGTTAATAATACAAATCACACTAATATTCCATTTTTAAGACACGTTCGAATTTATTTGCTGCTTAGCAAATCCGCAATACGGATTACAGAAAAATAGGAATTTTTTAAATCATTTTTTCCCCGACAGGTTATAAGACGTTTATATTCCAGCAGTAAAATGATATGTCACATTCTAAAACAACCTACTAAATTTCGTTTAAATCCGTTTGAAAGTTCTTGCATAATAATTTTGCAGTTGTGGTATTAGCGGAAATGAATCTCACATTTTTCAAATTGTTGCAATACCTAGCAGAAAAGATCTAGACATATATATATATATATATATATATATATATATATATATATATATATATATATGTATATATATATATATATATGTATATATATATATATATATATATGAGTGTTTGTGTGTGTAAAAATTGACAGAGACTTCAAATTATCTATTTTAATCAGCTCACTGAACAGCAAATGTTCACTGAAATAGTTTCGAATTTAATATATGAAACAGAAAATTACTTATATATATATATATATATATATATATATATATATATATATATATATATATATATATATATATATTACAAAAATAAATTATATTCTGTGTTTATGATCCTGAGTTCATTAATCATTATCAGAAAATTTTTGATATCCACTTAGTTAAACTTATACGAATAAAAAATGTGTTAGATTTCATATGACCGGTTTAAATTGTCTGTAACAGTCAGACATCTAATATTTTAGGACTTTATGCCCCGAAGAAGACCATAATTTTTTGCTTATCAACAAATTAGCTGAAACTTGTATTTTCAATTACAATTTTTGGTTGATTTAGTTATGAATTTTTCGTCCTATATTTTGACGGTTAATAAAACTTGGTATAGAATGAGTTTATTTATTTAGAATTTTTTTTGGCCATAAAATGTTTTCTGTCGACATTTTTTGTAAGCTTTTAATCCATTCAAGTATTAACAAAGAACAAATTCAGAAGTTAAAAAAAAAAAATTAATATCCGTTTTTATTTTAAGAAATTCTCTTATCTTATGTATGATAAGAAGTGATAAGGATGACAATAGATAAGGTATGATAAGGATGCATTATGATTAGGATTTTGAGATGGGATTGACGATGTTGACGTTGTGTAGAAAGTGTACCTATTCTTGTTGCGGCGTACTGGTCGTCGTTGGTCTCCTGTTCCGAGCCCGCCTCCTCGCATCGGGGCCTCCCTCACTGTACTGGCCTTAGGACCACCCCCACCACTAGCACGTGGGAGGCGGAGTCGCTAGGGGGCAAGGTCAGGCGACGGTATTGTCATCCGGGAGTTAGTCTGAAAGATGGTAGCATCCTTGGAAGGATTTCATTTTTAAAATTAATCACATTCGAATAATTTAATAATGTTCAACTATATAATTTTTAATTACTTATCAATTGATAAATTACGGGAAACATGCTATAATAAACTGCAAAAAATTATATAGCACCTAACGTTAATTTTGATGATAGATTATTTAACGCAATAAAAAAACTACTTATCTGCCGTGACGAAGCACGGGCATTCAGCTAGTCGTGTATACAGCCCAACACGTGTTACGTGCTGATTGCTACTTGCTCACTATTATTAAGTACATTAAAAAAAAAAAAAAAAAAAAAAAAAAAAAAACGCATAAAGGGGGAATATGATAACACATATTTCATGTTTAATTGGCCAATTTATAAAATACTAGCTGTTCCCCGGCTTTCCATGTTACGCTAGCGTGGATTTATAAAGAAAGAAACATACAGACAGACAGTTGGTAGACGTTTTTGACCTAGCCTACGACACTCCGCGTATCAAGACATTCCTGTGTGCCAAGTTTGGTCAAAATTGGTCTAACGGTGTGGATTTGTATAAGGAACAAACAGACAGACAAACAGATAAACAGACATGTGATTTTTCTATATAAAATATTAAAATAACTTTAAAAATATAAATAAAAGCCATGTGTAAATAATGATTGTGAACAATAAAGAAAAAGTCCGTCACGCAGGAGCTGCATAACTAAGCACTTTCCTCAGAATTTGGGTTGTGTAGACTGGTTTCCAGAACAATTTACTTAAAATATCCTACATAAATAAAATAAAAACATGAATAGTTCTCTCAGTAATAAGTTTTTTTTTTTTTTTTTTTTTTTTTGTTTTTTTTTTTTTTGTTTTTTTTAATAAATGTTTATTTAAAATCTGTACAATTTATATAGTACAATAATTAATTGTGATCGTCTTGCGTACATTCAGTGAATAGTATATGGAAGGAACCAATCATTATTGGCACTTCCTAATATATGCTAACATTTATATTTTCACTGTTTTAAACCGCTGCTAGGGTAGCTGGTCACGGGGCCAAAGTCTCTTAAGCCTCCTGGGAAGGTCTTAGGGTGGGTCCGAGTGGATAGGGATTGACCTCTAGGATTTGGGTGGGATGACAATTTGGAATGGAACGTTAGGAATCTGGATGTTGCGAGGTCTTTTACGAAGGGGATATTTAGGTCATTGTGTAGGGTTTTGTTGGAGACATAAAAGGGAGCATTAACTATTCTACGAAGGACTTTGGATTGGAATGCTTGTATTCGTTGTATGTTTGAGTGTTTTGCTGTTCCCCATAATTCAAGTCCGTAAGTCCAGATAGGTCTAATTATAGTTTTGTATATAGTAAGTTTGTTGTGTGTCGTAAGCTTTGAAGTAGGGCCGAGTAGTCGTCTTAAGAGTCCAAATCTCCTGTTCAGCTCTTGTCTTTTTAGTCGTGTGTGTGGGTTCCATGTGAGTCTGCTGTCTAGTAGAAGTCCCAGGTAACGCACCTCATTAGATACAGGAAGTTGACTGTTGCATATGAAGACTGGAGGGCAAGTGCTCTTATTAAGAGTAAATGTTACGTGACAGCATTTTTCAGGATTCACTGTGATTTTCCACAAGGTGCACCATTTCTCGACAGACTCAAGGTGCTCCTGTAATTGCTGAGAAGCTGTAGAGGGATCGGGGGAAGAGGAAAAAATGGCTGTATCATCGGCGTAGGTTGTTATATGTGTAGATGGGTGGGTAGGGATGTCTGCCGTATACAGGAGGTAAAGGAAAGGACCTAGGATGCTGCCTTGTGGGACGCCTGAGGATATGGGTCGGGAGGAGGACAAGGTAGTACCAGACCTTGCTTGAAAGGAACGATGCGAGAGGTAGGATTGAAGGATGAGGTAATATGTGTGAGGTAAAATACGCTTTACTTTGTATAACAACCCCGGGTGCCAAACCCGATCGAACGCTTGGGCGACGTCGAGGAAGGCACTCGTGCAGTAGTTTTTACATTCAAGCGCGTAGGATATTGTGTCAACAACGCTGAATCATTGTTGGATAGCGGAGTGACGGAAGCGGAAACCGAACTGGTGGTCAGGAAAAGAATTGGAGGATGTAACGATGGGAAGGATTCTCTTTAGAAAAAGTTTTTCAAATATTTTGGACATGGTTGGGAGTAAGCTGATAGGACGGTAGGAGGATGGATTTTTTGGGGCTTTATGGGGTTTGGGGATAAGAATTATTATGGAGTGTTTCCATGGATTGGGAAAGTGAGTAGTTCTTAGGATTGAATTAAAGATGTAGGTAAGGAAGATTATGGCTTTCTGGGGTAGGTTTTTTAGGATGAGGGCTGTGATAAGGTCGTAACCAGGGGATTTTCTGGGGAGGTGTTTGATGATATATTTTACGTCTGCTGGATTGAATGCTTTCGGTGGAGGGGAGAGGGGAAGAGGGTGGTCAAGGTGATCATACACAATCTGGTCATGGGTGGAATTTGTCTCTGGGTGCGAGGAAAATGTGGATTCTAGATGAGTTGCGAATAGTTCGGCCTTTTCCTCATCGCTTCTTGCCCAGCTGCCGTCACTGCGTTGGAGAGGATGAGGAACGGAATGAGGATTTTCCGAGTAGCAGTCCAGAGGGAATTATCTTCTGTGGATAGTGTTTGAAGATAATCATTGAAGGATTTGGATCGATGTTCGGAAAGGGTCTTTTTTAGGATTCGACAAAGTCTATTGAAAGAGGAACGGTGGGAGGGATAGCGGGTTCTCTGCCAGAGAGCTCTTGCTCGGCGCTTGGCGGTTAGAAGGTTCTGTATGTGGTCTGGAAGCTGAGGTTTAGGATTGGAAGGAAGGTATGTTCTTAGTCTACACGATTTTATGACACTGTCCTGGATGGCTTTAGTAAACGTAAGAACGGCACTGTCGACATCTGATGGAATTTTAAGGGGAATAGTAAGGCCTATGGAAGCGGTAAGGTCTTCTTGGAATAATTTCCAGTTGATAGGACCTTGGATGAGGCTAGGATACTGGGCACGAGGTTGAGGAACGGTATCAAGCTTAAGGAGAATGGCTGAGTGATCGGAGGATAGGTCAAGCAGTGACTGCACAGAGTAAGATATACTTCCTAGGCAAGAAGAGATGAAGAAATCGACCAAGTCTGGAGTTCGAGAGAGATCTGTAGGCCAGTAGGTGGGAGAGTTTGTGGAAATGGATTGGTAGCTTTGGGATTGAAGGATGTCGTATAGGATTCTGCCACGGGAGTTTGTGAGACGGCTTCCCCATCTGGGATGTTTCGCATTGAAATCAGCCCCTATGAGGAAGCGAGGACCAAAGGATCTGAATAGTGAAAGGAATTCAGGATGGTGGATGGTACTATTAGGGGAAAAATATGCAGCCGATATTATGAAATTTTGGGAGGAAAGGGAAAGGGATATTGAACTTACCTGCATATTGTCTGTCGAGATTGCAGAGTGTAGAAGGTGAGCCAGTGAGTTCTTCACAAGTACAGCTGCTCCGTTGTGGGCTACAGTTGGGTGATCGGCCCTGTAAGTTGCGTATCCTGGGACTGAAAAATGGTGTTTGTTGAGTAAGTGTGTTTCCGTTATCAGTGCAATGTCGATGTCCTTTTCTGTGAGTAGAAGTTCCAGTTCAAGTCGTCTTGTTGTAAGTCCGTTTGCATTCCATAGAAGTATGGTAAGAGGAGCAGTGGGTGGGATCATTTAAGTAGTTTGGGGAGAAGGTCGGTTATAAGGGAAGTCATAAGGGAAATAAGTGGGGTTAACATTGTTTCTAGTTTATTGAGGAATGCGGACATGATGGTAAATGGGTCTTGAGATTTTGGAGGATCAGGTATCTTGGGAGTTTGTTCAACCTGTTTCGGGAAATCATTCGTCTGGGAGGTCGAGGGTTGAGTAGGAGTGGGATTTTTTGGGGAAGATGTGGTTAGTGGTTTTACTTTTGGGTGTTTCAAGGATGAGGAGAGGAGAGAGGCATAGGAAACATTTGGCCGGTGGAGTGGAGACAGCGTTGACTTCAATGGTTGATGCAGTGGTGGAGGGCGATGACCTGAAGCATCTCTCCGGGTAGTTTCTGTGGTTGACGTCTGGTGTGGGTTGGTCACTCTGGATCTTGACCGCTCTCTGTGTGACTTCAGTGCGCGGAGAGTTCTGTATACCTGACATCCTCGGTAGTTGGCAGGGTAATTTTCGCCGCAGTTCGCACATGAAGCCGGGAGTTCAATTGATTTAGTGCAGTCTTTTGAATTATGTGACTCACCGCATTTCACACATTTAGGCGCATGGTTGCAGTAGCCTTGCGTGTGGTTATATTCTTGGCATTTAAAACACTGCGTCAGTCCTTTCCGGCGACGAGGCTCTTCAACTTTAATCTTAGTGTACTGCAAAAATTCCTCTTATAATATTTCGCGGCTTTTTTCTGTTTTTTCAAGATCAACGAAAAAAAGGGGAAGCTGAGCTTTTGTGATGGGATGTAGCACATTGCTGATTCTCTTCACGTTGTACCCGCGTTCAGACAGCTCCATCTTAATGTCTTCTGTTGGGGTTGAGTAGTGGAGATTTCTAATGACGACGCGGTATGATTTCTCCTCGGGCAACTGGTAACAGTGGAAATCGGCTTCAACAGATCTCAGGTATTTAACAATTTTTCTATAAGCATCGCTGTTTTCTGAGCTGATGACTATATCGTTAAAACGAGCGCGGCATTTAAAATCTCAGTAATAAGTAACTGATCAATTATTAATTTGCTTCCAGAGTTATGTTTACACATGGTACCTACTACACTACGTAATAAATACAAAAAACCTCATATTATCCTATTTTGATCTAACGCAGGAACAGGATACAGTCACTCTAGTAGTAGAAAGCGCCCCTTGCGGCGGCTTTGTGAACCTACGTCTGACGGGCTTTTCTATTGAAATATATTACAAATTAAACCCCCGCTTTCCGATTGACCGATTCAGCTCATTTTTACAACACTTCTTTCTCATGAGTTACCCACGACGTATACCGCGTTTCGTTACAATAAAGCAGAAATTACGACCGGTATGAGTATATTAGGAATTTGGGTCCGGAGTAAACCCCCCCTTTTAATGAACCGATTTAGTTTATTTTTACAACACATATTTACCTGTAGATTACCACTATGAATACCAAGTTTCGTCGACATATACCAAAATTCACGGCTGGTAGTGGCGAATTGGTATTGTGGGTCCGGAGTTAACACCCCTCCTAATGAACAGATTTAGTTTATTTTTACAACACATATTTACCTGTGGATTACCACTACGAACACCGAGTTTCGTCGAAATATACCAAAAATCACGGCTGGTAGCGGCGAATTGGTATTGTGGGTCCGGAGTAAACCCCCCCTTCTAATGAACCGATTTAGTTCATTTTTATATCTCACTGTTCTCCCTATATTACCACTACGAATACCAAGTTTCGTTGAAATATAACAAATATTACGGCTGACATGGTCAAATTAGTGTTTTGGGTTCGGTGTAAACCCCCCCTTCCGGTGGACCGACTTTGGTGGTTAACGAACTCGTTCAATCGTTTGCTAATTGAATGCTATATACCAAGTTTCGTGACGAAAAAACAAAAGCTCTGGCCGCTATCGTGTTAACAGACACATATATATATATATATATATATATATATATATATATATATATATATATATATATGCATATATATATATAGGTATATATATATATAGATATATATAAATTTTAACGGGGGTCATTTTCGGTGTCTACTAGGTAGGATCGATAAAGATTTGAAGAAATTTTTCAAAAATTCCGTCATGAGTCCAACCTCAATAGCTACTTTCCTTCGGAGGAAAGTGCTAAAAGTCGGATGTATATTTTATTGTATGTTCCTACAATGAATGTCATTACAGAGGTTGAATGTTTTATCAATAGCGACCCACTTTGATTGATGAATTGATATTTTTTCCTGTGAATGAATAATACATTGTTTAAAGTGACAGCTTCCTGTGTAGTGTATCGATCAGATAAAATAATAAAAAAGTCCGTCACGCAGGAGCTGCATAACTAAGCACTTTCCTCAGAATTTGGGTAGTGTAGACTGCTTTCCAGAACAATTTGCTTAAAATATCCTACATAAATAAAATAAAAACGTGAATAGTTCTCATTTTGTAATGAGTAACTGATCAATTATTAATTTGCATCCAGAGTTATATTTACACATGGTACCTACTACACTACGTAATAAATACAAAAATCCTCATATTATCGTATTTTGATCTAACGCAGGAACAGGATACAGTCACACTAGTGGTAGAAGGCGCTCCTTGCGGCGGCTTTGTGAACCTACGTCTGCCGGATTTTCTATTCAAATATATTACAAATTAAACCCCCGCTTTCCGATTGACCGATTCAGCTCATTTTTACAACACTTCTTTCTCATGAGTTACCCACGACGTATACAGCGTTTCGTTGCAATACAGCAGAAATTACGACCGGTATGAGTATATTAGGAATTTGGGTCCGGAGTAAACCCCCCCTTCTAATGAACCGATTTAGTTTCTTTTTACAACACATATTTACCTGTAGATTAACACTACGAATACCGAGTTTCGTCGAAATATACCAAAAATCACGGCTGGTAGTGGCGAATTGGTATTGTGGGTCCGGAGTAAACCCCCCCTCCTAATGAACCGATTTCGTTTATTTTTACAACACATATTTACCTGTGGATTAGCACTACGAATACCGAGTTTCGTCGAAATATACGAAAAATCACGGCTGGTAGTGGCGAATTGGTATTGTGGGTTCGGAGTAAACCCCCCCTTCTAATGAACCGATTTAGTTCATTTTTATATCTCACTTTTCTCTCTATATTACCACTACGAATACCAAGTTTCGTTGAAATATAACAAATATTACGGCTGACATAGTCAAATTAGTGTTTTGGGTTCGGGGTAAACCCCCCCTTCCGGTGGACCGACTTTGGTGGTTAACGAACTCGTTCAATCGTTTGCTAATTGAATGCTATACACCAAGTTTCGTGACGAAAAAACAAAAACTCTGGCCGCTATCGTGTTAACAGACACATATATATATATATATGCATATATATATATATATAGATATATATAAATTTTAACGGGGGTCATTTTCGGTGTCTACTAGGTAGGATCGATAAAGATTTGAAGAAATTTTTCAAAAATTCCGTCATGAGTCCAACCTCAATAGCTACTTTCCTTCGGAGGAAAGTGCTAAAAGTTACTTCTTGAACAGAGACCTCCAGATGGACTTCTAATACTTTTTTTTTTTCAACGGCGCATCAACTTCTAGCGAATATTGTCAAAATTATTAATCCTTCATTTATTTTTATATAATTGAACCCAAACATCACGACAAGCCAATTCATTTAATGGAGCTAATGCGGCTTTGTTTATTATCCAGTGGTTTCATAAAAGTTTAAATCCCCGTTCCCCCGATGCTGACTGTGAAACCAACAATGTACGTAACGCAGGAGCTGCATTACTGAGCACATTCGTCGTATTGAGAGCTCCATTTAAGCACAGTTTTTTTAGACCGAGACCGCTCAAACAAAAATATCAAAAGGATCTTATTTGTAGGAAAAATAAATAAAGCTTAGCATTAATCATAAAAAGATTACTTGGTGCTCTAAAAACAATGTTCCGGTGGCCGAATTCTGCTGTTTAAAGAACTTGACCTTTTTACCAAATTCCATTAAAATCGATCCATATTTTAACTTGAGAGGAAACAGACAATTAATTAAATAAATAACATATTATATATATATATATATATATATATATATATATATATATATATATATATATATATATATATATATATATAATATGCTAGATGACCTGAGTTCAAATCCCGAGCAAGCACTAAACATTTTTTTCCTTCTAGTGTCTTCGTTCTTGGGTTGGATTTAGCCTCCCTGACTCTCTCTAGGCCAAACCAGCCTTTTAGCACTTTCCTCCGAAGGAAAGTAGCTATTGAGGTTGGACTCATGACGGAATTTTTCAAAAATTTCTTCAAATCTTTATCGATCCTACCTAGTAGACACCGAAAATGACCCCCGTTAAAATTTATATATATCTATATATATATATATATATATATATATATATATATATATATATATATATATGTGTGTCTGTTAACACGATAGCGGCCAGAGTTTTTGTTTTTTCGTCACGAAACTTGGTATATAGCATTCAATTAGCAAACGATTGAACGAGTTCGTTAACCACCAAAGTCGGTCCACCGGAAGGGGGGGTTTACCCCGAACCCAAAACACTTATTTGACTATGTCAGCCGTAATATTTGTTATATTTCAACGAAACTTGGTATTCGTATATAGAGAGAAAAGTGAGATATAAAAATGAACTAAATCGGTTCATTAGAAGGGGGGGTTTACTCCGGACCCACAATACCAATTCGCCACTAACAGCCGTGATTTTTGGTATATTTCGACGAAACTCGGTATTCGTAGTGCTAATCCACAGGTAAATATGTGTTGTAAAAATAAACGAAATCGGTTCATTAGGAGGGGGGGTTTACTCCGGACCCACAATACCAATTCGCCACTACCAGCCGGTATTTTTGGTATATTTCGACGAAACTCGTTATTCGTAGTGGTAATCTACAGGTAAATATGTGTTGTAAAAAGAAACTAAATCGGTTCATTAGAAGGGGGGGTTTACACCGGACCCAAATTCCTAATATACTCATACCGGTCGTAATTTCTGCTGTATTGTAACGAAACTCTGTATACGTCGTGGGTAACTCATGAGAAAGAAGTGTTGTAAAAATGAGCTGAATCGGTCAATCGGAAAGCGGGGGTTTAATTTGTAATATATTTGAATAGAAAAGCCGGCAGACGTAGGTTCACAACGCCGCCGCAAGGAGCGCTTTCTACCACTAGAGTGACTGTATCCTGTTCCTGCGTTAGATCAAAATACGATAATATGAGGATTTTTGTATTTATTACGTAGTGTAGTAGGTACCATGTGTAAACATAACTCTGGATGCAAATTAATAATTGATCAGTTACTCATTACAAAATGAGAACTATTCACGTTTTTATTTTATTTATGTAGGATATTTTAAGCAAATTGTTCTGGTAAGCAGTCTACACTACCCAAATTCTGAGGAAAGTGCTTAGTTATGCAGCTCCTGCGTGACGGACTTTTTTCATTAATTTATTATTGGGTGCCTGCAAAGAGAAATCGGGTGGCCGGAGCAAAGTACTGACCACACTATGTCCCTTGTGTGCCGTAAGGTCATGAATCAGATACCTTCATAGTATCTGCCCCTCAGGCCTTTTACGGGACTGATTTTAGCATAAATATGCTTTAGCGATGACTAAACCGAAAAAAAAAAACGTTATAAAAAAAGTGTCCGCTGGCGTTCCGATAGCCATATACGAAAATGAAGACTATGTTATACAGTACATTATATAGTTTTGTCGGGTGGAGCTAAAGCATATTTATTTTCCTGAATTTGAGCAGAAGGGTCTCAAATTCAGGAACATAAATATGCTTTAGCTCCACCCGACAAAACTATATAATGTACTGTATAACATAGTCTTCATTTTCGTATATGGCTATCGGAACGCCAGCGGACACTTTTTTTATAACGTTTTTTTTTCGGTTTAGTCATCGCTAAAGCATATTTATGCTAAAATCAGTCCCGTAAAAGGCCTGAGGGGCAGATACTATGAAGGTATCTGATTCATGACCTTACGGCACACAAGGGACATAGTGTGGTCAGTACTTTGCTCCGGCCACCCGATTTCTCTTTGCAGGCACCCAATAATAAATTAATGAAAGGCTGGTTTGGCCTAGAGAAAGTCAGGGAGGCTAAATCCAACCCAAGAACGAAGACACTAGAAGAAAAAAAATGTTTAGTAATTAAAGGAAATTAATTTATTATTATTATACATAGAAATTTCAGCCACCGTTATTTTCGTGATATATAGGATCTGAAACGATGAATTTTCTATTTGCCACTTCCGGATCGTGTCATGAGGACAACCTCACAAGCGGAGGGAGGTTACACGATGAACACGTCACGGAGAAATGTCAACGAAAAAATTTCAATATTATGTATCAAGTTCTTATCGTAAGAGGATCCCAACCACCAGGAAGCTGCTTCTGGGATTTCTGTTTCTGAACCAAGATTTCCTGTTTGGCCATATCATACTTCTAGGCTGATTTGTGCCATTAGGTTCTACTATGAAATACCATTAGCGTACTTCCTTACGGCCTAAAAGACAGCACGGAACCTCCGAATTCCTAACTTGGATTGGTTCGACGTGTAGGTGAAGTTTTTGTATTAAGACAGCTATTGATCCTTCTCCTCCATTCCTATCTAGAAGATAGATGACTTCTTCTGGAACTTCTAGAGAGAACCTTTTCTCTTCATGTTCTTTATCTACACTCTTCATTTCTCAATTGTATTACTTTGTCTATTATATAATTTTTCATATTTTCAGATAATTTAAATATACTTTCACCTATAATATAGCCAATGAATCATTTAAAATGTAGGTGTAATCGACGATAATCTTTCGGTCATTATGACATACGTAGTCTCAAAAACCAAATATTACCATGTTATTCGATTCATTTCATTTATTACCAGCACGCGTTTTGGATTTTTACGCTATCCATTTCAGAGCGTGTAAGCCAGTTATTGTTGAGAGAAAACAGTTCAGATATTATATTTATATAAATTTAAGTGGAGTAATCAACGGTCAAGAAAGGGTTAAGGAAAATATAAGTAATAATAATTTGAAAATTAATCATAAATATAATGTTCATATTTACCATAACTCATATTGTATTTATTCCGAAGAATCAATGAAAAGTTATTACTTACCTGAAAATAAAATGATATAATTAATAAATCAATTATTTTAAAATAATATAATTTAAAATACATAATGCATATAATATAAAACGTATATAGTGCATATCGCCCTACCATGTCAAACCATAGAATATGAAATTCGGAGCAAAATAGGAACGAACATATCGTCGATACAAATCCAAAGTATCGAATGTGAAAAAATGCAACTTTCATTTTCAATCTTTATTAATTTCTGCTGGACTTATGTACGGCAAATTCTTGAATCTGACTTCACTCTATTAAAGGGAATGTATTCCATTATCAAAAGGTCAAATCTGCCGAATATTTGACAGTCCAAAAAAATGTTATGAATAAAGTCTTTTTCACTCTAAAAAGTGTTGATTTTCACATTCGATACTTTGCATTTGTAACGACGATATCTGATCCATTGACAAAGTACTATATTGAAAAATGGTCTTATTCGATACTTTATTTAAGGCATTAAAGCCTATTCTAAAGGGGTTAGAATTGCGACGATTTTTACGACATATGCGATAGTTTGACGTGGTAGGGACAATATGTTGAGGTTGTGCTTGCAATTGCTAGATATTTTGGCTCAAAAAACAATATATATATATATATATTTATATTCTATGGCAAATATACGACAATGCTGATTTCCTTTATTTAAAATTTTTAAAATACATTGCACAACTTTTTGCTAAATAATAACTTATCCAACCTTGAATATAAATATTTACCTTGGATAATTTAATTTATTGATGAGTGATCTATCTACTTATTCTTTCTTAATAATTGGTTTCAGTCATTCTTCAAGACATTGAAAACATAATTTTTAAATGTGTCTGGCCTATAGATAATTCTAAGATCTATATATAAAAGGCTAAAAGCGTAGATTAAAATAGTATTTGTTTCTATAATTATTGAGTCTCGTTACGATGAAGATTTGCTACGAGATAAAATAAGAGTTTATTCCAGGCGAAAATAAAAATAGTTTGATTAATAAAATTATAATAGTAATTTAAAGTAACAACGTTCTTATGAGAACAGTTATTTTATTTATTGCACCGCATCTTTGGCGAAGTGCATTTTTTAGATCTTTTCAGTAGAGGGCGATGTGAAATAGATTTAGTCGAGCATATTCCTACACAGTTAATGTAATGAACAGTTAATGTCCTGAAATAATAATTTTAAAGTATTTTAACCAGATATTTTGACTTGGTATTTACTTAGCGGTCACACATTTTATTTTTAAAACACTACATACGCTGTTCATTGAGATTTAATTTTATTTTATACTTATTTATTTTGTAAATCATAACAGAAGGTTTTTTTGTGACCTATATGTTTCAAATATATGCATTTCTGTTTTGTGTTCACGTCATGAACCTATTTACTTTCATTAAAGGTGGAGAAAGCAGCTAACATATCGATTTATAAAAGCTGGCAGAGCGGAGAGTGGAATGCTGCCTGTAGTTTGTGCATCGTACCAATTAATTTGCAAAAGGAGTTTGTTTGTAAAGCAGACGATAGTGTAATTATGAAGTTAGCCAAGTCCCCCTACCTGCTCCGCCCACGTGAGAATGTCAGCGGACTTACAGTACATTAGATGTTCCATCGCATACACGTGCATCAATATTGTTCCTCGGTTAATATGTGCATATGATTCATTATGATATTTCATTTGCAATTTACAATTTGGTAATTAAACTTCTGGGATGTTTAAACAAACAAAAAACAAAAATCAGTCCCATTATAGTCTTCAAAGGTCAGAAACGAGCAGCTATTGTTGAAGTATTTGATATTAGATTTCACTACACACTAGGGAGCAAGTGTGGTGAGTACTATGGTTCGTCTGCTCGATATTCCTCAATGCAGGTGCTCATTGCGAACTTGGTGAGCCTTAAAGATAAAATCCTTCGACGGGTGCAGAGAATCAAAAACGTGTCACGCAGGAGCTGCATAACTAAGAACATTTCTCAGAAGATATATAACCTATACATAGATAGATATATATAATATATATATATATATATATATATATATATATATATATATATATATATTATAAATATATATATATATATATATATATATAAATATATATATATATATATATATATTTATCCCTATAATATATATATATATATACATATATTATAGGGATAAATAAATGTATATCAAAGGTCAAAGGGATAATACAATAAACTATATTGCATATTTTTTGGCTTCATGATAAGTTTTCAATATCATGTTCAACATCATCTCCTTGACAGACTGCTTGGCTCTAAATTATAAAAGGTAAGAACCATAGAGAAATAATCCATTTCCCTTCCTGACCTTATAGGATTGATCAGTCAGGAGTTGACTTCACGAAATAAAATTAGTGAAAGTGTGAAACTATTTAGGCAGAAAGTGATGAAATCCAAGTACTTTCATGAAGCGTGGCTGAAAGACATTATTAGCTCCGAAGCAACAGGCGGAAAGGCTATCCCTTCTCCTCAAACCTTTCCACCTCTCCCACCTTCCGTTCCTCGCCCTCTCCTCCCACCCTTTCCCTCTCACTCCCTCCCTCCATCCCTCTCCCTCTCCCCCTCCCACTCTCCCAAGCCTATGTGATTAGGCAAAGAAACTTACAAATACTCCTAAAATTTAAAACTTCTGCAATTAGTCAAGGCTAATTGCAAAGCAGGCAAAATGTCTTTCAACGTTTAATGTAATAATCATGATATCTAAAATGGAAGAAGTTCAGAAGATAGGTACTGTAATTTGCGTATTCAAACGCAACGGGACACGCAATAAACAAATAAAGATAATATATGGCTAGTAAATTCAGCAATGTTTGTTTTCGGTGTGATATCAAATCAAACCGAATAGAAGACATCATACATTATTCCATGCCATCCATTTCACATCCAGTGGATTGGAATGTTTGCTAATGAGTGATTGGAATATTAATGGTGTGAATAGGTGATAGGGCTCCTCACACCAATCAGCCTTTATAATTAGGCTAATCACAAAGCCTCATTTAGATGTACATATCATGGGATGATCCCCATGTCTCGGGCAAGATATCTACCTAAATTGTAACACCATTTAAAAAATTATATGTTTATTAAGTTTACTTTGGGCATTGTATATGAATATGAGGGTTCCGCTAGTTAAAATTTACGTCACGGGGGGTTTAACATTCTCTACTTTACACCTCTTGTGTGGTTATCTCATTCTGCCTTTTCCATGTCATATTATGTGACCACATTCTGCCTTTTGTACGTCACGGGGGGTTTAACATTCTCTACTTTACACCTCATGTGTGGTTACCTCATTCTGCCTTTTGAACGTCATGGGTGGTTTAGCATTCTGTACTTTACACCTCATGTGTGGTTACCTCATTCTGCCTTTTGTACGTCACGGGTGGTTTAGCATTCTGTATTTTACACCTCATGTGTGGTTACCTCATTCTGCCTTTTGTACGTCATGGGTGGTTTAGCATTCTGTATTTTACACCTCATGTGTGGTTACCTCATTCTGCCTTTTGTACGTCATGGGTTTTTTAACATTCTGTAAATTACACCTCATGTGTGGTTACCTCATTCTGCCTTTTGTACGTCATGGGTGGTTTAGCATTCTGTATTTTACACCTCATGTGTGGTTACCTCATTCTGCCTTTTGTACGTCATGGGTTTTTTAACATTCCGTAAATTACACCTCATGTGTGGTTACCTCATTCTGCCTTTTGTAAGTCATGTGTTTTTTAACATTCTGCACTTTACACCTCTTGTGTGGTTATCTCATTCTGCCTTTTCCATGTCATATTATGTGACCACATTCTGCCTTTTGTACGTCATGGGTTTTTCAACATTCTGCACTTTACACCTCATGTGTGGTTACCTCATTCTGCTTTTTGTACGTCATGGGTAGTTTAGCATTCTGTACTTTACACCTCATGTGTGGTTACCTCATTCTGTCTTTTGTACGTCATGGGTTTTTTTAACATTCTGTACTTTACACCTCATGTGTGGTTACCTCATTCTGCCTTTTGTAAGTCATGGGTTTTTTAACATTCTGCACTTTACACCTCTTGTGTGGTTATCTCATTCTGCCTTTTCCATATCATATTATGTGACCACATTCTGCCTTTTGTACGTCATGGGTTTTTTAACATTCTGCACTTTACACCTCATGGGTGGTTACCTCAATCTGCCCTTTAAACGTTACAGTGGAGACCACATTCTACCCTTTTCACGCCACGGGTGGTTACTTTGTTCACCCTTTTACATGCCATGGGTGGTTACCTCAATCTGCCCTTTAAACGTTACAGTGGAGACCACATTCTACCCTTTTCACGCCACGGGTGGTTACTTTGTTCACCCTTTTACGTGCCATGGATGGTTACCTCAATCTGCCCTTTAAACGTTACAGTCGAGACCACATTTTACACTTTTCACGCCATGGGTGGTTACTTTATTCAGCCTTTTCACGCCATGGGTTACTTTGTTCAGCCATTTACATGCCATGGGTGGTTACCTCAATCTGCCCTTTTAACGTTATAGTGGAGACCACATTCTACCCTTTGCCATTCTTCACGAGGAACTCCATCCCTCTATGATTATAGCATATTCGACACATGCACATTATAAAACTATAGAGTGAAACGAATGTTTTTGAAGAATACTACATTGTTATGATTCGAGCTGAAGAAAACCAATTCGGCATTCTGTCGATGGATCGAAGCCAACTGGCTACGCTTCCTTTGTCCTTGGTGGAATTACCTTTCGCCTTTACCTGATGACTGTTCAATATTTTTAAAATTCGAAGACAATTTTATTACAAACGTTTTTACGAGCGTTTTCGTAACAATTAAAAATAAAGGATGTAACATCAAAGAGTTTGTTTATGACTTAGGTGATAAATAAATTTTGTTTCATTTTAGGGCTCGAAAAACGGCCAGCCTTACAATAATTTCAACTCTCAATTTTATGGAGAAGATAAATAAATGTATACATAACAAGTGTCTTTTTGGGACTATTGTTGTTGTCCATAAATATTAGGCATATCATTAGCAGGATTGTTTTAAGGCTGCATAGCATATTAATCTGCCAGCACAAACACACTGAAAGCGCTAGACGCAGTTCACCACACAGGTATAAGACTTGGAAAGGAGCTTTCAGTTGAAGTCCATTAAACAGTCTTTATTCAATCTTGAGAACTTTCGTTGGATCATCGACGTCAGATGATGTTTCTTAAATCTATCATGAGATCAAAAACGTTGAACATGTTTTAAAGTAACCCCTGTATAAACAAACATACGCAAGAACACCGAATGCGTAAGTTACTCCTAATGCGCTTTCTTGAAAATATACAAAATCCTAAATTAGTCAATAGACCTAAATATCCTTACCGAAACCTCCCATACCGCCTTGGAGAGTAAAAAACCTAAGAATCGACTTGACAATAACAAAATTTAAAAATTTGACACGTCTTCTCGTATGTAAATCTCTTTGGCAAAGAGATTCCATAAACAATGTAAAAAAAATAATAAAAATGTATAAATGGTTCACTACTACGGCGATCTCCCTCCATCAAGATTTACAGAGTAGGGTATTATTCAATAAATCTTTTTCAATAATCATTCAAAAATATAAATATTTGAAAGAATAAAAATTTATTCATTGAGTAAGTGAATACACCATAATGAATAACTTATTCATCCACTGATTGTCTTTTAATTTATAAATAATAAAAAGAAGTTCAATTTTCGTTTTTTTTACTAGTATTAGGGTATTCATTTAAAAAAAGTTCCATTTAATTTAATTTAAAATGTTGGTTTCGTTTGTTTGAACGTTTTTGTTATATGATTAATTTGTCGTGGATTTTTTAATTGCATTTAGTAGTGTTAATTAAAACAAGGTAAGTAAATTAAAAACATTTTAGTAAAAGAATTAACTAAGATAAGTAAATTAGAAACATTTTAGTAAAAGAGTTGACATTAAGTATTAACGGACGACGACGAGGTGGAATGAGTTATTTTGGCTCAAAGTGGGATATTATGCAGTTAAATCAGGAGTTAAAATTTTTGAAGAAATATCAAAACAAAATGAAAACTGTTTCTATTCCAAGCTTTTGAAAGTACACTACGGGCAAGAAATGAAACACGCCAAGATAACGCAGTTCCTCCGAGTCAGACTGTTATTGCTTTTGATGGTCGCTTCTGGAAGCCGGCCAAAATCGTGAAAATAACGAATATTTATTTGTTAATGATATTATTCTAACAATGCATAAGGGAATGGAGTTCCGCAGCATACCCCAAGTGTCTCATTGTGTAGCTGGCACTGAAGGCGATGTTCCACATTCATTATAAATAGTTTGGCGATTAATCAGGGAACGGCTACAGCCGTCAACACTCTTGGCCAGCTGATGTCTGAGGCTAGCAACAAGTATTCGTCGTTCTCTTCTCAAGTAGGCTTATTGGAACAATGTTACTGCTACTTACAGTGATGGGATAGTGATTGGAGGTCTAAGCACCACAATTAGCTCATAATAGGTGCTGCAGACAAATATTTGCACTGTTTTTATTTTGTAGTAGGGTAGAGGGGGAGGATCAATTGAGCCACGGAGCAAAAAAAAAGCCGTCTTAAAAAATCTAAAAAATTAATCATTATCTTAGAATGCGGTTCTAATACATTACTCCCCGACATACTGAAATTTGTAATAATGTGGTAAATGCATTTTGAAAAAGTCAGATTTTGTATTTTTAGGTGTACAATATTTTTTCTCATGGGTAATAAATTGTTTAATAATATTAACAATTGTTAATAAAATCATAAAATTCTAATTGTAGTATGGTAGTTTATAACTTCAATAACAGTAAAAAAAATGTTTTTTGTTAATTTATAATTTAGTAATAATTAAAATTAAAAAAAAGGGTCTCCCCCGTCTTTTTTCTCCATAATTGAATTGATGTTAATATACTCTCAAATCACTTGTGAGTCAATCTATTTGAAATGGTCCAGAAAAAAAAAATAATCTGGTTGGGTTGACCATTTTAGAAACAATTGATATTTTTACCATCAATTACATATGGAATAAGTAGCTCAAAACAATTTTTAAAATATTTTTAGAATGAACTGTTTGAAAATGGCAGCCATATTTGTTTTACCGCGTATGCTGATTTTTGAGTTTATAAGACTGTACCACTGTTTTTGGTACAGTCTGCTCTATCTTTCATGTCTTCTTCTTTTAATCTTCTTCTAAAAAATTATCCTCAAAAACGGCATTTTGAGAAATATAAACAGTTATTTTCAATGACAGTTTTCATGTATTGGAGTTCAAAATATTCAAATAGTGAAGAAGACATAAAACATAGAGCAGACTGTACGGGAAAGAATGGTGTTTGAGTTTTTAGTCTTTGTCTTACCAGTCCTGAGAAAATGAGTTTTCTTCAGCATGCGAAAACTCAAAAATCAGCATGTGCGGTGAAACAAATATGGCTGACATTTTCAAACGGTTGACTCTAAAAAAATTTTAAAAATGGTTTTGAGCTACTGATTCCATATGTAATTGATGGTGAAAATATCAATTGTTTTTAAAATGGTCAAGCAACAATCTTTGGGCCACTTGATATGGATTGACTCTTCTTGGAACTCGTTTGAGTACTACCTATTCTGAAAATCTCAAACATCCCAATAAGCTTTCATTTCCTCGTCAGTTATTTAATTTTCTTCAGAATGTTAATAACTAAACTTGATGTATTGTGTTGTTCTGAGTCGAATGAGACCGGCCCTAGGGTTCTATGTTGATCCGTTCTCGGGATATTCAATTTGTTCCATTTTTTGGCCATTCGGGCCCCCTTTGTGCCGCCCGGGGGTTAAAGCCAAACTATTATTTGTATATGACGTTGCGACGTCAGTGACTCTATCATTATATCCACTATAAGGAATCACGATATCCTCTAAATCCACAATTTCTAGGTCGAAAAGGGCCTTCCGATACCCATCGAGCATTGCGAATAGATCCCACTGGTAGATTCTTCCAGACAATAGCCGCTAGATCCCTAGAAATATATAAATAGTGAGTGTAACAGCGTGAGATCTAGATATAGTCCTTCGGGATGCTAACTATAGCAGCCCATTGGCTGTCGCCCAGATCTCCAGGTTTTGGTTTCATTTCTTCGGGTCGAGCCGTGTGCGAAAACGACGGATGAGGACTGACACATCCTTGGCACGAAAATACCAATGTCGTTCATTGATAAGAACTCTTTCATTTCACTTAGAATGATTTTTTTCCAGAATGTGTTTGTACAAGAATCAATTTCGTTATTAAGTGGATCTGTTTCAATAAAGATTTGTATTTGATCATTATATCAGAGTGAATATATTTTTTTATTAATTAGACAAAAAATATTTAAAATTGATTAGATATCATATTTAAGATTGTCATATGCCAGGGTGTCAGATGTGGGTACTTTTTTAATCATATGTCAGAAGACCAAATGCTCCATATCTGTTCTATACCAAAATGTCATGTGCATTACAGGTCTACGCTAGTAGATCACAAGTATTATGTGAATGCTATTTCAGTAGGTCAAATGGGCTCCATCAGTACTGCAGAACTATTTCTTCTCTTCTATCTCATGAATTTTATTCAAAAATATAATCAAGGTGTATGTTTTTCTTGTTTTTTTGTTTTCACTTTTTACATACTAATTAAAATGTTACAGATACAGTCATGCTGGCAGATATACTGTATTAGTCACATATAAAGTGATCAAATGATCTACAACAGACCTACATAAGGTCAAATGTACTTTAAACTAGTAGATTAAATATATAATGTCGATGGTATCTCAGTAATTGACATAATCAGTACTTTAATCTCTTAGTACTTCAGTTCTGAGAAAGCCAGGGGCTCAGATGAACTTTCTCAGTCCAATATTAGAAGAACAATTGGTCTATATCAGGAGGTAACACGTAATCCACGTAGATGAAGAGATCAAATGGTCTACATCAGTTGTTTATTTTACGGTCACTACATTAGTTTTACGCCAGTACATGGGATATATAATATCATGACTATATCATTAGGTCAATTGTATTTTAATAGCCTTTTACCGGGAGATGAAATGGTCTATATGAGTTCTATTTCAGAAGGTCAGATGTACGATGTCAATCCAACCCCAGTGAATCAGATGCATTATATCATTGCTATATCAGTAGGTCAAATGTATTTCATTAGTCTTATATCTGGAAATCAAATGGTCTACATCAGTTCTTTATTTTACGGTCACTACATTAGTTTTACGCCAGTACACGGGATATATTATATCATGACTATATCATTATGTCAATTGTATTTTAATAGCCTTTTACCGGGAGATCAAATGGTCTATATGAGTTATATTTCAGATGTACGATGTCAATCCAACCCGAGCAGATCAGATGCATTATATCATTGCTATATCAGTAGCTCAAATATATTTCATTAGTCTTATATCTGGAAATCAAATGGTCTATATTAGTTCTATATCAGAAGGTCAGATGTACTCTATCAGTTACACGGCAGTGGATCGGATACGTTGTATCATTGCTATATCATTAGGTCAATTGCAGATTAATGGCCTTGTATCGGGAGATCAAATGGTCTGGATTAGCAGGCCAGATGTACATTGTCAGTTCTACGCCAGTAGATCAGATGCGTTCATTATTCCATTGCTGTATCAGTAGGTCAAATTTATTTTATTAGTCATATCTGGAAATCCAATGGTAAGCTGTACTTTATACATAGATATCGGATAAATATACATTCTGAACGTTTTGGCTTGCTCTTCAGCGCCCTGGTTCAGGGATAAATGTCTGAAAAAGGCAGAGAGATGAAAATTATTTCTCCTAGTAAACAGGATGCATAAACAAGTCGACACACCTCCACTGTTTAATTCCTTTATTTTAACATAACGTTTTCGAGGTCAGCACGTCATCCTCAGTATCCTCCTATAGCTGGGCGAGGTTCACTCGGACCTTCCTCCGACTATACTCGGAGTATAGTCGGAGGAAGGTCCGAGTGAACCTCGCCCAGCTATAGGAGGACACTGAGGATGAGGTGCTGACCTCGAAAACGTTACGTTAAAATAAAGGGATTAAACAGTGGAGGTGTGTCGACTTGTTTTTGCATCCTGTTTACATTGATGAACCTTCACCAGCCAACCAACCACAATTGTAGTTATTTCTCCTATGTTAGGAGATCAAATGCTTTATTTCAGAAAGTCGGATGTTTTCTTTTAACACTACGCCAGAAGATGCAGTACACCAATGTTGTCCTAGTAAGTCAATGTGCTCTGACAGAATCATTTCAGTACGTAGACGTATTTCGTTAGTTATGTATTTGTAGTCCAGATTTATTTTATCACTCTTTTAGCGTAGCACAATCCCATCATTCGTAAACTATGAGCTCTACGCCGATGTGTCAGTTGTACTTGATCAGAATTTAAAATGTTAAGTACGAGTGCCCCCTATTGTGTTTATCAGTCACTAATGATAGTTTATTCCAGTTCAACTTTTCTTAATGTATTGATAATTACGAAGAATCCATAAGAAAAAAAAAATAAATAAATGACGGAGAGGGAGAGATAGACAGATCTGTTTCTGGTGTGGCAACAATTACTTCTTACAAACGTTTACGCGAAATAAATAGTAGCTTAGATATTGTTATAATGGGTATACATTTGAGTTAAATCCTAGATTCAGCCAAATATTGATTAATATATGATTTTAACTTCCTGGTTGGACCAAAAGCAACAAACGTGTTTTGCTCTGCAAGAGGCCAACAAGCAATGTGACGTATAACGTCATTTCCCACAACCAAACGACCCAATATGACTGCACCGGCAAGTCAAAAGACCTATATTTCTTACAGTTTTGACTATTTTAATATTTAATTACGACTTTTGTGTGCGAGAAGAGGAAGTTTACGATCCTTCGTACAAGTGCCTTTCAAGTTTGTTTTGTCAAGACTCAACCTCTTCAAAGGTGACACTAACTATAAGATACTGGAATTAGCCTTCACTGGAACTAGAGATCAAAGAGTGCCGACGTGTTTACAAAGAGACAGCTGGTATGGACTCCAGCCAAGTATCTTGCTGCAGTCCGCAGTCCTATCTCTTATACATTCTTAACAGGAGGATTTGGACCGACTCTAAATGCTTGCCGCATTGCCTACTCACGATTTATCTTCGGGGAATGAAGGTCTCGGATGTGTATTTTGGCTCCAACCACTAGATCAGTGTATTTTTTGTAGTCTTTTTTTACAATGGGGATATTAGCTTAAAACGAAAAATTCCGAATAACGACATACGTGGATCTAAATATTATTCATTATCTCTATACATATAAGCAGATAAAGACGGAGACTTCATTGTGGAACAATTTTTAATTGGAAAAGGGGTCAATATACAACTTAAGCAATTAACCGTTTGTTCCCCTGTAGGAACATTGATTCGAACATTTTTTAATCATATTTCGTTTTTACAAATTTAATTTCAATTAAATAGGATAACAAATAAGCGAAAATTACTCCCCCACCTTCTCAACGTTCGCTGTTGGAAACACTATACCAACGTTTATCGTTTTATTATCTAGTTCTAAAATATTCATTTTACTGTTAAAGTTTCGAACTTTTGGGCACTTATTTCTCCGATTAACATCCCCATTCATCAATTACATCAGAACCTATTATGAAGAGTACATAGTAAACATCCGAAGGGTCACCTAGAACTAACCGTTTTCATGATGTTTAAGAAAATGTACGAATATTCTAAAACGCTTCATGTACATTAATAAATTTTTCTCGAGTACTTCCTTAATAACTCTAAATGTAACCAAACATTAAATATCTTGGTTTCGAAAAATTTCAAACGTGTGGAAAATATTTCAATTGAATCCAACGATTCAAGGTATGTAACCCGAAAGAGTTTTGTACGAAATTTCATAGAATATATATATATATATATATATATATATATATATATATATATATATATATATATAGGGGGCGAAGTTAGCTCAGTGGCACAGCACTGGACTAATATGTTGGAGGGCCTGAGTTCAAATCCCGAGCCCACACTCAAGATTATTATCTTCTAGTGTCTTCGTTCATGGATTGGATTCGGCCTGCCCTAGGCCAATCCAGCCTTTAATTGATTTATCAATGGGTAACTTGGTGCTAATCACTCTAGACGTCAATGTAGCGAAGGGGAAAATGAGGGACCTCGTGGCCTGTTACGGGACTGATTTTTTTATATATACCATATATGCATTTCATCTTAGACAGAAGTGAGACAAAATATTAACAGGAATGAAAAAAAAAGTCACGGGAATTGCTTCACCTTAGCACATTTCCGTTCTTATACCCTAGTGTGACCTGGAAAGCTTAGAATAGAAACAATTAATACTTTGTTTTAATAATTCATGAAAAATGTAAAAAACTCCATGAAAAAGGTGATCCCCACCACAACAAAGAGGAAAAACTCCCAAACTGCAGCTATTATAACAATAGCTAATACAAAGATGCTTCTCAGTTATATATCGTGTTTTAATAAAAAAAAAAAAAAAAAAAAAAAAAAAAAAAAAAAAAAAAAAAAAAAATCACAACTAAAAGAACAAAGCCAATTACAAACTGAGGCAACCAGAGACATAGACCGTTAAAATGAATTTTAAGTACTTAAACATTTTACACATCTGAATTTTAAGGTCAGATTTCTCCAAATGAGACCACTCTAACAAATATTGCATAATAATCTCTTTTATAGGAAAATCTTCCGGAAAAGGTCCCGAGGTATTTAAGGTAATATAATATTCTCAAAAAAATTATTTTTTACACTTCTCTCAAAAACGGGTATAAATATAGCCTTCAAAATGGCTTAATTATATTTTTTACCTCAAGTAGGCTTCCAATTAAACTTTTTATAGATGTGGAACTTGACATAGAAGTGTACTAGGAAACCAAGAAAGGCGAAGCCGTAAAATCTGCGGGTTTAGTTTTTTTTTTTTGCTCGTATTTCGCCGAAATTAAAGTGTTCGCTTATTCGGTAAATTATTTGTGTACTATGGTACGTTGCACCTGAAATGTCAATTGATGTACTACGAACCCTAAAACAAATAGTTCAGTTCCAGTAGTAAAAAATGTACCAGTTTCGGAAATAATTGCTTTGAAAAATCATTTCAGGAATCTGACTCGTTTGATGTGGAGATGTTTCTATTTCGCAGGCATGTGTTTACGATTTTCGTTTTGATTTTACTACCTAAACTCAAATGATTTATTTATAGTCAGGAATGGAACATCAAGAAACCTTTTCAAACACAGATAAAAGAATGAAAATCCCAAATTAGTAAAGATTTTTCAGTAGTCCGTTTGTATAGTGTACAATCACAGACACGCAAATGTATGTATGTATATATATATATATATATATATATATATATATATATATATATATATGTATTTGTTTTTGTTTTTTTCAGAAACTATTAATTTATTAGAGTGTTTTGTTATAAAGGACTGATCATAATTAAATACAATTTTAAATAATTAAAAATTTGCTTTGGTTTTTTTTTGTGTGTGTTCGATACACGATGTTGTAAAATGTATTGTTTTTTAAGTGTTTGAGTATTGTTCCAATGAGACAAAAAAGATCCCAAATAATTATAAGGGATTTCACAAACTATATTTGAAAAATGTAATGTAGGAGGTAGAAACTCATTGGAATTATATATATTAAAAGTTACTTTCTCTGTGAGAAAGTTAAAATGCGTTCAGGTATTGCTGATGCTTTCCTTCATTAGTAATTAATGTTATGACAAACTAACTAAACATTTAAGTGGTAACAAAAACTTGTTTCGCCCTCTTTATTCGATTACGGCATCAGATTCCTATAAAAAATGTTATAATTCGTTTCTCCGCCTGAAAACACCTATAAAGAGTACATATGTAATGCAATTAACCCATTTGAGACCGATTGCACAACGTGTGTGCAATAACACTAATGTTTAATAAGTTATTCTGAGTAAACTAGCCGTAGAAATATGATTCTTCTTGAACTGGTGAAATCTGTAAATTATAGGAAAACAAAATATAATGGTGCTCAATCCGCTTCACGCAATAACAATTTTTCGGAAAACGAGCTGCAATTTCTGTTGTGCGATCTTCTTATTAATGTGAATTCTCTTAAGGATTTGGCGATTTCTATTGTAAACATGATTTTTTTTTTAATATTAAAAATGAACAATGTAAAGAAAAGTAAAATTCGTTTCTGGGGTCCGTGTTCGAAGAAAATCGTCGTCTCGAATGGGTTCATCCAAAAGAGGTAAGTGCTACGATTTTTTCGCGTATATATTCCTGTCGGTATTACCAATCTTTAATAAATCTGATGTTGTAATATTATTAGGAAAACTCTGTTACAATCATTGTAGGGAATATTGTACTCCAAGATAGAGAAGATGGATTGACCAGACAATCCTTATACACCCTAGACACATATAAAACGACCTTAGAATATCAAGAAGGAGTTAGAGTCTACACTAAGGTTCGCATTGGAGAACCACAGCGATCGGCCTGTACCGATCTTAGCATTCATAGAGCAATCGCTTTATTCCCGATAATTTATTTAGTGCTGGTCTCCTGGAGAAATGGCGAACGGGAAGCGGGACCTCCCTCATCCTAACCTATGCATAAAACATGGCTCTCCAACTCGCAAAGAGGGAGGAGGCGAAATGGCGAGAGAGGCGCGGCAAAGGGTTATATACTTCATGTGTGTGTGTGTGTGTGTGTGTGAGTGTGTGTGTGTGTGTGTGTGTGTGTGTGTGTGTGTGTGTGTGTGTGTGTGTGTGTGTGTGTGTGTGTGTGTGTGTGTATGTGTATGTATATGTATATATATATATATATATATATATATATATATATATATATATATATATATATATATATAAAGAGAGCGAGAGAGAGAGAGTGAGAGAGTGAGAGAGAGAGAGAGAAATAACAAAAATTGATTTACCTTAGGAGGCACCAAAAGGGTATGAGACATGCAGTAAAGAAATTAATTAAGCATAGTTAAAGTACGTGATCAGGGTTTATCGCCCTAACTCCCAATTCAATAAATCCTAAATTTGAGAAAAGGGTTATGTAATGATTAATTAATTCTAATTAATGATCAGAGATAAGAGCATAACAAGGATTGGAGATAGTAAAACAGTAGTAATGATACTCCATTAGAGTCCTGGGTGCATGTGTTTTCTCATGGATTTTAATAGGGGTGAGCTAATTTTTGAGAGAATACCTTCGGAACAACTCAAATAATAATAATTGATGTACACTTGAATCGAACAATTACCGGAATTTTGTTTTAATATAAAAAAGTCAAAAAAATACATTTTACTTGTGTAATATTTCCGAAATTTAGAAATTTTCCCAATAAATTTAACAAACTCCTGTAGCCGTCCTAATCGACCGATATTCAAACTGTAAAATAAAGGCGTGTCAACCTTAGGGTCATTAACGCCATAAAAATGTTTTTTAAAGCGTAAATTTATTAAGGATTCTGAGTACTACAAAATGGGGAGCTGATGCTTACATTCTATCGATCGTTTACCAGGTCTCTTATGGACTACGGATGTATAGCTTATTCATCCGCCAGCAAGACCACGCTTACACTATTAGACACTATACAGCATTAAGGTTAGCATCAGGTGCCTTCAGATCAAGCCCAGTCGAAACCTTATGTGCTGAAACGGGAGAACCTCCAGTGCAGTATCGGCGTAGAATAATTGCGTTAATATTCATTATTAAAGAAAAAGCTCACAGCACACCTTGTGTATCTGAATTTCTTAATAATATCTATTCTGACAAACATTATCGACTAAACTCTAAAAAGAAACCTTTACAAATTAGAACTCATTAGGATACAAATGAAGCAATAGCACACTTCAATTTACCCTAACAATCACATTGACATTGGACGCCTGGCAAAAAGAATGGACTAAATCCGAAAGCAAGTTAAAACAGACTAAAAACACAACAAGAGCCTGGTTGAACGAAAACCTCACAAGACGGGAACAAGTAGTACTAACCAGGCTTAGAATTGGACACTGCTTACTGACTCATTGACATCTTATGCAAAAAAACAAACAGACCATTGTAACCATTGTAAGATACATACATTGTAACGAGGACCTTACAGTAAAACACATACTGATAGACTGTAGACTGAGAGGCAACTTGCAAATACCACACGACTTAGTTGACATACTATTACCAGGTAGCCCTCACGTCAACACAATACTCAAACATTTAAAAACACTCAAAGTATACTCAAAAATTTAATAAAATATGTAAAATTTAAGTATAGTTGAGCTTTAGTTTTTTTTAAAATAAAATTTTCAATTGCCGTTCATCCACATTAAAAGTAAAAATCGAATTTACATAATTTTAATTTGAAGTACTTATATATATATATATATATATATATATATATATATATACATATTTTTTCTTTAATATATATATATACCTATATATATTTATTTATTTTCTATTCCTTTATTTATTATTATTTTGTTGTTTTAGTTTAAGCTATTTTGTTATACATAAATTATATATATATATATATATATATATATATATATATATATATATATATATATATATTATTTATTTCATTTTATTTATTTATTTCTCTTTTACTTTTGGACTGAGACTGATTTTCATAGTCATAAAACTGTAAGGAGACCATCGCCAAAAGTTACGGGGCTCTGAAAACAAATAAATTAAGCGTAAATGCCTTACGCTTAATTTACCGATACTTTAATTGGTAAGGTTTACACTATTAATGTAAGTAACAAATGAACATCTTTGTACATCTACATATCTGAATTAAAAGTTCAACGAAGTTATAGATAAAGTTCTTCAAATGGTAGAAGAACCGAGAAGAAGAGTAGATTCGTAGAATATATATTTATATCTGTAAGAAGTCTAAATAAAACATATGTAATAATCTCTGTCGTGGCTTGCTATTTATACCTAGTAGTGTGTAGATGCTACCTTGGAGGCGGCACTCCTTGACTGATGGGTCAAGGCATGGGCCTCTTACTAAAGTAGACATGCAAATATATAATAATTAATTTAAAACATTACAGTGTTTTGACTAAACAACCAGGATAATATTAATACAAAAATGATTAGAATAACAACAATAATAATGATGTTTTATATATATATGTATATATATATATATATATATATATATATATATATATATATATATATATATATTTACAGGGTGTCCATATTTGTAATTGTAGGCTTTTTCGTGCGACGAGTTTTTGTGAGTGGTACAAGCCGAAAATGAGTTCGTTAGAGCAGAGGTCGGCGATTAAATTCTCTGTGAAACTCGGTAAATCTCCGACAGAGACGTTTATATATTATTATATATTATCAAACAGGCTTACCCGAATAATACTTTAGCAAGAAGTGGTGTGTTTCGGTGGCACAAGGCCTTTTCGGCGGGCCGGGAAGCCGTCGCCAATGAAGGCCGTGCTGGAAGACCTTCAACTTCGACAAACACACACAATGTGACTCGTGGACAAGCCGTCAACTCCAAGTTCTACGTGGAAGTGCTCAAGAGACTCAAACGAAGAGTCAATCGGATTTGAAAAGACATCGCAGGCGACTGGAAGTTGCACCACGACAACGCCCCGTCTCACACCTCCTTTCTTTTGACCAGCTAGCAAGCCTGGCAGGCATCCCAACACATCCCCAGCCGCTCGACGGCTCAGATGTGCTCCCGTACTTCTTTTTGTTTCCTCGCTTGAAAATACCGACGAAAGGAAAGCATTTTGAGACGGCAGAGGGGATCCAAGCAGCTTGAACCGCGGCTCTAAAGGCTATTCCGGAGAATGCCTACCGTGACGTCTTCAATGCTTGGAAATCGCGCTGGCAGCGCTGTATCGACGCAGGAGGAGCCTATTTATAATCGACTCAGTCCTATTACTTTCCGGACATACCCTGTATATATATATATATATATATATATATATATATATATAGAGAGAGAGAGAGAGAGAGAGAGAGAGAGATAGATAGAACGAAGAAAGATTAGCTGAGCGGTAAACTAATGTTCTAAAGGACATGAATTTAAAACTTGAGCTTGCACAAAAGATTTTATCTTTTGAGTGTCGTCATTGGGGTTAGTTTCGGGGTTCCAGACCGTCCCTATGCCCACACAGCCTCTAATTAATTAAATGGGTAAAGCTAGCAATCTGGACTATGCCGGAGCATGGTCACACTATCTCCCTAGTGTATCGTATGTTCAGTAATCAGTTACGTATACGTGAATGTTTCTCTGGGCCCTCGTGGACTGTTAGAGGACTGATGCTTATATATATATATATATATATATATATATATATATATATATATATATATGTATGTATGTGTGTGTGTGTGTGTATGTACTTGTGTGTGTTTGTTTATTTGATATTTCACGATTCTTTAAATTAATTCATTTAATTCATGAAATAACATGCATATAAAAAAAATATAGCAAGCGTTATAAAACAACTCCGCAAGACATACGAATTGTTTCGCGCAAGTTTCACCCAAAAAATGTGCAATTGAGCCGATGAAAATCCGATGAACGTGATCCATCGTTTAATCCAAAGTATTTCATAAAAATAGGAAAATGTTGAATATTTAAACGGGCTCCCGATATCTTGTGGCTAACACCTTGGATTCTCATAGGGTAGAAGCGGGTTCGAATCACGTCTGGAGCGTTACGCTTTTTCATTTGAGCCCCGTTGAAAAGATTCCCTGCTGCGTCATGTTCAAAAAAGGCAATTTTCAATTACAATAATGGCCAAGTTGTCGATGGACCATAAAAATCGAATTCTTCGAAAATAATCTAGTTAAGTAATTTTTATGCCAGACGGTAAAGATTTGGAGTAATCTTACTATTTACATTGACATGATTTCTCGCGATCTATGGTTTATTAAAAGTCATAAAATCTCATAACATTTTCTAGATTTTACCATCAGCAGAACGACATAAACGGCAAACACCTACACATATATAAATTTCAAAGCCGGTATATTCCATATTTATTAGATATAATCGATACAAATTTGGAGGCATTTATTTTAAACCTCTTTCATTTTCGATGCAGATTTATATTGAAAATCTTATTTTACTGCTAAAGTAATTGTAAAAACAACGGAAAAAGTGATAAACACTTATTATGGAGTAACACAATTTTATATTTTTTGACGAGTTAATATGACTTTTTCATGGTCATAATTGTTTAGTCTAAACAAGACTAAAGTTTGTTAAAAGCTTTTGAATTAGTTCTTAGGACCTTTGTATTCTAAAATGTTGATTGCAGACGACGACGAGCTGTTCTGCGGTTTTCTTGGTTGTATAAAATTGTAAACCGTGAATTTCTGTTCTGATATTTGTGCTTTCAGTAACGAAACCATATGCGGCAAACACACCCTGAGAACCAATTTATTTTCTAAATCTGTATTCTAGGGTTATTTGTCGACCTCAAGAGTAGATATAACCAGAGCAATACCAAAACAAGGATTACATTATTGCTATAACAACAATCAGGGAACTGACAAGTGTCAATGAACAATAATCATAATAAAACACACCCGCATATTTGTGTGTGTGTGTATATGTATATAAATATATATAAATATATATATATATATATATATATATATATATATATATATATCGAATAAGAAAACCAAAACACCAGGTTTCTGCCACAATTCATTTATTCAATTCGCAAACCACGCTTTCGGAGTTTACAGATCCATCTTGAGTGCACCCAAAGCATACGAAAATACAATTTAACATCGCCTAGAGAAAATTCTCGTTTATAAAAATTTTTTTATTACAGTTTCATTCATTAAAATCTAATTACTGGACTTAAAAAAATACGTTGAATTTAATTAAAAAATATACTGATACCAACATATTTTCTTACAAAAAACTAATTTTTTACGGTAAAGAACTTGATATTTACCTTTGTGGTTGGTTTATTCATTTTTTAAAGGGAGGAAACCCGCCTAAGAGGTTGACCTCATGCTGCATTCCGGAAGTGCCGACACGAAAAACGGCACTTCGGTTTATATACATATATATATATATATATATATATATATATATATATATATATATATATATATATGGTTTCCTAGTAAAACATTACATATTTACATCATATGTTATATAACTCCGCTGTGTTCTGAAAATGAAGCATGCACTGCAGTTTCATGCACAATTTATACCTGTTAAAAAATAAAAACCAAAAAAAAAAAAAAATAAAATAACAAACATATTAATAAATTAAGCACCTATGAGGAAACCGCTCAAGAATTTTGAGGCCTACCTTGGGACAGGAAGGTCTGAACACAATCCTACGGTTAATTATTTCAACTTATAATTAATTCACAGGCTAATTAGTTGAACGGTCGATATTGAGGATATAACGGCAGTTATTGCAAACAATCCATTTATTAATGGCCATAAGATCTACTTGTAAGATTATTTATTTAAATTTTAAGGTCCATTATTATAACTAAGAATAAAATCGTTGTAAGATTAAATCCTCTTAATTGACCGTTCTTTAGTAGCGGAAGAAGGATGGGTACGCCTGTCGGTACACCTCGGAGGCCTTACTTAGAAGAAATCGGGAAGATAAATTTATGAAACTAATTGCTACTGGTGAAGAAAAGTAGAATCAGTACGAAAACACGAGCCTGAAAAAAAAAATCAAAAGGAATTCCTGACACATATGCCGAATGCCAGATTTCATCCAAGAAATGTAAAGCAATATATTCGGTTGCTCTAGATGGGGGCAGAATACAATGAGTTAGTTCTACATAGCGAAACGTGTTCATTTTCGTGGTAATCACGTTTTTGTGGTTTTATGGCACCTGGACTCACCGGACCTCCACTACTGACACAACAAAAGGAAAGGAAACTATCTAGACGGAACACAGATGCACGGAGATATGCAATCAGTTCTCATGAATACCTATTACAACTTGTTTGTATTAAATATCTAAATTATATAGACATTGGACAGACTTCGGCCTGACGGTCAGTCTAGGCCTTTGCCTAAAGATGTTTTTCAATCACTTAACGATGATACTTCATACTTTTTTTTTGTTGCAACTGTTTATTTTGATTTTTTTTCTCTTATTACATAATGATACATTTTTTTCGTGAAGGATACATGCAGAAAGGAATTGTTAATGTCTATAAATAGTTTATATTCATGTTTAAAACTATTGAAATACACACATATGCTGTTTGTAAATTATTTTTTTGTTGATTTGCTTTAAATACTTATACTTAAAATTATTGGAACTATGGTCAGATATAATGTTTGTATTTTTTTTTTTTTTTTTATTTTTTTTTTTGTAAAACAAACATTCTTATTCATTCATTCATTACATAACCAAACCATCACTAGTCATGCTAATTGCGTCCCATTTGAGCGAAAGAAGGCAGGAATCAACGAAATACGGTAAGAGTTGACTTGGATTATTTGAATCTATCTTCTAATCAATCGATCTTTTCAATACGTTATGTCGATTTTTTTTATAGATAAATTATAAAAAATAAAGGCTTTTTTAAATCTCAAATAATTGATCTCACCTCTTGAAACTCAATCTCATTTCTATATTTAAGTATAGAAGAAAGGCCATAGCCGGGTAAGCATGGGTTTTCGGCCCCAGAAAGGTTTTTGCTTGAAATTTGGAGGTTGAAACTAGTCCCTTAAAAGTGGTAGTCCGTCGGCCCGTGACATTTTATGCAACGATTTTTAAGATTCTTCATTTTTTCACTATTGATTGTACAAGTCTTAACTAGAACGGTGCCACTTGTCAGCTGGCTAGGTAGCGGTGGGTTTGGCTGCGGGGGCGTTGCAAACTTCGGGAAAATATGAAAATGTGAAACGATTTTAAGATTCATGAAATTTCTTGGAGAGACACCTTATATTATACAATAATCATTGGCACTTGTCAGCTGGCCGGCCAGCGGTGGACTGCTTGTCAGCTGGGGGTCTAAACTTGGCAAAAATACGAAATTCTGAAACGATTTTAAGATTGCTGAAATTTTGGTGGTTACTAGTATTTGTAGTGAGATTAACAAAAAACATAGTCAGCTGCTCATATCTTGGTGGAAAACTTGTCAGCTGGGGGGGGTATAAGCGCTGAGCGTATGGCGCGCGCTCCGCTTTATACCGCCAGTTGACAACTTTTCCACCCACATATAAGCAGCTGACAATTTGTTTCGTCAATCCTATTACGAATACTACCTACTAACAAAATTTCAGGAATCTTAATATAGTTTTTGGCTATTTAATAGCGAAAGCATGCTTATATTGATTACAACTTCTGAATATATTGATTGTAAATGAATATTTTTATTATCAACGTTAAAATATATTATGTATTTGCATTAAGGTAAGATGAAAAAATATATCATTTATTTGTATAAAATACATAGCACATAAAATTTTTTTGCCTGTGAATGCGTGAAAATCAGGCAACGCTTGGCACAGTGTTTCGCCTAGTGTTAAAAATAACTTATCATTATCTAAATAGTTTGGTTTGTTCACGTTCCCATATTCATCCAAATTTTAACATCTAATGGCAAACAATTACCTCCAGTAGTTGAAATGATTGTTCGAGATCAGCAATTCACTCAAGATATTAAAATTATTCATTTTCTTTGCTTTATTAATGTTTCATCATTTTTTCAATACCAATAATTAGTATTTTCACATGAGAGACAGCAGGATAACCTCACAAACACTACAAATATCGAAAGTAATGATTCTGAAGGTGAAGAGTCCGACTTTCTTTTTATTAAAAAGTTTTATTAGGTAACTATTATTATTATAAATAAATTATATAATAATTTTTACAGTATTTTATACAAATAAATAATATATTTTTTCATCATACCTTAATACAAATCTATACAAATAATACAATTCTAACGGATCACTGTCTGTATCTGGAAGATGGGAAAAATACTATTGGGGACCTTTATCAATGCAATAGTACCCAAAACAATGATTTTTAAAATTTTTGCCTGCTTGTCTGTTTATCTGTGCGCGCTAATCTCAGAAACGGCTTATCCGATTTAGTTTCAGTATTCACTAATATATTGTGGTACGTTTCACTTAATATTTAGTGTTTGTTTCATGCGAATCGGTACATAAATAAAAAAGTTATGCCAATGTAAAGAATCACGTCCAACATTTCATGAACTATCGTTAATTCGATACACACCAGAGGATTTTTTTTTAACGAAACTTTGTATATAGTATTCTCTTAGAAAATGATTTAACGAGTTCGTTAACCAGAAAAATTGGTTCATCTGGAGGAGGGGTTTACTCTGGACCCAAAGTCGCTCGGACGAAACTCGATATTCGTTTGTGGAAATATTAATAGAAAAATATGTTGTAAAAATAAAGTAAATCGGTTTATTAGGAGGGGGGTTTATTCTGGACCCGATTTACCAACTTACCACTACTAGCCGTAATCTATCTTCACATATAATAAAATTCTAAAGGATCGCTGTTTGTACATGCAAGATATATGAGTAAAAATACTATTGGGGGCCTTTATCAATGCAATTGTACCCAAAACAATGATTTATAGAATTGTTGTCTGTTTGTCTGTATGTTTGCTGTGTCAGACACTCTATACACACTACAGTTAAACAATCCTTAAGAGGTCTAGAGCTTCTTTTAGCAATCCTAGCAGCCTGTATGGTTGATCCCCGATGGCTATACCTCTAATATCGAGTAGGTATAAATCTACTGTAAAGTAGATTGAAAAAAAAAAATACCTATACGACGATGTTTAAAATCTAAAATAAACAAACAAGAACCTTCAAGTTTAACTCCTCTGGATTACGGATGGGATATTGAAGATAATATATAAACCTGTAAATGGTTTGACGGCGAACAATTCCGTCGAGTAGTTGATATGATTATTCGAGGTCAGCAATTCACTGAAGATATTAAAACTATTTATTTTCTATGCTTTATTAATGTTTAATCATTTTATCAATAACAATAATTAGTATTTTCAGCTGAAAGACACCAAGAAGAGGATGACCGCACAATTACTGCGGGGGGGGGGGGGGGGGTTGTGATTCTGAAGGTGCAGAGTCAGAATCAGAAAACGATTGACTTTCTTTTTATTATTATATTATTAAGTGTCTTTAGTATACTATTATTATTATTATGATTAATTGTATAATACTTTTTTATTACAATACAGTATTTTATACAAATAATTGACATATTTTTTCATCTTACCTTAATGCAAATACATAATATGTTTTAACGTTGATAATAAAAATATTCATTTACAATCAATATATTCAGAAGTTGTAATCAATATAAGCATGCTTTCGCTATTAAATAGCCAAAAACTATATTAAGATTCCTGAAATTTTGTTAGTAGGTAGTATTCGTAATAAGATTGACGAAAGAAATTGTCAGCTGCTTATATGTGGGTGGAAAAGTTGTCAGCTGGCGGTATAAAGCGGAGCGCGCGCCATACGCTCAGCGCTTATACCCCCCCCCCCCCAGCTGACAAGTTTTCCACCAAGATATGAGCAGCTGACAATGTCTTTCGTTAATCTCACTACAAATACTAGTAACCACCAAAATTTCAGCAATCTTAAAATCGTTTCAGAATTTCGTATTTTTGCCAAGTTTAGACCCCCAGCTGACAAGCAGTCCACCGCTGGCCGGCCAGCTGACAAGTGCCAATGATTATTGTATAATATAAGGTGTCTCTCCAAGAAATTTCATGAATCTTAAAATCGTTTCACATTTCCATATTTTTCCTATGTTTGCAACGCCCCCGCAGCCAAACCCACCGCTACCTAGCCAGCTGACAAGTGGCACTGTTCTAGTTAAGACTTGTACAATCAATAGTGAAAAAATGAAGAATCTTAAAAATCGTTGCATAAAATGTACACGGGCCGACGGACTATGGCCTATAGCCAAATTTTCAGCTCTGAATGTTCATACCCCGTCGAATAAAAAAATAAAAACCGAAATTGCATCGATAATTTGTATCTCAGGATTGAGTTGTCGGATCAGAATGAATAAAAAATGAAAATACGTATCTTTCTTAAGGCGTTTAGAAAAAAAATAATTCGGTTTTCGGCGACATCGCGTTCAATTGTTTTTTTGGGTTTTTATTTTTTAATTATTTTTTTTATGGAGTATCCGTTTCGGTACAATCACCAAACTTTTTGCGGAAATTCTCTTACCATCCTTGTACTACCTCAATTTTTTTCGAGACGCTCCAAGCGGTACGCCATAGTAAAAAAAATTGATTCTTTTGTGGTATATATTATGGAGAAGCCAAGAGGGTTATATTTAATTGTAAATTAATAATTAATTATATATATAATATTTTCGACTATGTATTAATTGTTTGCTGATAAACATTGTTATCCGTTTTATCAATGGATATTTTTTTTTTTTTTTTTTTTCGACAACTAGGCATTTATTATTCGTTTTATCAATGGTTATTGTTTAGATTAATCCTATTATTTATTTATTTTCTACATTGGCTCCACAACTCATATGATTAGCAGGTAACGAATTGTGTGACGTGATTGATTTATAACTCAATCCTGAGATATAAATTATCGATGCAATTTCGGTTTTCATTTTTTTATTCGACGGTGGTAGGAACATTCAGAGCTGAAAATTAGGCTATAGGCCACTTTTAAGGGACTAGTTTAATCCTCCAAATTTCAAGCAAAAACCTTTCTGGGGCCGACAACCCATGCTTACCCGGCTATGGCCTTTACAGAACAGTGTCCTATGTCCAGTAACAAACTTTTAATAAAACATTAATATTATACAACGACAATACCTTCCGTTTCTCCTATTAGATGGATGAAGGTAATATAATAAAAAATAAAGTTTTAAACTGTGGGTCTTAAGTTCTCTCTAATATTTTTAGCACTTTTCTCCGAAGGGAAAGTAGCTATTGAGGTTGCACTCATGACGGAATTTTTGAAAAATTTCTTCAAATCTTTATCGATCCTACCTAGTAAACACCGAAAATGACCCCCGTTAAAATTTATATATATATATATATATATAATATATATATATATATATATATATATATACTATATATTATATGTCTGTTAACACGATAGCGGCCAGAGTTTTTGTTTTTTCTTCACGAAACGTAGTAGCGTTCAATATAGCAAACGGTTTGAACGAGTTCGTTAACCACTAAAATTGGTCCACCGGAACGGGGGGGTTTACTCCGAACCCAAAACACTAATTTGACCATGCCAGCCGTAATATTGGTTATATTTCAACGAAACTTGGTATTCGTAGTGGTAACCTAAAGAGAAAAGTGAGATGTAAAAATAAACTAAATCGGTTCATTAGAAGGGGGGGGGGGGTTACTTCGGACCCACAATACCAATTGCCACTACCAGCCGTGATTTTTGTTATGTTTCGACGAAACTTGGTATTGGTAGTGGTAATCTAGAGAGAAAAGTAAGGTGTAAAAATAAACTAAATCGGTTTTAATAGAAGGGGGGGTTTACTTCGGACCCACAATACCAATTCGCCATCACCAGGCCGTGATTTTGTTATAATTTCGACGAAACTCGGTATTTGTAAGTGGTAATCTGCAGGTACAAATGTGTTGTAAAAAATAAACTAAATCGGTTTAATTAGGAGGGGGGGGGGGGGTTTACTCGGACCCAATTTACTAATATACTCATACCGGTCGTAATTTCTGCTGTATTGTAACGAAACGCGGTATACGTCTTGGGTAACTCATGGGAAAAAAGTTTTGTAAAATTGAGCTAAATCGGTCAATCGTAAAGGGGGGTTTACTTTGTAATATATTTCAATAGAATTAGCTTGCCAGACGTAGGTTCGCAAGGCCGCCGCAAGGAGTGCTATCTCCCACAAGAGGGACTGTATCCTGTTCCTGCGTCAGATCAAAAGACGAAAATATGAAGTTTTTAGTATTTATTAAGTAGTGTAGTAAACATAACTCTGCAAATTAATAATTGAACAGTTACTCAAAACTAAAAGAGAACTATTCATGTTTTTATTTTATTTATGTAGGATATTTTAAGCAAATCGTTCTGGAAAACAGTCTACACAACCCAAATTATAAGGAAAGTGCTTAGTTATGCAGCTCCTGCGTGACGGACTTTTTGATTATATTTTTTAATTTTATAAACATATATATATATATATATATATATATATATATATATATATATATATATATGTTTATGTGCTTGACATGTATGGTTTTGGACAGGACAAAATGTTTGACCTTCAATATTTCCTCTTCGAGAAACACCGTATGATAGATGTATGTTTAAGGAATGCGTTTTAATCGAAAACTCTATTTCGAAAAAAGTGGTTTTTGTATGTTTTTTGCATAGCATAGTTAAATTGAAATATCTTTTAAACCAATATCTTTTTTTATTTATACATTAGTGAGACCGCGACAAGGGAAATTCATCACTTAAAACACTTAAATAGGAATAAACTATAGTGAAAAATTGTAAACAAATATGAAAATGAAACATAATTTTCTAATACAATTTGCATTGACTATAAAAATGGTACGAACTACAAAGAGGCAGATAGGAAAAATAAATGTACACATTAGTAGGAGAAACAAAAAATTAACCATACACACACACACACATACATGCATTCTCATACACAAACAGATAAGCACGCAGCAAACAAAGATACTCAGATACTTATACATCATATTTCTTCAAATAGTCAAGTATCTAAAAACAAAATCTATAAATTAGCTTCCTTGTGCTAACAACTCTGTTAGATTTATAGCTGGGAGGGAAAATGAGTTAAGTCTTAAACAGTCCGTTAGTAAGTGTTTAATAGTTAAAACCTTGTTACATATTGGGCAAATTGGTGCCTGTTCTCTAGTCATTAGGAGAGATTGACCAAATTTGTAGCTTTTATTGAGACCTTTCAGGTGCGTTATTTTTTGATATACTCAAAAATCAATTTTAATTAAAAAGCGTGCGATTAGTTAAAACTAGTTTTGAGAGGATTACCAAATAACACATCTGAAAGTTCCTAATGAAAGTTTCAACTTTGACCCTTGGCAAATTTGCGATATCTCTAATGGTTTAAAAGATATCCACACATCCATGAATATATAAATAATGCAAGTATTAATTTGTTATTTGTTTATTCTAAGAATACCTTTTTCGCCAGAAATTTACTTCATTTCATATCACCAGGATGTTTTGTTAAGGAAATTAAGATAAAAATAATGGTTTTTTTTTCCATTATACACATGAAAATTGTGCTTCATCTAGCGGTATATATAAATGAGTATGTTTATATGTATACACAGGAATATACATTTACTGTCCAACATTTCTATTCCTTGCTATTTTTCTAGGTATAGTCATATTTTTCCAATCAATTTTTTTAATATGACATGAATTTTAATTGACACTTCTCTTTATTAGTGTAATAAATAAACAATTCTAACATCCCAATTAAATTTGCCCGACTAATTACGGCTATTTTGGTAAATTGCCACTTTTCTACAATGTTCATATAGAGAATTCTGACGCCGTTTCTTTGGCAGACTTCCTAGAAAGATTTTAAATTATCTCTAATTTGGACGATGTTTAACCAAGAAATTTGGCTACACCTTCAAACATTATGAGACGATTTAACGGCTTTTGCCTTTTATTTATTTGACTTTTAAGAGAGAATATACATAATAAAATGACTGCAATGCCGCCACCCACAATGTTTTGGCTAGAAGAATTTTATAGCATATTTAGCCATTAGATATATTATTTATGTAAGCAATAACTAAGAGTTTATAACGATGGGATTTACTATACATCTGTAAATGCAAATAAATCTTAATATTTCATAAACATAAGTATATACATACGTTGAAAATAGGCAAAATAAAATCTAAATAAGAAGATAATTTATGAACAATTAAAAATAAAACATTATTTATTGAATCAATATAATAAACAAATGCTTGGGTAAGAGTTTGCTTTGTTTATAAATGGAATAATATCCATTTAAAGTGCATCAAGATAGTTCATAATAATGCTCAGAGTACTGTAATTACTTATTCTTTGTTTTTAAAAAAAATAATATAATAACAATTAAAAAGAAGTGATAAACAGATATATTTAATTTATTATAATTACGCAGGATTTAATACTAAAAGATTTAAAATTGAGATGGTCAAATTTAAAACTATTTATAAGGCTAGTGAAGGATTTAAACATGAACCATTAAAAATGGAGGTACAATAACGAAATTAGAGAAATAATGCAATGAAATGAACACAAAATACTAAAAAACAAAACAAAAAAAAAAAACAAAAACAGGAATCTTCTTAAATAATTATCTAAAATCTCTGTTATTTTTTTTTTTTTAATCAGGAGGAAGGGGTGGATCATTTGTGAAACGAATGGATAGGTCACTAAACATTGAGTATTATGTAATGTTTGTAGAATATATTAATTTGAGGTGTGCTATATGGTTTTTTTTTTTTTTAAGATGTGTCTTAACGATAGATATTGGCAAGGAAAGAAAAAATATATTCGGTTCGGATTTTGATTTCTGAGTACACTACCACTCTTAATGAACCGTTTTCGCTTGCTTTTAAAACATTTTTTCAGTTGTTGGGGAGGTTTATAACCGAAAATCAAATATTTTGCTCCTCAGAACATATAGACCGATTTTGCTATTTACCGAACTTAAACGAAATTTATAATTTGACTGGGTTTCTGTATTATATTTTAATTTATTAGTATTCATTATTACATAAGAAAATGGCAAAAGCAATGAAGTAAATGCAAATCGCCTTTGTTTCGATCCAGCATTAACAATAAATTTATATATATATATATATATATATATATATATATATATATATATATATATATATGTGTATATATATATATATATATATATATATATATATATATATATACATACAAACAAACTTAAATGCGTTATTACCCATCATTTCAGATAGTTAACGAGTTGAGGAAAATTTACAAATAACACTTTACAGATTACACCAGCCATTAAGAAGGCGGCTTTTAAAGCATGGTAAAAAATTTAATTCCATAACAAAGTAGGAATTAATGCTAGCATAATTCGAAACTAATAAAATAAAAAGAGGGACACAAAATTAAAAATGTCTTTTATACATTTTTTACATATACACTAAAAAATTCTAAATATTAATGTTTGATATTTATTTTGACCTAAATTACGAAGTTCAAAATAAATAGATGTCAAGTAGCCATATTAATAAACTAACAATTTTAAATACTTGTTTACTGAATTAGTGCCAAGGCCAGAAATAAAAATATGGATCATCGTCTTGAAACGAGATTCCCGCGTCAGAAAAATATGTGTCACATGCAGTTGATAAGGTTGATAACAGCTGTCATGATAAAAATGATAAGATTTTTTATCTCCCGGAATGAGAAATAGGTTAGGTATTCGGTGGAAAGTTGTATTCACATACCTCCTAGATGCGTGGCCGTGTGCCGACGTAAGATAGGACATAGTTACACATCCTAGGGCCTTGTCACATCTCGGACTGAAGTTCTATTTCGGCACTGGTCTCGTCGTCGCCCCACCACGCCGGACTGAAAGTGGGGGCGCGTTACGGGCGACAGTCCGCGACGTAATCGGATAAGGGGAGGATTAGAGCAAATGGCCTCCGGATAAGTCGGGAGGGAATCGGATCAGTGAAGCATCACAAGTGAATTGAATTATTGATGCTCTAAACGGATCTGTGGCGTGAAAGGGTTAAGTGCTACGAGCCACGCGATACGGTATTATACCAGGTCAGTTAGACACAAATAACTCAAATCCCTGACAGAGAGTACTTATTTATATTTTCCTAATTATTATATCATAAATACTCAAGTTGATGTAACTAAAAATATACATTGATTTTTATGAAATAGGCAAAAGGTCAGATGTTTTAATAAAAACAATTGTTTACATACTAGTCATTTTTATCAAAATTACTCTACCGGATTCTTATCTGTTTTGATGCCTCTTCAGATGTACGGAGACTATTAAACGAAGTAACCAGCCTACTTACAAGAAGGCGAACCTTCTGCTAGAAGGGCCATATCCAATCTGAGATTATCATCACGGGGACCATCAGTGTTGACTATCAGCTATTAAAATCTAAAAAAGTCCGTTAATTAAAATCAATAAACCTCTCTTCAATCAGCTGAAATTATTGGTTCTATCTAATAAATTAAAACGTATATATGATGTAAATATTTTATGTTTGTCTCTAAGCAAACACTTCGAAGAGAAGAGTCGCATAGAGTATGCAATCAACTCTATTTGGAATCGTTTCTTGTATAAAAGAGAAATTCCAATTTCTGCGAAGTTCCAAATATTCGATGAAGCTAACGAGGCAATCCTTTGCTACGGACCTCAGGTGCGGGGTTGGAAGGAATACGAGCAAATCGAGCGAGTGTATAAGTTCTTCATGAAACGACTGTTAGGCTTAGCAACGTACACTCCTAACTATGTACTGTACTTGGAGACCGGAGGTGTACTCTATATGTGAAAGCTTTAAAAATGCATCTGCTCTACATAAATAAAGTACTGAATATGCCAGATCGCAGCCTGCGAAAAAAGCTTGTCCAAGAAGCACTAGGTACTAAACAGGCCTTATACAGTGATTTGGAGGGAGAGAGTGTTGAAGACCGGAGAGAGTATTGAAGGATGGGACCATGGAGTTGAGATCAGCTTCAATCAACAGGATCCTGACTAAAGTAGCCACCCTGGAGCAAGAGAAGAGGAAGGAAAACCTGCTTTCTACACAGTCCCACCATCTGTACAAAGAGCTGGATATTCAAGAAAGCTGCACTTCGTACATGGCAGATGGCGGAGAGCTCTATCGTATAAGGCTGATAATAAGGTCAAGATCAGAGATGTTCCACCTTAATAAGAAGCCTTGGCGAATAGGAGAGAGGTCCCGCTGCTCTATGTGCAAGTTGAAAAAAGACGAAGACACCTTCCATTTCCTTGCAGTATGTCCAGTTCTGAAGGAGTTCAGAATGAAGTATTATGGCAAAACATCTTTTTCTAAGGAAGAATTAGTGAAGGAGCTAAATGGGAGTAACTGGGACGTCCTTTGCAAGTACCTCGACGCTATCTATAGGTATAGACACTTTTTAATCCAGCAATTTAATTATTAGTGTAATTTTGGTTATGATTTATTTATTTGTTGATGTTGCTGTATATATTTTTTCATTTTATATTAGTCAAAGTTTGGTATCATATTAATTCTTTTGTTATTTTTCATTGATTATGAAGGACTGGTCGCTTTGTTGTTATGTATGCTTTTCATTTAATATTCTGTTCCTCTCGGACCGAAAATTACCACTCCAGCTAATGGGCCTTGCCCAAGCTTTTTTTTGTAAATATTAATTTATTTTTGTTAGATTATTGTACATTTTAGACGAAAATATATTTACTTTATTCATACATTCATTCAATATTTTATATTTTTTTTTATTCATTTAAATTTAATTGTTAACTCAGATACATGATTATTTGTTATGGCATGGTTTGCAAGTGCTCTTTTACTTTCGTGCACATCAATATTCTTTACGTTCTGTTTGATTTTCCTGTTTAGTAATTGCGAAGATTCTCCAATATATACTTTATTACAGTTTTGAATATATTATTTAATATATATTATACTAAATATTATTTTCTTGTGAGCTTCGAAACTTTAGCGATTAGCTTATGATAAACTCAGTAACACGTTTTCTGTCCAGTCAAGAAAGAAAAAACAAAACAAAACAGAGATAACAACATTCAGTGTGCGAAAGGTCTCGGCAGCCGATGCACCAAAAAAAAAAAAAAAAAAAGCTTGTGATTAACTGCCCAAAAAAATAATAAAAATAAACTAAATAGCATAAATAATAATAATGGTCGGTAGCGTGGTTGAATTCTGGAAGGCTATTCCCCGAAACAGATTGGTTTGTAATAGCCATCCAGGATCAAGTAATAGCAACAAGATCCTATCGACGTCACGTTTTGAAGGACGTCAACATCTCTGACAAATGTAGACTTTGTAACAAAACGTATGAGTCGATCCAGCATATTACGGGGGCTGTGAGATCCTTGCGGGATCAGATTATCTTCAGCGGCATAATAACGTGGCCAAAATATATCATCAAGCACTCGCAGAAAAATATGGTATGTTGGATGGTGTGGTCCCTTATTACCGCTACGTCCCAAATAGACTTTTGGAGAAAGGTACAATTAAAATGTATTGGGACGAAGCAATGTTAACGGACCGTACTGTCCATCACAATAAACCGGACATTCTTATCATTGACAAGGGAAGTAAGACAGCCGATATTATTGATTTCGCAATCCCCAATGATGAGAATGTCCGGAAATCATATGCCGAGAAACTGCGCAAGTATCAGGAGTTGGCCATAGAGCTGAAAGACTTGTATAAGTTGGATTCCGCAAGGATTACAGCCGTCATAATCTCGACCAACGGGCTCATTCCAAAAACGACAATTGCCGCAAATACCTATTTGAAACTGCCGGAGGATCTAATTAAAAGTGCCCAACAAGCGGTACTGCATGATACCGCCACAACGGTTCGGACATTTTTAAATGAACGCCCGTAAAAAACAACAAAAAAATCAATAAAAAAACAATTCCTTCGGTTGGCCACAGCCCCCGAAAGAATTTATCCCAGGAGACTGAGGAGAAAACCCCCAATAATAATAAATAAATAAAATGATAAAAAAGGATTGGGAAAGAAATATATTCGGCTAAGCAATTTTTATGGACTACCTTCAGTGAGTAAGCCGTGAAAGTCGTGAGGAATGTCTATGTCACTACGAAATTAACAATCTGTCAGTATGTGTCTAATTGAATCGATCCATGCAAAAAAAAACTTGAGTCCACTTTTTCCCAATATGAGTTCCGATAATATTTTCGTTAGTATGAGTGGTGAATTCTTTGTATATTAAGGTAGCTTCACAGTTCTATGTTAGAAGGACTTCAATCCAATACATAGTTGCCATAGAAACATAGTCGTAATTTTATTATTCCATGCAGAAGGGGTTTCAGTCTAGTTTTCTCAAAACTACTGATTCGGGACTGAAGCTCTTTTTGCATGGATCGATTCAATTGTCAAAGTCTCACTACAACTTGCACAGGTTGGTCTCTGCTTACTTTAAATTAAATACTTAAATAATATTTATTTAATATTTATATATACTGCCTCTAGAGGCACCAAAATAGATGAGAAACAGGTCGAGAAATTTTAATTACAATTACCAGTATGTAAAAAAGTGTTTATATTTTAACATTTGACCTTCTGCCTATTTTATAAAAAATCAATGAAAATTTTGGGCGATTTTTGAGAATGACTACAAAAATATAAAGCAATTATATAAAATAAATCTACTTATATGTTTGAAAGATTCCAGAACGAAAAATTATCTCGTGTGTATAATGATTCTGATATTCCTTCAAAAAGAAGATTTTAATCTAATATTGTGGTTTTATTTTATTTAATAGAATCAAAATCACTTTCTTCAATGCAATTCTGAAAAACTTTATTTCTGTCATTTAGAAAAATTAATCATTTGCAGGCTATTAATACTAATAACATCTAGAAGATTTTTTGGTGGCGCAATATGTTGTAGCTTGCAATATTTCACCTTTTTGGAGGGTATTAATTTATTTATTTATGTATTTATTTAATTTTAGGCATCTATACACAGGCGATTTACTCTTTGATTACCTAAAAGAAAAATACAAATCATTCACATTTTTCCGTAGAGATTTTTAAGTGTCTAAGCCCCCCGGAAGACTCTAGGTATATAAACGGAAACGCACTAATGTAATGCAGTTTCTTCGAGTCAGATTTTTTTCATTGTTTCTACAATTTTGTGAAAATATTTAGGAAAGTATTGCTAAAAATTAATAATTAAATTTCGCAGCTAAGTCCGTTATTGATTTCGTTGTGAATTTATCGGGTCCCTAAGTTAAACTGACAGAACACAGCCCGAATGTTTTAGAATAAATAGTATTCCGTCAATAAAAGCATGATAAGGCACATCCAAAAAAAAGTTTATATAAGTTATAAGTTTATATAAGAAGAAAAAGGGGCGCTAAAAAAGAAAAATACGAAGAAAAAAAGAGAAATATCAGAAACTGATACAGTCTGAGCCGGCATGGACTGTCAGTCCCAAAGATATACCTCCAAAAGGGGATTCTTCTCCAAAGGTTATGTACGATATGAGCAATGCATTACTTGTAGCTTATGGATAACCATCTCTTCCCCGCAGGGTTTTCTATCCATGAATTAGACACTTTGAGAGAATGTGTTTCGGCACACACATTGACAACTTGAACGATATATTGCTTCACTAAGAAAACACCAAGCCCATCCCCACTAAGACTTTATACTCCCTTCATATCAACATCTTCCCATGATCTCTGTTTTCCCTAACAACCGTAGAGACCCGATGCCGAATTCTCTGCTATGGAAATTCCTAAATTTTCATTCTGGATTCCGCGATGCCATTATTTTTATCAAACGGAGAAAGACCTCCTACTCCCCTCAGGGTTATTATCATTTGCCCTCTATTCCCTGAAATATTCAAGAAATTACTTCTCAAACCACTCGTTGCTTTTTATTCTTTCAGATATCTTTCTTTTTCGCTTCTTCCTTTAATTCTATTGTCCTTTTTGTCATCAAAGTTTCTATGTTATCAAAAGAAAGAAATTAAAGGATGATCAGAAGAACACAATCTCTAGTTTTTCATCTATACTGTAACAAATTTTCGAACGCATTACATGAACAGAACTCCACTCTATGAAATTTGTGTGTACAGTATCTCATATATTGATAAAATAAATTTAATGAACTCATGTCCACTCATTAATATTTATGTGTACTGTATCGCATATATTTATAAAATAAATTTAATGAACATATATCCACTCCATAAAATATATATATGTACAGTATCTCATATATATATATATATATATATATATATATATATATATATATATATATATATATATATATATATATATATGAGATACTGTACATATATATATTTTATGGAGTGGATATATGTTCATTAAATTTATTTTATAAATATATGCGATACAGTACACATAAATATTATGGAGTGGACATGAGTTCATTAAATTTATTTTATAAATATATGAGATACTGTACACACAAATTTCATAGAGTGGAGTTGTGTTCATTTAATTTATTTCATAAATAAATTTGATACTGTATACAAAAATTTTACAGAATGAACAAGTAATGATTAAATTTGTTTCATAAATACATTGTTCTCATTATATTTATTTCATAAGGCAATAAAAGCTTTACAAATAATATAATTTTACATAAATGTATGATAAAGCATTAAATACGATAAAATGTTCATAGATATATGATAGTGCTTTAAATGTGATAGCATTTCACATAGATCGACGATTGAGCATTAAATATGATATAGTTTTACAGATGGATGACAATCTACGTATTTATAATGTTAACAAAGATGGTTTACATATTTAAAATGTTAATAATTCTTAATGAAGACAAGAAAAATGTCAAAACAGCTGTGGAAAATAATTAAGTAGGTAAACAATGCAATATTTTCTTTTTAAATTTTAACTTTAATTTATTATTAACTAAGAATTTTAGGATGGGTCGTCTATAGGTTACCACCCTTTTCTAGCCAGGATAGAGCTGATACCTTTTCTTTTTTCTAAAGAAAAGCCTCCACCTCTAGTGGGAATCGAACCCATTACTCATTGGCACAGAGTGTTAAGTGCAACGATGCAATAAAAAAATGTAAATATGCTAGATGAAGGGATAGATTTTATTACATTTTCTTTTTTTACTTTAAAACTTGATGACATGAAGTTGGGTTTCACCTTCCTTAGAATTTTGAATTTATGGTAGACCTTTACATTTTATAGTTTCCTAAATAATGGCATGTACCCAGACAGACCTTGTGCAGAATAAAGAAGTATTGTGCAAAGAAAAATATATGTATATATAGCAGCCATAGTTGATGAATGTTATTTAAGAGTATATTTTTTGTTGTACTTATTTGGTGGGTTGTTGGCATTGTATTTAAAAGACTGGCATGATGTGGTAAAATCTAAATAAGAAAATCTCTTTCGAAAAGAAGGCGAACCACAGCTAAAAAAGAGAAAAAAAAAATTTATCTTAACGGGAGCTTCTTGTATGTTGGATCAATTTAGATTTGTAGATATTTTTCCTAATTTTTTTAATCAGCCCAACATTAATAGCTACATATATTCCGAAAGTGCTTAAAATAGGGAAATTTAAATATTATCCCAAGGATACTTAAGGGAAGGGCATTAGAAACCGCCCTTTTCCTTCTTTTATTATATTGCTCTCCATTAAATTTAGAATAATTAGAAAGAAAATCCGTTTGTCAGATGTATATCCACCAATAATGGTATGGCGTTGTTTACAATTTTTTGTTTTCCTGCAAAACCACTTCTTTTTTGTACACGGGCTCGATGAGCTGCTTTTTGGAAAAGTATGTAGTACTCTAAATATGTTTAAATTTAAATTAAATTCTAAAAACTCTAAAAAGAGAAATTTGTTGTACAATAAACTAAAAACCCATAGAAAAATGTACAATTTTTAGTTAAAAGATATAGTTGAAAAAAAAATTTTAAAAAGTATTTTGGAAAACATTTGTGCTCAAAATGATTGAGTGTTTTTTTCTCTTTTCTCGGTTTTGATCTTTAATAAGCACAAAAAGCAATTTTTTTTTAAATGAAGCACATAGGAGTGTCTCGAAATACCTTGGGCATCCCAGGGTTAAAGTACAAATTATATTCGTTACCCCGAAAAGAAATGTGCTCCGTTTAAAATTTTGTACTACTAAGCTGTCATTCCAAAATACTAACCAGAGATTTCACTTCGACCACACAGCTCAACTGTGAAAAAACATTGCATTTTTTAACGAATTTTTGTTATTTATGTTTAATATACTCCTACTGTGCATAAGTGTTATACAGGCGTTAAGAAAACACTGCGACATTTTGTTTACGGATGAGTGATAGAACGCCGTAAATTTGTTTATTGTTGTTCTTTCCTCCGATCGTAAGATCAAAGACGTAATTGGCCATTGGGCTTGATGTGCTCCCCCCTCTACCCGACCTTGAAAACGAGTGGAGGGGAAAACACAGAAGGGAGGGGGGACTCGTGACGCACATGTGCGTGTGACGCAGCCAAGAGTGGGGGGGAGCCGCATGAAGATCGATCGTATTCGGGTGGTCTCGGGTGTTTCCGTCAGCCGCAGAACCTCTTCGATCTGGAGTCCCTACTGGACATGCGCGCTCCATCTATCGGCAATGCACGAGAACTAGTAGAAACGGGAAAACAGAGACCCTTACCCCACCTATCGGGAAAGTGGAGAAACAGAACTCGACGACCACCTGTATGAAACACGCTGCCTGTTGCTGCAATTCCTTGCGTTCCAAATGAATTATTTTCCATTCCCCCTGCCTTTCCTTTGGAGGGAAATTGGAATTCCGTTTAGCTTGTTTCCTGCTGCTTACAGGGAGAGAAATACCCATATGACACAATTCTAAGAGCTGACATTTCATAAGCCATATGTCACGAAAAAATTGGTCGTTTAAATATACATATAGCACTTGTAAATGTTGTAAATAGTAATTTAGGAGAAAAAGAATTCAAATTTTTACTAATTGTATTTTAGTTGTTCTTTAAAATAATTTCTTATTGTCTTGTTTTTCTAATAAAGGCTTTATTTATTTATATAAACAAATGGTATACCGTATATGAAAGCCACAATTGAAATTTCTTTTAAAACGTCAGAGATATCGCAAAATCGCAAAGCATCTAGGTAGTAGCTGTTATGGAGAACTTTCAGATGCGCCATTCCTTAGTTCCTGAAAATTTAGATTTAACTATCATGCGCGCGCTCAAAAATCGGCGTTTCCTTTTTACCCGACATTTTTTAAAACTACTCAAAAATTAAGTACAACGATTTTTAAATTTAAAATAATAAATAAAAATTAGGAAAAACGCCAGCGATCAAATGGCGTCCAAAGTAATTGTTAAAACTATTTTTTTGGAGATTAAAAAATGACGCATCTCAAAGATCTCGATGTGAGTTTCACCTTTTGTGATTTTGCTGTATATATGAATGCCAGGTTTCAACGTGTTTTCAAAAACGGCCCCAGTAATTCTTACTCATTAATCATCCAGCCTCGCTTTAATAGCCATTCTTCACTAATTGCGTATGAGTTATGAAAGGCGGACAATCTGAATTTAATAATTATTCGTGTGAAATTACAAGAACGTTTTCATTGTGGAAAGTCCTCAATAAAAAATGTCACATTGACATAGATAAGCTCTTTTCAGACATATAAATTTTTCATGATTAATTTCTTACTGCTGATCCAGTGAGTTCTCACAGAAAACGGATATTTTTTTTTTTTTTTTTTTTTAATTATTTCCGACCTTTCGTGCATATTATACGAAACATTGCGCGCAATAATGTAAAAACAAAATACAGTAATTCCAGATTTTATAAAATTTCTGCTGACTGCCTTCACTGGGTTCATTTAGGCTAACACGAATCGACGAAGTTTCATAAAGCAGGAGGAATTGAAAAGAATATATTTATATATTTTCTTGTAATCTTCACTACTTTAGTGATTTGCTCAGGAGAAAGAATTTTTTCCCGTCCAGTTAAGGGATAAGAAAAACATAACAAAACAAAGAAAACAACATCAAGAATTAAATAAACAAATTTTAGTGACTTCTTTTTAATGTAAAAATGCTCAAATACATATACAGTGGGTCAAAACATTATTCATGGATTTAATTTTTTGCCGTAAATATTTTTATTAATTTTGCTAACGCAAAATATCAACAGAATGTTATAATATACAGCATTATGTTATGATTGACATTAATTTTATAGAACGCAGAAATTGAATGCCTTATAAAATTAAGTTAACATCAAAATGTGATATTTTTTATGCAAAAACTTTATTCATACACCTACTTAACGAGGAAAAAGATTCTACTAAAACATTGTCAGTACTTAGTAGGATACCCTATTGTTATCATTAACAGGTTGAAGTCTCCAGGGCATTGATTCTACTGGTTCATTATTCTCCTTAGAGTAAATTTCTGCCCAAGCTTTCTGAAGATTATAAATTACCTCTATCCGTGAGGAACATGAATATTTTGATCTTTTTAATTTCAAAAATGCCCATAAATATTCTAATGGGTTAAGATCTGGTGATTTAGGTGGTGTTTCCAGCGGTTGGCGAACATTGTACAATAGCCTTTGGTTTTTTCCCAGTATGTTAGAGGCAATTGATCCGCTGGAAAAAGTAGGTGCTGTCTATTCGTACCTTTCGCACATTTTTTATTTTATTACCTAGCACATTCATATACGCCTCAGTATTGAAATAACCAACAATTTCTAAAGGTTTGGCTACTCCACTGGCGCTCATGCAACCTCAAACTATCACATTACCCCTGCCTTGCTTCTCAGTAGGTCGGAGAAATTTGCCTTCAAAAGCTCTGCTCTCGAGCTCTAGCTTTGAAAACTTAGTTCCTTAGATATGCGATCCCTTTCACTAGAATTGTTTTTGAATATTGGGGTTTTAACTGTTTCTCATCTTGAGATAAAACGCTGTGTTTAATAAAAAATTTAAATCACAAATAATTTGGACGGCCAGTAGCAAAAACCACGCTGGTAAAGAAACACATTTTTATTAAATTTAAAAAAAAAGTTCATCCCATAAGAGAGTAAAATTTTGAAATTTTTATTTTAAAAAACTCCGTGGGCATCTGTATTAATTTACAGATAATCAAATATATTCCCTCTCTACAGAGAAGGAAAATGGAATTCAACAAAAACAAAAGTCCAACATCCTTTAGGGATCCTGACCTGTAGATAGCGTGAAACACTAGTTTATGTAAATTGATAATTCTAACAAGAAAAATTAAATGTTTTCTTTTTATTTCAAATTGTCAGTTATTTCAAGTAATTAGGAATAACTCACGAAAGTTTCTTTATCACTACAATACAACTACAAGTGGTGAGTAATCAATCATTACTACAGACTTATGAGCGATTGTCTGTTTGCCATCACTCTTCATTCATCAGGCTAAGATTGATCACTCATGAGAGTTACTCCTTCATTCGAGTAAATGCCTGGTAAAACACTGATTTGGAGTTAGTGAGAACCCTGCTTATGAGGTTGACCTCATGACGCAATCCGTAAGTGCCGAATAAAAAATTTCACGTTTCACATTATATATATATATATATATATATATATATATATATATATATATATGCATATAAATGATCCGCTCTCTCATGGGGTCAAAAAAGGTCCGAGTTTTATAAAGTTTGGTACACAAAATGTTCATCTTATTTGGAAGGTTAAATCGTAGCACTTAGGTTTTCGAGTTCATATGCTTGCAGGTTCTCGTTTTATAGGCTCCTTATCGTAGAAAAACGAATGGAATCATTTTTGAAGCGATATCTTTAACCGTTTACGAAAAAAATTGATAAAACTACATTTCCTACAACTATTGATCAAGTTGCATATCATTTATTTTCTCATTTGTTTCCTTGTCACAGTTCTTAGTTTCTTTTCTTTCTTTTATTTTTTATTAAGTTTGTCGCCGATGTTGCGGAACTCTATAAATGTATTTATTTAACTATAAATCAAACGAATCAGTAGTTAATTTAATAAAAAATGTTGAACATAATTCACTTTTAATTAAAGATTTATATTATACCATCAAATTATTAATTTACATTTGTCCAAAACAAAAGTAAATATCGTATTTTATTAATTAATTTCAAGTATTTATTTTTCATAATTTTACTAAATTTATTTTCTATTATATAATCTATATTTTTTTATTATTTTTTTTATTTTTTCTGGACTGGGGTTCATTTCCAAGTTATAAAACTGCTAAAAGAACCCATCGCCAAAGTTTTGGAACCGTAAAAACAATTACTAAATAAAGTAAAACACGAAAGTAAATTCTAGAAAACTGAAAATCCCCCACTTCCAATAGTTATCAAAGTGTCTTTATCCTATAATGGTTCGATTAAAAGCTGATGTAAATCCAAACATTTCCACCGTGTTGATACTTAAAACAATTAATTTACATTCAAAACAAAGACTGGATAAAACCTTCAAACTCTTGTAGAAAAAGGTGATAACCGATGTTAAAATTATATGCCTCATAGACATAAACATGAGAGACAATTACCTGTAAGCCAAGAAATCTATATTTATCATAAGTATTGTTTTTGTGCCATCGTTTTTTATTATACATATCATTCGGACAGATTTAGTGTTAATTCTGGAGACCAAATATAATAAACATATAATTAATTTTCTGATTATTAATTAAATGTATTAATATCCTTAGAACATTCATTAAAAGATATATTTCAAGAGTAAATGTTTTAAATTTTGTTTGCCGCATTGCGCCGCGTATTTGAGCTTCGTTAGTTCAACCAACCTGCCGCTAGATCGTGCGCCAATCCACAATTTCCTCAGACGGAAAATAAAACTCATAGAAATTCAAAAATATATTTAGTGGATGATTTCCTAGGGATGTTATTGGTGTGTTTTAAATAATTTAATAATATTATGTTCTTAGTAAATAAAAAGAGAATTACCTCTTTTATTTTTTTTCTTAGTTAATGGACGTTAAAATTTAAATTATTACCTCCTTTATTTTATAAATAAATTATCGATAAGTGTGTAAGTAAAAAGAGGATTACCTCTTTAATTTGTTTTCTTAGTTAATAATAACACAGGTCCACAAAAAAAAAAAGAAACGGAGAAAAATGAAAAACATCTATAAACATCAAAACCTTATTGTTTTATTTGGATGGTGATGACATTATTATTGTTTCTGTCGTTTCCTGACAAACTTTCATATCGAAACACTCTTCATACAAAGTCACAAGTCGATGTGTGAGTTTCTTTGTATTTTTTATCCCCATGTATTTTGCACAAACGTAGCAAAAGTGATTGGGATTTTAAGAACATTCATCATCGTCACGAGAACTAGAAGTTCCGGCAAAATTTTGAGTATTAGAAGAAGCTTTACAATCTATAAAAATAAATAAACCCCGCACGGTAGAATACCTGGCCCAATCGCAGGTGAGTCAGACACCCTAGGGGTGATAACCCTCATACCTCCCTAGGCCTAAGTATGAGGGCTTTCCGACTTTGACGAGGACAATGTCAACTCGTCGTCGGACACGCTACGGCATCATTCTCATATTCTAGCACTTCCCTGCAAAACAGCGCGCCTTCGCTGGCTTCAAAAACACAAAATGTTGACTAGTGAATCATTCTACACATCCCGTTGAAGGGCAGTCGTCATCGTAGCCAAAACAGTCCGAGGTAGCAGGATTTTGCCGGTAAATGTACCGATTCAATGTCCTGATGTTTTATTTTTTATCGAAGACAAAATATCTTCTATAAAAAACATAAATAAAATGCAATAAGCAACAAACAAATAATATTTGCAAATCACGGGAGTGGACAGTACCTGCAGAAACAAGCAGAAACTGCAAATTGATTATTACATAGTTAGTAAAACCATTAACTCTTTATTTTTATCGATTTTTTCATTTTTCTCCGTTTTTTGCTTATTAATCTCCAATTATGACTTCAGATTCGTGTTCAGTGGTAAAAAATACGTCAGATGTGTCCGATACCCCGCACAAACCACTTTTCTTTTTTTTTTGTGGACCTATGTAATGGATGTTAAAATTTAAATTACTCGATAAGTGTGTAATAAGTGCGTAATTAAAAAGAGGATTACCTCCTTTATATTATAAAAAATGAGGATAAATATACAATTTTAAGTACTCATCCCTTACTTGGGAATTCCTTCGGATGCTTCGTTCAGTTTGTCTATTCTGTAGTAGCAGTACCAGTTAAAAGGTAAGAAAATAAATAAATGATATATGGTAATAAAGTAATATTTTTTTTAGTGCGCATCTGCATCGGGGGCATTAGCATCGTATAGAAGTAATTAACATATAAATAAATATATAACATCTGATGCCAGAATAAATTAAAATAATAACATATTAATAATTCATGATAATCATAATGAATGATAAAAGTACAGTAAAAATATTGATAATGAAAAAATTATATGATAATAATTTTAATGAATAGTAGTTAAAAAAAAGTAATAAAAAATAAAACTTAAAATTTTTAATATAAATCAGTCTTTTTAAAGAAATTGCCTTTTTTTTATGTTCTGATTTTGTCCCCAAGTATCAATGGAAGTCCCAATTTGAAGGATTCTTCCATGAGTTTTTTAAATTTGTTTTTATTTATCAAAGAGCATGCGTAATATAAATACTTATGTCATTCCTATAGGCAAATAGGAAAATTATTAAGTCCGTTCGAAGACCTACCTTTATAATCGCATGTGGGATATTTATAATTTGCATAAAAAATAGATTCTTTAAAAACCTTCAATGACATTAAAATATCCCAATGATAACAATTATTATAGTATAAATGTATCAAAGATAACAATTGATAGAATTCGATTAATTTAAAAAAAACTAGTAACTCTGAAGTCACCAAGTCATTGAGAACACCTAGCACCTTTTGATGTCCAAAGATAATTGGAATCTGTTGAACGGTGGTGTTGGAGAGCTCTTATTAGACGCTGTCCCGGATAACCGATCCTTTGTGCGGGTCTAGCATCGGAATGCGCCGTCCTTTACACGGCCAATCTAATCTACAATACTTCTCAAGCAGACTCTCAGGGCTCATTCACTTTGGCCAGAGAACAATGCAAAAGAAAAGACTAACTAACAGAACTTGAAAAAATAACAGCGCAAGCATTGTTTGTGTGAAAATAATTAATATTTTAATATAATTAACTAATTTAGGATTTTCACAATTTTAATATAATTTCAACACAACGTAATACATTGTCTGATAATTCGTATGAAATATAATATAAATTATGTATAATTACATATTACATGCCTAACGAACAATAAGGTCCAAAACCACGAACTAAAAATTAAATATGAAAACAAGTCCGACTCAGGAACTGCGTCATCTTAGCACGGTTCCGTTCATATCCATAGTGCTGTTAGTAAAGTAATAGAAGCAGTATTGTTAGGGTTTCATCGTTCGAGAAAAAGATCTCGAAGAGAAAGAAGATTTAAGGCGCCATAATTGGAAACTGACAGTATCCTCAGCGAAAGTGACTCCCCCGCCTTATCAACGATCGCTCGAGGAAAACAAAATTACCAATACGTTTCTCATTTGCATGCCTTCTTTTACTAAAATAATAACTTTAATGATAAATTCAATTTAAAACCAAAAAACAACCAATTAAAAAAATAGTTAAATAAAGAAAAAAAAACGTTCAAAAGAACAAAATACACACTTTCGAAGTTTTAAGCACTTATACCAGATCATTCAAAAAGTCCTGTCGTTTTTGGGGGGAAATTATAAATAAATAAATATTTTCAAATAATCACCTTTATTCATCAAAATATCCACCGTTACAGTCGGTAACCTTCTCCCAACGAGATGGTAAAGCCCAAATTCCTTCCTTAAAAAACTGTTGATTTTTACTGCAAAAATAAGTGGTCAGTTCGTGAATTAGGTTGTCACGGTCTTGAAAACATTTCTGTCTCAGATTGTTGTCGAGATCTCTGAATAGGTGATAATCAGTGGGTGACAGGTCAGGGGAATATGGTGGGTGAGGCAAAACTTCCCAGCCTATTTCTGTCAATTTTTGACAGAAATTTGAAAAATTGACAGAAATTTGAAAAATTGACAGAAATAGGCTGGGAAGTTTTGCCTCACCCACCATATTCCCCTGACCTGTCACCCACTGATTATCACCTATTCAGAGATCTCGACAACAATCTGAGACAGAAATGTTTTCAAGACCGTGACAACCTAATTCACGAACTGACCACTTATTTTTGCAGTAAAAATCAACAGTTTTTTAAGGAAGGAATTTGGGCTTTACCATCTCGTTGGGAGAAGGTTACCGACTGTAACGGTGGATATTTTGATGAATAAAGGTGATTATTTGAAAATATTTATTTATTTATAATTTCCCCCAAAAAAACGACAGGACTTTTTGAATGACCTGGTATATCCGATCAACACCGCCACATCGCAAATTGGTTTAGAGTTGTTCATGTCGAAAATTTAGTAAGCTCTCAAATGGTCACCATCCACTTACTATGATTGTCTAACCATTTTTGAGATATTTACGGAAATATAACAAAGATCCTAAAACGTTTCATGTCACGTTCTACTCATTTATTTTTAATTCGACCAGTCTAAATTAATTATACCCTTCCACTATCATCACACATTTTATCAGAATGATGTATTTCGCTTCTTTTATATTTTAGTTCTAATACTTATAAATAAGAGACTCTAAAAAATGTTTTATTCGGTGTCTAATGTGAATTAATACTAAAAGCGATTAGCGGCCTGCTAAATAGTTCTTGCAGGAAATAATTAATCTTCTTCTCGTTCCTGAGAGGATGTGGGGTCGAGGTGCTGGCTTCAAAGCGCCATCAAGATTTATAGTCCAGGATTCTGTGTGGGAGATACTGATGGATATACTGGGAACAATCTTAGCATCTGTAATTAGTAACAACGATTTAATAGTAGCAATCTCGTACAATGTAGGAGTTGAGAAAGAACTAAATAGGAAAATACCCAAAATCTAAGAGGTAATCTTCATTAAGCTAAAGCCTGCTGGATTTTTTTTTTTTTTTTTTTTTTTTTTTTTTTTTTTTGAGAGAGAGAGAGAGAGAGAGAGAGAGAGAGAGAGAGAGAGAGCAGTGATTTTCGAAAAGTTAACCAGAAGCTTCTACGTTTTGAGTTTATATGTTGGTTTGAATGAGATACGTCCTGTTTTCCAGGATGGAGTAACCCTCCTTATTTTATAGTGCACATAACAAAAAAAAAATATTTAACCCTTACGAGACAGCAACCCGCACGACCTTAAATGCTCGTGTTCCGGGCACTTCACATTTCTCTTAATGCACTTTTGTTTTTATCTTGTTTTAAGAAGTACTAAGTCATCATTTTCTCATTCTGGGCCTAGGGAAACCCCATTCAATGGGCTCGAACTGCCTTTTTATAAAATCTAGCGGTTACAAGCGGGACAATAACTTACAAATCTTCCGCTAGATATCGCACTTTCTTTTAAATTTCTGATTATTTTCATAATTATTATGTGAGTCAATAATCTTCTGAGGCTCCATAAATGAACAAATCAGTTTGTTGTACAGTATAGTTTTATAATAAAAAAATTAGCTTCGTTTTATGTTACAAATTGCGGTATGACAATAACTCATTTCATTAATTTACATTCAATTTTTTAAAGTCCACCAAAAAAATTGCATTAAATAAGTTACGACGCCTTCACTATATTTATACAATGGAATGTACATATATATATATATATATATATATATATATATATATATATATATATATAAATATATGTATATATATATATATATATATATATATGTACATTCCATATAATGTATATATATATATGTACATTCCATATAATGTATATATATATGTACACACATATATATATATATATATATATGTACATTCCATTGTATAAATATAGTGAAGGCGTCGTAACTTATTTAATGCAATTTTTTGGTGGACTTAAAAAAATTGAATGTAAATTAATGAAATGAGTTATTGTCATAATATATATATATATATTTGTTCTGGACGTTTGGGTTGATAACTACGTACATAGGTTGTCTTGGAGGGTCCGGATATAACACATGACCCTATTTCCTCGCCTAGAACGCTAAGTCCTTCTAATCTCCGGTGGGTCAGAAGCAGTGGTAATTTCAAACAATCTAATTACCTTTAGAACAAAGTCAGATTAGTGGGAAATATAAAATCTAATGTATTACTTGTAATATTAAAAATATTGCTGACATTTGAGAGGTTCAGTTGACACACTTACAAAGTCCACTTTTGGCAAAAATGAGTTTATGCCTTTTATAGCATCTATACATAAGTAGCTATCCTAGAAAAACGATTCAGCTACCGATTAAATCATTAACAATTTAAAATTTATAGTATCAAACAGAATCTCTTGTTAGAAACTAACAGATCCTTTACATTAGAAAAGAAAATGAATTTGTTGCGAATATGTCTCTGATTTACCACAATCATGAGAGAAGCATGAAACATGTTTAAAAGAATCTCGAGATAGAAAATATTGTTTATTATTAAAAATATTTAAGAACTATATTTTCATTAGTTAATTTCAAATCATTTTTCATTCTAAGACTAGACTTGTATAGTAACCACCAGTGTACCATTTTGTAATCCAAATAAATAAACTGTTATTTTTTATTTAATTTTTCTTTTTTCTTTCTGATTATTTTCTTTAAAACTAATTGAACCAATGGAATTTAATCGTATCGTTGTTCAGTTGACACAGACTAAGTTTAATAAAATATTTTGGGTAATGTTTCTGAAGTATTTTCAAAAATGCATTTCTGTGAGTACTCCTTACAGAACTTTTATAGAAATGTTTTTTCACATTAACTTAGTTTTTTTCTTCATTGTCTACATCATAATTCAATTTATAACATAACTTAGATGATTCAATACATTTAACATGAGAAAAACGAAAAAATTACACTTTTACCCCTAAAAAATAGTGTTTGCAACCCTTTGGCACGTGAGTCATGCTCATAAAAGCTCTTTTTAACTTGTGTTTTAAGACATATGTCAACCACATGGGTCGTGGATGTGAAAAAAAAGCTCTTTTTAATAAGAAACTATTAATAAGTTTCATTTAAACAATCCCACCACTTTTCGAGAAATAAAAAAATTTACTTTTTGTGGTGAAGTTTAAAGTTTGTCTTCACCCCATAAATTGGCGATGTAGTACTTACGATAAACAATATTTTGTCTAATATGTTTTTAAATACAACAACATATCGCAAAAAAAAAATTGTAAGAGTTCAGTTCCAGCCTCGCAGGTTAATTTACGCAAGTTTGTATTTTAAAAATTATTAAAGGTTACTGAATACTTCAGCGGGAATCCCGAAAAAAAAAAAAGATATATAGCAACTAATACATCCAATTAAACGATACATTATTTCAGCACTTAAAATAGCGCGGAGAAAAATCATGCACCAATGGAAAATAAATCTCAGAAAAAACTGTCAAGTCAGGCTAATGTTGATACACAACCAGAAGTACTGGCGGTCCCACGAGAGGCAGGTGGGCAATATTTCTGGGAATTTCAAATATTTTCCGGAGTTTCCAGTCAGGGGGAGGGGGAGTTTGGGGGATGTTCGCACCACAGACCATAAAAACACCGCCGAAATTACTCTACTGAAAAACGAGGATTTATAACTCTTTTCCACTTGGACAACATGTCACAACTATTCATTTTATTTAAAAAAAAAAAAAAAATCCCAAGAAATATAATATTAAAAAAATAAATTCAATAAACATTATAATTTAATTATCACTTAATTGAAAGGCTTGTTGTCTGTCAACATTTATTCCACGTTGGTCTTCATAATTACATTAAATCCTGAGCAGAGAACAAACAGTAATTAACAGTATGTCGATATCTGCATCGTCAAATGGACAAAAAACAACACATTAGCTGATTTTATTTTATATACACACAGCTCTCTAATTCAATTATCTAGTTTTTCTTTCCAAATATCAAATTTCTTCATACGTCAATCGATCCTACTTGTTCGGCAGAAGTAAGAAGTAATGTAAATATATATTGATCTAACTATAAAATCTACATGTGTACAATATAAGCATATTTGTTTAGAGGCTCGGGGTTGGTAAAAAATAAGAATGGTTTGTCTCTCAACGTGTGATACTAGCTCATACATTTCTTTAAAGGCTTAAATGCTTCCTTAACTAATCAAAAATTATATCCAAGAGCCTTGTTGTGGTATAAAAGTTTATAAATATGCCTTTACACTCACTGCCACCGGTCATCCTTCAATATATTTCTAATTTAAAAACTATTTTTTGGTCTTTATTACATGAAATTAGGGGGGGGGGGGGGGAATTATACATGCAAAAACATGAAAATTTCAGCACATTAAACTTTAAAGTCGATTTTCATAGAACTATGTTTTTTAAATCCTGCGATAAATTTTACCCGATCGACTTTAAATTTTAACTGGAGCTTCCTAGTGATATTTTATAGTAAAGTATGTAAAATCATTGAATTATATCAATTTTACGACGGATTTCTCCATGGATTTCTTAATAGAAAATGAAGAATTGTTTTCCATTTTCAGAAAAAATAATATTTATAAAAACTCCGACGCAAATAATAGATGTTAGGTTTTTCTTTCAAAATAACTTATTTTAACTCAGACATAGCGCTTAATTTTGTTTTCGAGTAAGTATAATATTTTTTTTTTTAAATTGAACATCCCATGTAAAATTCTTCTCCCGATATGTTTCATGCTTTTTCTAAGCTCTTCAGAAGCATTTTATGTTGGATAATCCTCTCAACTCTTGCGGGTGGATGACGCACTAATATGTTTGGTTGCTACACAGCGTACTAAAAAAAATGTTATTTATTTATTATTTAATTTATTTATTATTTAATTGATTTATTTTTAATAATTTGAAAATTTTCTACCGGCACAATTTATATTATTATATAATAATAATATAAATAAATATAAAAATAATTATATTATATATTATCGACATCATAAACCTCTTCAATGCATTAAAAATAGTTTTCTTCGAGGAGTGACATGATCTTTTGTTTTACATTTTGATAAAGCTTTGTGACCAGGGTTTCGGTATCCCTACCGCAACTCTGGTGGAGGGATTCCGTGTTTAATGCTCCAGAAACATCAGGAACATTTCGCAATGGCGCGTAAAATGTATTTAAATTCAAAGCTTTTGTCCTTTTGGAGCAAGATAAAATAGATTTATCAATGTTTGAAACAGTTTACTGCAATCCCTTGCTAATTCGAGTGTTACCAAATGTCTTTGAACGTCCGGTTTTCCGTTAACTTCAGGTAATGAAAGCTCGACTATTCTAGTCATTACTTCCAGATTGCGTCATTTCAAAAACGAGATCCTACAGGAACAGACAAAACTCTAAAAAAAAAAAAAAAAATGAGAAAATAAAACCTCATCAGTAAAAATGGGCAAATTCATTCACAACATTTACCAACATAAATGAATCCACTCGCCGAATAAAAAAAGCATATTACTGTAACACCTATGTAAAATCCTTTCTTTACATCTGAAGCACACGACTACCCTATTTACATGAAGCAAACCGGAAGTGCCAAACGAAAAGAAAAAAACACTGAATTTTAAACCAATTCCAATGTGGATAAAAAAAGCCACAGAAACATTGCAGCGAGTATGAATTTGCATATCCTTCCTTGTAGCTCTGTTGTATTTGGAGAAGGGAATTGCTGAAAGCAATACAGCAGGAATCTTGTGTTATTTAAACCTTACCTAATTTTTACATTCAGAAGTCATGCGCATCAATCTCAATTTTAAGCAATTTATCAATTTTAACGCGTCTTAAGCGGGTTTCTTTCCTACGTAGGAATTTTACGGCATATCCAATATAGGATACAGTTAACTTTTTATAGCACATTCATCGTATATTATTTTAAACATCTCAAGTCCGGTTCAATCCCTGAATAAAGTAAGGCGTCTATTAAAAGCATAACAAATTTTCACAAAATGGTTCTCATGCAATTCTTGATAAAGTCATCTTATTCCGAGAAATAAAAAAAAGGCCCACTGAAGGTCTCATTCGCTCTTGCAAAGATTTACTATGAAAAGCAAAGAAGGCAAAACAAATGGTATCATTCGGGTGTGTTCCATCGCACAGCGGCATTCAGGGAAATGAGGAAGTCGACAAGCCCGCATAATCAAGCAACGTTAATGATGAAATAGACAATAAAATAATGTTCTCCGACTGGAAATATTTAATAAAAAAAACACAACGCAGGCTCTGAAAAAAAAGAGAAAGGGCTCAGAAATATTAAGACAATACCGAAACTGCGGCACACAAGCGAACGGTCTCCAAGAAGAGAAGAAGTTGTTCTGTGCAGGCTAAGGATCGGTCATTGCCTACTTAGCCAAGAATACCTTTTCTGCAGCTGTGATGTAGGGGAGCTTCTGACGGTAGAACATCTTTTGGTCTCATGCAGGGGCTACTCTACCATAAGAAAATCCCTGGGAATCGGATCTTATATTGAAGAAATTCTTGGATATAATGAAGAGATCATAAAAAAACTTGTCAAATTTTTAAGAAGAACCGACATATTTAAAATTATAACTTCAATTTTTTTCTTTTATTATTTTTTAAACTAACATTCATTAAATTATTATCAGATATCTTGATTCTTTATTATCTGTTTTATTATATTTGAGTTATTTATTATAATTATTATTCTTAATAATTAATATTTCATTATTATCATAATTGCTATTATTATTTATTCTATGACCATTTTACTTTAATCTTCTTCATTATTATTTAATTATCAACCATTTCCTATTTTACCTTTAATTAACAACTGCCAATGATCCTAAAGGATAGAGGCAAAATTAAATAAATAAAGTAATAAAAAAAGGTGTCAGTTTCAAAGTCTTTAACGGTTTTTGTCAATGTTGGCCTAATTTTTGTATTTTTTTAATGTATAACATATTCATTAAAACACGATAAATAAATGAGAAGGGTGTGTTTGTATTACTCTTTTTGTGCAATACCGGAAGTCGAGGAGCGAGCACTTTCCACCTGGCTACAGCACGTTTCCTGTTTATTTTGTTACGTAAATCTTGCTTTTCATCGAGATTTTTTAGCGGGGGAAGTTAAATTTTGTTACGAAATACCTAAACTAAGTAATAAATGTTTCTATTCTCGAAGGTTTTCGAAATTACATTAGTGATAAGAACGGATAGGCGCTAAGATGACGCAGTTCCAGTGAGTCACACCCTTTTTCATTCTGTTCACTAGTGTGCAGCTCAGGACACAGGGAAGTATTATGTATGTTTTTTTTTTTTATCTATTTTGTTATTTTTCTAAATGCCGCAAGTCCTAAATGGTGGAATGTTCTATATCCTGTGATTTGCCGTTTTCCTCTGCAATATCCAGATCAAAAGTTAATGCATCACGGTATTATCTTTGGCCATAACCTACCTCAAGATATTTACCCTCGGACAGTTGAACCTCCCTCTTCTTCTTCCAATGAAGAACCGTCAACGCTATTTGATATCTGCATTATTATCCTACGATTTCTCTGTGAACGGTGGACTCGGACCAGCTGGAGTCTAAACATAATTAACTTTTTTTCTGCTTTCATAATCCGAAGTCTCCTGCACATCGCACTTTGACAACAATTTGGCTTTTCTCTTTCCTCTTCACATTTCCCTAAGAAAACCAAGTAATCTCAATGACCTCGCAATATATCATAACTCTTCAAATTTAATCCCTTCCTTAAATGTATCCTGCAATCATTAGTAACTTGAATCACCATCCAAAAAATGCTCAGTCCGTACTGTACCTCTGTAGAATCTCTTACATATTCACGAAGCTAAGATGCATTTTTTTATTCATTATTTTAAATCCTGAATTTGAAATAATGCTAAACAGAACTAGGCCAAATAAACTATGCCTTTTCTTAAAATCTAATATTGTTCTTAAATGGCATTTGCCCGGAACGATAAATAAATTTAAATTTAATTTTGTTTCAAATTTAAAGGAAAAGATTTTCTTGGAAACCAATGAATTCAGATTAGTAGATGAGAAAATTTGAAAAGCATTACTTAAAAATTTAAATTTGTAAACATTACCACACTTGAATCGCAATTTGGCTAATAAGTTTTCTTTAATATAATTTTAATTGTGTTTAATTTATTAAAAGATTGAAGGAAGTTATAAGACCTCTCATAAAAAATAAATTAAAGTCTTGTCCAATTTATTTATAATGTTTCTCTAAAAGGTTTATAGATTATTGCTTCCATCTCAGCGAAGAACTAATTCAATCTATTTTTGCCCTATTCTCAGCCTTTCATACTTCCCTTCTAGTAATAGATTTCTTAACAAGTTTTCTAAAAGCTCTTTGAAGGGGGAAAAAAAGTGTTAAAACATTTAACACCTTCTTCGCGTCAGGGCGTTAAATGCATTTATACTTGACTCTTGCTATATTATGGTCTAAATAAAAAGTAAAACGGGTAATAAAAAAAGAAAAACTCATTTTAAAATAGCGATTTTGAGAAAAGGTCTCCTGAGCGTATAAACTCACTCTATAGACACTGAGGATGCCAAGAAAGCGCTTTTGTAGCGTGAAATAAAATATTTCAAACAGTGAGGGTTGACCGATTCCTTTCTCTTTAAATCTTAATTTGATATATTGGAATAAATATTAGTTGAAAATTAATTCCGAAACCTAGAATCGCCATTTCTCTATTTCAGAATAATAAAAACTCCCTTGACTTTTTGACAGCTTCATTCAATACACCAGCGTTATGCGGGTCACATGGAATTCATTCGGTACATGGTGCACGCACAGCTGATTTTGTATTTTTCTTCGTCCCCTCTTTTGTAATACTCATTCGTAAGTTATTAGTAATAAATTAGACAGAACAATTTCGCGTTCTCTCTAGTAGTAAAAAAAAAAAAAAATCAGTCCCGTAACAGGTCACAAGGAATCAGAGGGGTAAATACTGTAGAGATATCTTATTCTCGACTATACGGCACAAGAGGGAGATAGTGCGGTCAGTACTATGCTCCAGCTGCCTGATTCTTTCCGTCGGTCATTCTGCGATCCCAAATCCAACCCTCGAAGGATGACATTAGAAGATAAAAAAAATTAGTGTACGCTCGGGTTTTGAACGGGTTATTAGTCGAGTGCTCTCCCACTGAGCAAGCCACGCCCCTCTCTAGTAGTAAAACTACTTGAACAAAAGAAAGAACCTTTTGGTAGTGCGAAAATTCCGCTTTGATGTGAAAACATAGCGTCTCTAATAGCCCGCACCAGTGCGGGACTAGCCGTGAGTGTATAAAATGGTTATTTGATTATTTATTTATTCTTGAGCTCTCGACACAAATGCAACTCACCGAATATAACCATAACATATATACAATGACAATATTGAAATTATTTATTTAAATTTAAACGTCCATTTATTATTAACTACGAATTTTAGGACGGGTTATCTATAGGTTACCACCCTTTTCTAGCCAGGATAGGGGTGATGCCTTTTCTTTTTTCGAAAGAAAAGCCACCGCCCCTAGTGGGAATCGAACCCCACGGAGTGTTAAGAGCTCACGCCTTAACCCTCACGGCTACCGGGTCTCCTATTGAAATTATAACATCTAATGCAACATTCCGTATACATCATATGCTTATTATCACACAGTTTAATTGATTAACTCAATATAAAATAAAATGAATAAATTGAAAGACACTCATAACCAATAAAATTTGTCAAATATAGTATAAAATTGTCCATGGCCAATTAAAATTTCACCAACCAAAACATAATGAATAGAAGTATATTTAATGCTTTAATAAACAGAAATAAATTGAAAATACGGGAACATAAACAGACAGAATATTAAAAAGTCCGTCACGCAGGAGCTGCATAACTAAGCACTTTCCTCAGAATTTGGGTAGTGTAGACTGCTTTCCAGAACAATTTGCTTAAAATATCCTACATAAATAAAATAAAAACATGAATAGTTCTCTTTTAAATTTGTAATGAGTAACTGATCAATTAATAATTTGCTTCCAGAGTTATGTTTACACATGGTACATATTACACTACGTAATAAATACAAAAAACCTCATATTATCGTATTTTGATCTAACGCAGGAACAGGATACAGTCACTCTAGTGGTAGAAAGCGCTCCTTGCGGCGGCTTTGTGAACCTACGTCTGACGGGCTTTTCTATTGAAATATATTACAAATTAAACCCCCGCTTTCCGATTGACCGATTCAGCTCATTTTTACAACACTTCTTTCTCATGAGTTACCCACGAATGTATACCGCGTTTCGTTACAATACAGCAGAAATTACGACCGGTATGAGTATATTAAGAATTTGGGTCAAGAGTAAATCCCCCCTTCTAATGAACCGATTTAGTTTATTTTTACAACACATATTTACCTGTAGATTACCACTAAGAATACCGAGTTTCGTCGAAATATACCAAAAATCACGGCTGGTAGTGGCGAATTGGTATTGTGGGTCCGGAGTAAACCCCCCCTCCTAATGAACCGATTTAGTTTATTTTTACAACAGTTATTTACCTGTGGATTACCACTACGAATACCGAGTTTCATCGAAATATACCAAAAATCACGGCTGGTAGTGGCGAATTGGTATTGTGGGTCCGGAGTAAACCCCCCCTTCTAATGAACCGATTTAGTTCATTTTTATATCTCACTTTTCTCCCTATATTACCACTACGAATGCCAAGTTTCGTTGAAATATAACAAATATTACGGCTGACATAGTCAAATTAGTGTTTTGGGTTCGGGGTAAACCCCCCCTTCCGGTGGACCGACTTTGGTGGTTAACGAACTCGTTCAATCGTTTGCTAATTGAATGCTATATACCAAGTTTCGTGACGAAAAAACAAAAACTCTGGCCGCTATCGTGTTAACAGACACACACATATATATATATATATATATATATATATATATATATATATATATATATATATATATATATATATTTTAACGGGGGTCATTTTCGGTGTCTACTAGGTAGGATCGATAAAGATTTGAAGAAATTTTTCAAAAATTCCATCATGAGTCCAACCTCAATAGCTACTTTCCTTCGGAGGAAAGTGCTAAAACCGACATAACTTATGGGCTGAGCTGACTTGATATAATATCTCACTTGTTTAGGAATCAGCTACTGCGTGACTGTTTTTTTTTTCTCTCTCTCTTTTTTGGACTTTTGTAATATTAATCATTATTCATATTCCACACCTTAATCCAAATAAATCAATTCCAATATGACAATCTCTGATGAAGATGGGCACAACATTAAGTAAGTTATTGTTTCAAAGCTTGTATTGTTCGAAGTCCCCAGAATGACAATACTTCATTAGCTTTGCACAAGGACTGCGTTGATCTTGTATGTCGTGTACTACAGCCTTTGTACAATACTCTTTCAATCAAAGGACACATGGGTTTTTAAATACACTCTTGATCTAATTTGGAAACTGCAATATATTTTTTATAGAATATTTATAATTTCTTATTTTATCTGTTTAGAAGAGTCCATTCGGAATTCGTTAATTACAGTTGTTAATTCAGAAGTGCTAATATTAGGTGACATTTCTGCCACATAATCTGGTCATCAGAGATGCTATTATGAATTACGAAAATCAAAGATACTTCAGGAAGAAGTGGTTTTAGTTGAAAATGATAGTTTATATTATTTCTTGGATTATGAGCCAGAAACCGAAAATAAAAATTTCAACTTCAATATTTTGCAATAATTCATAATTTTAATTATTCCTTAAATGTTTCAAAGAGACATTTTGGTTGGTTTGGTATATTCATACTCCGGACTCCTTTGGCTGAGTCAAAAAAAAAACGGACTCACACACTTACTTTACAATTGTTACTTTCAAAGGGTCTCACCGTGTTTCCATATGAAATCTGCACTGGCGTCTTTCTTGACTTTGATGCCATTATTTTATTCCTAGTTCCTAGAAATAATTTGTCGTCAATTATCAAACCTCTAACTGTACTCGTTTTGGAGGAATAAGGCTTGAAACCCCTAACTTCAAAGCCGTTTTTCTATAAAACTATACTAGATATTTAAATGAAACCAACGTGAATTGAAGCTATTGATTAGGTGTACCTTGCGTATTTTTTTTTCATAATTTTCGGACCACTTATAAGATAAGAAAATAAAAAAAAGAAGATTTCAAGGGCGGTTTTCCCTAACTACCCCTCAAAGCAAACCTACCAAAAAAATCACATAAAATCAGTAATGTCTCAACTATTATCCGTAAAAGTTTCATAGAAGTGTGGAAGGTGCATCATACATGAAATTACAAAAACCCTACTTGGATAGCGAAAATATCTCAAGCTACTCTTAGGACGTTTTTGTTATTTAAATATGAACCCTCACATTGCTGAGTGCATAATCTGTATTATACAGATCGAAAAACTATTGTCATATTGTAATCCACTAAAATAATAAATACTAAAAATCTTCAATTTCTACAAAAGATAATTAATCTTAATCACTATTTTCCTCAGTAGTTTTTTTTTGCTTTGATTTTCTCTAAATTTCTCGATTTACTCTGTTAAAATCAAACGATTCATTCTTTGGAGGTTAAAGTAGACGATTTTTTTGTTTTTCTTTTTTTTTCATAATTATATCTCCGTTTATTCTTCTATTGTCTTTTTATATCCGTGTCGGTAAATTTGTTGTTCATTATCAATTGGATAACATTTCATTCAAATAAATTTTCATTTTTCTTTATTATCAGTATATTTATTTGATAAAAGTAAACAACTCTGTCCTAAATCTAAAATATAATTATTAAAAGGACTCCCTGTAAAACGTATAATGTGGTTTCCATCTATCTAACTAGTAATTATTTCTCCTCACTTGAGAAATTACAAAACGATTGATACTAAACAAATAGTTAATCATGTTTATAATGGAGTAATGTGTTTATATATTACATCCTGAGTTAATTACATATACAATTTGCGGCCTAGAAGCTACTAATCTAGGCTCAATGCAGGTTTGCAGTGCCATTAATATAAGTTAGGCAGCCCCGTTCAGTATTACTCAGCTAATGGAGTTAACTTATGGATTGAACCTTAATCATTTTTATTTGAGATACGTAAACAAAATTAAATATGTCTGTAATTTATATTTTGCAGTCCCAGTTAGATTTTGTGTGATAGTAAAATGTTTAAAAATAACAATTGATGTCTAGGGGAATCCCACCTGTCTGCGGAAGATGCAATCAGCTGATCTCTGTGAAACATATTTTCGAGGACTGCTCTCGCTATAGGCTGCTGCTCCAACAGCTGGGAATACCAAGGAACTTGACAGAAGCTCTGCTGGACGATGGTAATATAAAGCAGTTGACCTAGTTGTGGAATTCTTAAAAAAGGCGCAACTATATCTCATGATATAAAATGCGTAATAATAATTTAATAATAAATAAATATATGTATATTTATAGTAATACCATAAATATGTATTATGGTACAAAATTACAAATCCTTTCACGACATATACACGACTCTCTTTCGTTTATTACCCTGGTCAAGAGAAAACCTAACAAGACGAGACCAAGTTATTATTACAAGACTTCGCTTAGGACACAGTTTACTAACGCACTCCTATCTAATGGAATGACAAGACAGACCTGTATGCGCATGTTGTAACGAGACATTAACAGTTAAACACATACTTACTGACTGCAGATTACGAGACTACCTAACAATTCCTCATGACTTACACGACTTACTTGCCGAAAATAGTCCACATATTAACACCATACTAACTCACTTAAAGACAATTAACCTATATTCAAAAATCTAGCCTTATCTCCAATTTACCTCCTAAAGTTAATTTAAAATAATGAACGAAATAGCCTTTATAAAATCATTTACATTTTTAAGAAATTAAGTTAATTAACCTACATTTAAATATAAAGCCCTATCTCCAATATAATCTTACCTCTTCTACCCTCCCCCCACTTTTTTTTTTTTTTTTTCTTTTTTCCCCCTCTTCACACTCTATTTAATATCTATCATATTACCGTATTGTTATTGTGAAATATATTATATAAAACATGTTATTGTTATTATTAATTAGCTCACTAATGTACTAGCTATCCTCATAAAATGTACTGACTTGTTATATATACAATGTGCAAAAAGTATTTTGTAATATCTTGATGTATGTTAAAGAGCAAGTCGCCAAAAGTTGCGAAACTCTTAATAAATAAATATCAAAATATCTTTCGTTTATTACACTTCAGGGCGGTGAGGACCTAGACGTTTTCTGCCCTTAAACACCCAATCCATCCATCCAATTAGCGGGCTTTCGGTTGCTTCCTGTCTCCCTTATGGGCTTAGAGCATGGACCCTATGATGCAACCCAGGGGTCCAGACTAGAAATACCGATGGTACATAACTCGTGAATAAAGGTGAATTATTCAAACCGGTTCTTCGTCTTTTAGGGTGATTCCTTCTTCCCTCCATGCAAAGGAAACCCGCTTATTAGGTTGACCTTAAGACGCAATCCAGAACATGGATCACGAAAATACGGATTGTTCAAATTTGTATATATATATATATATATATATATATATATATATATATATATATGTGTGTGTGTGTGTGTGTGTGTGTGTGTGTGTTCGCGCTCCTGGAGCGGTCCCATTTTGATGAAATTTACTATTGAAACACCTACTTTTTTATTTATTTATTAATTATAGGTGCTTCCACTGGCAAGGTCATTAGCACCTCCTACTTTTCCTAATTTTTAGTTTGGGTATTCAGAAACGATTAATTCAGTTGAACTTGTCCCAGACGTATTCATCTAATCTAAGATAGATATATTTTGGTTCCCGTTAGAGTTAAGTAAGAACTAGAAACAAAATATTTCATTAACAGGCATGAAAAGTTTTGATATTTTCATATATTTTCTAAAATATTTCGAAAACAGTTGGGAAATCGTGGTACATGGAAAGTGATTATTCGAAACATTACTAAATGCCCTCTTAAAAAGGATCAGATGTCATTTTATATTTTTCACGAAAGATTAAAGCCTACCAATAACTGATTCTAATTCTTTGCTAATGACAGTACAGATATGGACGGAACCGCTCTTAGATTACGCAGTTCCTGCGAGTCGGACATTTCTTTTTCTTCTTATTAGTCGGTTAATCCTGGGATCCTGGGTTATTTTGAAAAAAGTATTTTATCAGCTAGGGCCTAGATATTCCGAGCCATCAAATACCGCTGTTTACTCACGGTTTTTGACGAATGTTTGCGAATTCGTCAGAAAATGCTTAAAAGTAGCCTAAAATACGGCATAGAATATTCCATTTCTGGAGAGGATTTGAATCCTCGCTCTGTATTTTACCGCAAGAATATAAGGACCGGGAAACCAACGTTAGCACGGCCGATGTTTACCGTCAAACCCTCCACTTCAATATTAATTTTACCGGAATGGACGTTTGTTCAAACAATTCATGGCTAAATTAATAACGCAATAAGCCATTTCTATTGACGTCACTAGAGAATAAACCGAGAAACTCAATACAATTTAACGCTCGACAACCATTAGGCTTAATAAGAAATGGTCTTAAAGATCTTACATCTAACTTATATTATATATATATATATATATATATATATATATATATATATAATATATATATATATATATATATACATAATATATATAATATATATATATATATATATATATATATATATCAAATTAAGTCGGATTTAAATTTCATTTACTCACTTCAACCTTTTCCTACACAAAATCAAATTGTGAAGATTTGAAAAAAAAGTTACATGGAGATAAAAGTAACTAAACTCCATTTTATATTTCATTTACGAAAATGAGCCAACCGTTGAACAATCCCTTAACAAACATCCACTTCATTTTCCAAGATTTAATGCTAACTAAATGTACAAGTTTTCTTGAAAGTAGTAAATCTGTAGTCCGTTAGGCAGCTAATGCAAAAAATTCACGAGAAAACTCTGATTCGTCAAGAAAAACAGAAGTGTTTTATTGGACGTCCAGAAAGCATCTTCTATCAATGTGTTTAGTGAATTAAATTACTGTTTCTTGAAGGAATGTCTTCTATTTTTTGACGGCATAATTAGAATTTAATTATCTGGAAACATTTTTGAGCAGTCCTTTCTTATTCAATAAAAAGTATGTCTAAGTTAAAAAAACAAAACAAAAAAAAATAATAATAATAAAAAAAAACAAAATAGAAAATTGGACATAACTCCTTTTCCAATCGTGATCGGACCATGCATAAAACTTTTTTGTGGGAAATTATGTACAGAATCACTTCCTAGAGTTTGGCTACAAAGACCTGAATCAGCTGTGTATACACACACTCATACACATACACACACACACACACACACACACACACACACATACACACACACACACACACACATATATATATATATATATATATATATATATATATAAAATATCATATTCTACTCTCCACTTACCATGAATTTTCCCGCCGATCTCCTCAGTTTTGTATTCCTTTTTGTGTTATTAATAGATTTTAGCAGTTATATTAATTAGCTAGTAAAACAAAATCTGTAAAATGTGAAAACAGTTTTGATTTTTTTCATACATTTGTCCGAGCAGAAATCGAAGAGACCAAGCATGCAATTTTCGTTACTGTAATTAAGTGGCGCAGAAAGTTTTCATAGGAATAATTATCACAAAATAACACCTATATATATTCCTGGCATGCCACTAGGGACAAGTAGGTTATGGAGAAGTACTAAGATGACGCAGTTCCTGCGAGAGAATGTTTTACCTATTGTTGTCAAGTTGACAGCCCGTGATTGGGCAAGAATAGTATCAGTATCATTTTATTTTAGTTTTTTCACCATTTGATGATAAAACTAGGGTTTTTTCTTGAATCCTATAGGAATAAAATTCGTTTTAGGTAGGTATGTGGTAAGAAGTCTCCGTCTAATAATTATTGTGTTTCTGTATCGACTGTTCTGTATTTTCTGTTTCATTAACCCAACAAAAAGAGAGTATCTTTTTGTTGGATCATTAAAGAAAAATCAATTACACTAAATTGCTTTGGTTATCTTTTTTAAATATTATTGTATAAGTGTGTATGTATTAAATATTTCATAAGGTCATCAATGTACTGCTACCATCGGAAAGTAAGTCGGTCAAACTGTAAGGAACTTTAAAATTTGTCCTGAGTCTACACTCTGTCAGTATGTGCTTTATCGATAAGTCTGTATTGCAGTACGTACATGTAGGTCTGTCCTGTCTTGACATAATGTACGAGTGTGTAAGTCGTGAATGGCCAATCCTGAGACGGCATAAAACTACTTCTTCTCGTCTATTTGATCTTTTACTGGATGATCATTCCTGTACAGTGTGCTTGATTTCTCAAAGCTTGTTGTTAGTCGTGTTGTACCAGGATTCTTGCCATTTATCTGTTACGTATCTCTTAGAAAAGGCTTGAAGATCCTGGTGTATCATGTAATGTACGTCTGGCGCTGGTCGTCGAGTTGCTAGTTTAGCCTGTTCGTCAACAGCAGTACTTTGTCTTATGTCTTCGTGCCCGGGCAACCATTAGATTGTAAACTTTTTATTTTAGTGATGTTTTATTTAAAAAATGTTTTAATATCAAATTGTGGACAAAACATTATTGAATTTTTCATATATTTCTCAAGAATAAGACATATGAGCATCCCGGAAATTAGCTTTGTTTCCTGTTGTAATAAATTAATCACCTGATTGCCTGAAATTCTGGTCAAACATTCCTTTGACCTCTTTGACTGACGGTTCCTCAAATTATCGCATAATGAAAGCCGTCATGTAAAAGTCGGAAGGTAGCGAAAAAAAAAATAGCTGGAGAGGATTAAAAGGCAGCGAGGTTATTAAAGGGAGGATAATCAATTAAAACTGAATGCATTCTTCTTTGGAACGATAGTGACGTCATTTATCAAACTTTGAATGGACGCCATTATGAGAATAAATCGCTCGGCTTCCTGTTACAGTCTTCATTGAGATGAATAGAGATTCAGGACTTGACGTGACTAGACGAGTCAGCGAAAAGTCGAACACGAGGCATCAGCAGCTTCGATTTAACGAGGATCGTAAAAGAATATCTCCATGAATAAGGTGTCGGTGTGTAATGCATCGCTAGAATCTTCAGATTCCAAGCAAAGAAATTTATTGAGGCATTGAGAAAGAATTTTTTAGCAGATCTAAAAACTTAGAAAATGGAACTATTTATTTATTTTTCCTTTCTAATTTCGTGACGTGGGCGATTCATGAAGGCACAACCAATGCCAGTGTGGATAATAATTAGTTAAATGACAAAATACCATGAAAAATGTTGAACTTAGGGCACATTAGGGGGATATTGTGGTCATTAGTATGATCCCGGCAACCTGATTTTCCTTTTTGCAGGTACCCATTAAATTCATTAAAGGCTAGATGGGTTTAAGGTTGATCTGGGAACTCGAACTACTAAAATATAAGATATAGTATTTGGTGTTAGCAATAGTTCTAAACTCAGGTACTCAAGAAATTAGGTAAGTGCTCCACCACTGAGCTAATCTCGCCCTTATAATAAAACTATTTTCATAAAAATCGCGTGTATGTCTGTTTGTATGTTCATACAAATCTACACCGTCAGACCGATTTTTACCATACTAGGCACACAGGTAGGTCTTGAAACGGGAAATCTCCTAGGCTAGGTCAAAATAGTCAAATTTCAAAATTTGGTCAAAAGGTCAAAAGTTTTGTTCAAGAAAAATTGGCTACACAGGACCATTCAGATTCTGACGGCCATTTTGAATCGACAGCCATTTTGAATAATGCCTAAAATTTATTTGTTGGTGTTCTTGATAATTAGAATAACTCGAACTCATTGATGACTTTTCATCATATTATAATCATGTAATGCAATTTATTTCAATTTTATGTCAACAGTCACTGTCTAACTAAGGAGCGCTGGCCTTTCTTTGATAAGAGCTATCTACTCGCAGGCTGGGCTGCTGGCCTCTATCGGCTGTTTTATGAATAGCTGTGGTGCTGGCCTCTGTTGGCTGTTTCAGGACTTACTAGAAAGATATAAACAAATTCACATCATTTGACCGATTTTGACGGAACTGGGTATACAGGTAGATCTTGATAAGGGGAGAGTCATAGGCAGAAAGTAGGTGTAGCATGGCTCACTGGGTAACAACTAGTATATAATAAATTTGGGTGTTTATGTAAGTCAGGAATTATTAAAGAATGAAAATACTTAAATTACCAGAAAAAATACATTTAAATTTTGTGAAAACCAATTTACTAATTGCTAAAGCTACTAACGATTTTAGATAGCAATCAAATTTTGCATTGCACGATTAACTCATGGAAACAAATTTGTTGCTAGAAGTTATATGTTAAAGAGAGCACAAAAATAATAAATGAGCCAGTCATGTACCTATATTTTTTTCTTAATCCATTTGGAATTTCATTCTATTTGGTTACGTTCAAAAACTGTCTGTCTTTTTTTACGCAAAAACTGTCACCAATTATATTATGTTAGTTTGGAAGTTGTTTTGTTCCTTAATCCAACGAAAAGGCGTATCTTTTGTCACGCTATATACCTTTGTAATCATGCAACAATTAATTTCCATCTCACAAAGATTTGACAACATTCCTCGAAAACAAATCTCATATTGGCATTTCTCTAATATTTGCAGAATTAATGACTAAGCGTCATGTAGATCGCTAAGGCGAAATCAATGAAACTGCACCTTTGTCGGCAACTGTGGCCTTTGTCGGCAAATTATTTCCATGATAAATTGACCCTCGTAAGTCACGAGAAGGATTTAATATGCAAACCGTGTTCTCCTTATACTGATTTCATTTCCCCACAAGGAATAGAAAGCAAGAATTTTTGCAAGTCTTCTGAAACCATCATGTTCATAAATTTAATTCTTTCTATTCAAAGTCATTTTTTTCCATAGAATTTATTTTGTGTATTTATGGTGTGTTCAAAATTCATTGGTAGAAGAACAAAGAGATGAATCCTTTAAAAATCTGTTATCTGGGAAATCATCACGCTCAACATTGGAATGTGTGTGAATAAAACTGCACAAAGGTTATAAATGAATAATTCAAAAATAAATAGTCGTAAATTTCAGAAAAAATATAGTATTTTAAAGCCAGCAGATCCTAATTTCATGCCCTTGAGGCAGGTTAATGTTTATGCACTTGCTATAATTTCCTAGGGGTTCTACCAGGTTGTTAGGAAATACAGTTTTTGACATATAAATAGGCAAAAAAATATTCATCTCTCAGGAACTGCGTCATCTTAGCCCGTTCCCAAAAAGTTCATACCCCAAATGTCATCTAGAAAGCCGAGAATAAATCAAGATAGCATTCTTTTAAAAATCTGTAACAAACAACCTGGTTTTGCTGGAAATTTGATATCACTAGTAAAATTAATTTTAAAAAAAACAATGCAAATAAAAAAAGAGGAAATCAAACAAAAAAAACGCACAAAACAACGGAACTAATCCTTTCGAAGTTTTAACCACTTATTTCCTTGATTGAGATTTTTCCATCAAAAATTACTTCAGTACATTATTTGTAGGGAATTTAGTAAGCTTTTGAATGGCCACCTCCCAGTTATTACTTTTTCCCAACCGCTTTCGAGATATTGAAGAAAATACCCCAAACCTCATGTCTGTTAATAACATTTGTTTTTTGAAAAAGACTTCCAAAACTCTAAACTCAAACGAAATTTATATATCTTAGTTTGAATTAATCAATGAATCAATCGTTTCTTAATTCCCAAACCGTGTTTATAAAATACATGTGCTGTTTAAGTTATTGACTTCTAGTAGTGAACATGCGATTATGGAAACTTGGCGAGCAGATTATGGTTCCCGTTGAACGCTTCCCTCATGGAAGGACTGTTTCAGTTGGCCAAAGCCTGCTTTTGATCCGTTTCATTAAGTCAACATGTTTGTACAAACTTAGCCAAGAGCAATTACTCCCAAAACCATGTATGTTTAAATAACACACACATGTTTATTTATATTTATATATATATATATATTATATATATATATATATATATATATATATATATACATATAAACACTCACGCACACACATATGCAAATACAATAACATAACAGGTAAAGCAGATTTGGTAGTAAAAAGAGCCATTAAGGCCTTTTTTGCCCTTCCACCCTACCGTCAGAGCTGTAGCACATCTGAAATATCTTCAGCTCTGGGAAAATGGGAATACGAATGTCTTCAAAATAGAGATAAAACGTTAAGGAAGATCCACTACCTGAGCATGGAGAGCAAAATCTAAAGACAGTAGGAGAGATGAGGTGGTTCTGTCGAGGATAAGAATTGGACACATTGATCTTGCCCATGCTTATTTATATTTATTTATCTCAGGGCTGAATGCACGGTTAGGGGACACCTACATTTGTCCCGATCCGATAGCCACCGTCTGTCGGAAGAAAAACAAACATATGCATATTAATGGACGTACCTTTATTGGGCCAGTTCCGATGGCTACCGATTCGCGGCCGTTCAAATATTTTCTGTTTCTTAACCGATTTCGGAACGACGACGAAAAAAGGTGTCAAACGACATATTGTTTGTCAAAAAGGTCTACAGCCTGTACATCTTAACCAATTACAATGCATTTTTTTTTTTTTTTTTTTTTTTTTTTTTTTTTTTTTTTTTTTTTTTTTTTTTTTTTTCTTTTTTTTTTTAAATGAAAGCTCAACAACAACAGAAGAACAATCTTGACAGTTCACATTTTTGTTTCCGTTTTTTAATAAATTACGTGGAAAGATGTTTATACCCATCCAATGTTTATAACCTTCCAAAGCATCTAACCTTCAAGCTACCTTTCCTATAAATAATTTGAAAATATGAATACTAATGCTTGTCTTTTCGTAGCGGAACACTCAAAAATAAACTGTTACACTATAGATTTATTTTTTCGGACTGATATACCTCCGAAAGATTGATTGGCCTCTCAACTTCTCCTTCGTACCCCCAACAATCAACCTAATCGAGGGTTTCTATGCTTATTAACAGGTACTTGTTAAATACCTAATTAAATGAATCACTCATTTTTACTTCAATACGAGGTCATTACTGACAAGCTGTGACTAGATCAGATCGGATCGGGTCAGAACCAATTTAGGCACTCACGTCGGCCGCTGACGGTCAAACAAAATTGGATCGGATCGGGAGCAATAAGTGTCCAATGTAGGTGCTGTCTTACGGTGAACATATTCCTATAAAACAAATGTTAACTAAATGCACAGTAAACGAAACTTTTCGAAACCAAATGGGAGTTCTTGGTCTTCTTTGTGATACACATGGAGATGAACATGAATTGAGCCAGAGAGCATTGGGATTCTTGATTGCTGCAGATATTTGTTATAAAATAAAATTAATTTTTTTTTTAAGAATTCCGATTAATTGATTTTTATAATATTTTCTATTTAGTGGCAAATCTCACACAGTGGTTGTCTTCCCTTGTGAAAAGGTGTGAGGAAGTAAGTCTTGTGTGTCCGATCCTAAGTCGTTTTAGTATAACCTCTTCGCGTCTTGTTCCTAATTCTGTCGACAAATGTTTCTCTTCCCTTTTTGTAGGATTTCTGCAGCCATTTGTAACCAATTTCAGGCATCCCACTTTTGTTGTACATTTTATTTTTACCGTTGAATGGTTTACAAGTTAGCGTTTCTAAAGGTAGCTTTTTTTTTATTACTAGAGATAATAAATAAACGTGTATTTACAATTATTATGACAGCTCTACGGAACTGCTGTGACTACTTAATATGGCATTACACTTTGGGATATTATTCAGCAGAAGTTGGAAATTAGTCGAGAAAGGTTGACTGAAGAGCAGGACTTGTCTCTCTAAATGGAAATCTCTAGTTTTCCTTTTTCCCAGGGAACATTTTCAGAATAATGGAAAACTGGGGAGGAAAGTGTTTCTTAGGAATTCCCTCAAGAACAATATTAAAACTTTTTCCTGAGCCAAGTTACATTTAAATCCAGTCCTTGTTCTTATTCTATTCCTTTCAATGGACATGGTAATTCTAAAAGGGACAGGCGAGGATAAAGGCTCTGGGTACTATGGAACCTAAGAGACGCGGGATCTAATACTCCAGAAGTGCAGAATTATATACTCCTAGTTGAAAGACATCAAACTTGCTACGCCATGGATGTTTAGAAAGAACAGCGACCTGTAAGATACCTAGACAATTATTGCATAGATGCAGAAGTGCCATAAAAAAAAACGACAAAAAAATCGGAGAAAGCTTTCTCCTTATGGCCTTGGGAGGTCACGAAAAGTCCAACATTGAAGAACTTGAAGTATTGATTCAATTGTATATGCATTTATTAGGAGGTACAATGCACTCACAATCTTAGAAATAATCTTAAACAATTGGGCGTATCTTTCACCCTCGTTAATGAGACTTGCAACCTTGCCTTTAGTATTTAGTTAGTCATTCATGCGCGTGCTACGACAAAATATAAACGTGAAAAAAATCTAAGCAAATCTATGCAAATGGTGCCAACCTGGCACCATTTCCAGTTTAAAGCTTAAGAGCAAAATAAATAAGTATTCAAACGACCAGTTTTGTTAAAAAAAACTAGACTTGATGAGATTTCTTGCTCATTCAGCTTGATAAAATTAAACAACCAATAATTCTCATGCAATTTTTTAGTCACTAACTGTATTTATTTATTAGTCTTTAGTACTAATTTTTTTTTTTTTTTTTTTTTTTTTGAGTATTGAATGTACTCAAAGAATCTCACCAGGGTAATTTTTTTTTATTTAAGGCGTGTTAACCCTTGAAGTCATTAACGCCAGTGAATAACCCTTTTAGCTTTCCATATTTTGTTTTTAACGATTTTAATGCGTAACTTCATAGATTTATGTCATTTAAATTAACAGAAGGCCATACTTTATAAAATTCAATTTAATATTTATTTACTTTTATTACGTGCTTTACATGTTTCGCGCCACTTATCGCCTCTTCAGGAGAAACTTGTAAGTACAAGTCATTACGTTTAAACTAATAATATAGTGTGGTTTTTGACAAAACACCTGTTTAAAATTAATAATAATAATAAATGTAAAAATAAAATAAAATAAAAAGCAACTCATATCGTATGTCAAACTATCGCATATACAAAGATTCGTTTTTCAGATTCGAGACTTTGCTCTTGGATTGTGGAAGACACGGCTCGTCGCAAATTGTCACAACCCTAACCCCTTTAGAATAGCCTTTAATGCTTTAAACAAAGTATCGAAAAAGACCATTTTTCAATATATTACTTCGTCAATGGATAGAAAATGTTCGTTCTCTAGTTTGCTCCGATTTGTTGTGTTAAAAATGTATTATTTAACTATTTTATTTCTGTTTTTTTATTAACTGTTTTCCCCCTATTTTTGATAATGTGTATATTTTCATCTATTTTTCTTTTTATGAGGTCCTTTTCTTTATCCAGAATCTTAAAATTTCAAAGTCAAATTTGTGTTCATGTTAGATAGCATGATCCACTAAAGCAGTCTTGTTATCAGTCTTGTCTATATTTTTAACTTGTTGTTTTATTCTCTTTTTTAAAATGTGTCCTGATTCTCCTACATATACGTTTTCACACATGTTACAATTAATTTGATATATATTATTCTCCTTTAAGCTTCCTCGCTGGGGATTCTTTACCATGGTTACCACGCTCCGGTGTCCTCTTGATGGCAGTTATATTTCGCCCAAATCCCATTGGGCTTCATCAGACTTGGTGTATACTTGTGGTAGGCAGGACCTAATTGATATATATTATATTTAGTTTCTTTCTCCTTATGTAACAATAATCTTACGATAAAGTATTTACTCACAGAATGCATGAGACGACGTGACCTGAACTTACCCTACAACTTATGCGAGTTAATAAGTGATGATAGCCAACACATAGATTCTATACTACATTACCTACACAACAATGGATTTTACCAACTCATTTGAACGCAGCTTAATGTTTCGTTACCATAGTGTCCTACAGAGACATGAATATCCCACCGTAGGCAGATAACACTGTTCTGCACGAAAATCCTCCTTCAAACCAAAACATGCTTTCTTACTGTTTTCAAATGTGCTGAACACGAATTTGAAGTCAGATTCTGTCTATCACGCACAGTTTCTTGAGAAATTCTAGTTTTTTATCCAAAAATGTGAGTTTTTTGTAAATTTGACGAATTTGTTTTGGTATCCAAACATAGTGAAAAAAAATTCAAAAGCCCGGTGATTTTGAGCGCAATGAAGTATATTTGAACGAAAAAAAATTTGATGGGAATATTACAAGTGGTTGAAGAAATATGGCTAAAAGTGTTTTTTCAGTTTTTGATCTTGAGGCAGGGATTTGGTCTCTACCTGGATCTTTAGGGGAATGGCCTTCCTTTCTCTTTTATGGTGGTATCCTTTTCATTCAAATCCTTACCTGCCCCCTTTCACCCTCAATACCCCCCCCCCCTCCCACTCAGCCCCTCTCTTGTCACTATTTTCTTCTAGGATTTGATCAGTAATCTCGAGGCTTTCGCTAAACGCACTTATTTGGATATTCAGTTGTGCTATCATTGTTCTGGGAACAATTCACTTTTTCTCTGTAATGTCACGACAGTGTATAAATAAGCCTGATTCCTTTTGCTATGTTTGTGGTGAAGTCACATTCAAGTCCACTCAGAAACCTCTGACTCCGCTGGTGAAGAAGGCATACGAGTTATACTTTGGATGTAAAGTAAGTAAGTGATCAGGACAAATCCTGGGCTCCTAAAATATGCTGTAGTTCATGCTCACGTTCCCTGACTGGTTGGCTAAATGGGGCACATAAGTCAATGCCATTTGCAGTTCCCATGATATGGCGAGAACCTACAAATCACGTGACCGATTGCTATTTTTGCATGACCACAATCAAAGGTTTCTCGTTCAAGAGCAAAAAGAAAATTGTTTATTCCAACATCCCCTCTGCCATGAGCCCAGCTCCACATGATGCCTCCATGCCCATCCCACCAAATCCGAGTAAGTTCCATCTTAGTTCTGAGGAGTGCAGCGATTCTGAAAGCGTTTCACCTCAACCTGGAACCAGTCAACAAGAAGAAATTTCAAGTTCGTCCAGCCCCTCTGAAACTCAGCCACAGCTCAGAAATCAGAGGCGATTGAATGATCTTGTTCGTGATTTCGATCTCCCAAAATCAAAAGCTCAGCTGCTTGGGTCAATGTTGCAACAATGGAATATCTTGGAAGGAGGCGTGAATATATCTTTCTTCAGAAAACGGGAATCAGGAGTTCTATGCTTTTTCTCGATGGAAGAAAATCTTGTATTTTGCAATGATGTATTTCATTTGCTCCAGGAACTTGATCTGCCAACCAATCCAGAGGAATGGAGACTATTCATTGACAGCTCCAAGTTTAGTTTAAAAGGAGTACTCCTTCATAATGGAAACAAACATCCATCTATCCCAGTAGCTCATTCGGTCCACATGAAAGAAACCTATGACAACATGAAGATACTTCTACAAAAAATCAAGTACCATGAGTACAAATGGCGCATTTGTGCAGATCTTAAAGTGGTAGCCATGCGTACAGGACTCCAAGGAGGTTACATTAAATTTTGTTGTTTTTTATGCGAGTGGGACAGCAGAAAAAGAGGAGACCATTATGTCGTAAGAAAATGGCCAGAGCGTAAGGAAAAAGTAGGTGAAAAAAACATTACCAATCCTCCATTAGTGGACAAAAACCAAATAATTTTACCCCCACTCCACATAAAATTGGGGCTAATGAAAAACTTCGTAAAAGCGATGGACAAGGAAGGAGAAGGTTTCATGTACTTAAAACAAAAATTTCCGCATCTCAGCGATGCTAAGATAAAGGAGGAAATTTTCGTAGGACCCCAAATTCGACATCTACTCAAGGACCTCACTTTTGAAGCAAAGTTAAATACTACTGAGAAAAAGGCTTGGATTGCTTTTCGAGAGATATGTGCTAAGTTTTTGGGAAACGAAAAATCTAGAGACTACCGAAAAATAGTCCAAGAACTGCTTACTTCATATAAAACATTGGGATGCAATCAGAGTTGGGCGTAATCATAATTATGATTACGATTACGATTATAATTATAGACTCACGAGATATAATTACAATTACGATTATAATCACAGACTCAGGAGATATGATTACGATTACGATTATAATCGTAATTACAGCTGTGATTACGATTACACTTGTAATCACACCTGAGGTTATTATTACAATCGTAATCACAACATTTTTCTGTAATTACAGCTGTTATCACAAATTTCTTCTATAATTACAACTAATTTTTCTGCAATTACAGCTGTAATCACATTTTTTTCTATGATTACGGCGGTAATCACAGCTGTTTCTGTGATTACGAACGTAATCATAAATGTTTTCTGTAATTACGAATGTAATCACAAATTTTCTGTGATTACGAACGTAATCGGACCTTTTTTTCTGTGTTTTCCGCACTAATGACAATTTTGCTCTTGTGAATATAAATTCATTCTCCAACAATTACAAACAACAAACAACAAAAATCATTTTTATTTTGGACCAAAACGAATAGTTTTTTACACAAATTGAAGAGAAAAAAGAAAAGAAAAAATAAATAAATAAAATAAAAGAAAATTAAAACAAAATGTCTTTGTACAGCCTCGGCTTGAGGCGTCGGGCTGTAGGTTCTCCCAGATGGTAATTCGTGGCACCAGAAGAGAGAGCCAGTTTTTCGTGGTATCTGCGGGTTAATTCTTCTATATGAAACGCGAGAGGATCAACTCCCAGTTCTCGATGGAGCAAGGTGTTTCGAACGAACCAAGGGGCGTTGGCTGCTATCCGTAGGACTTTGTTCTGTAAAGTCTGAAGTCTTTTGATGTTCTTCATGTTTGTTCCATACCACACAGGGCAGGCGTAAGTCATCTCCGACAATTAAATGTATCAAAAAGTTTTATCACCTAATTATGAGGTTTGTAAATAAAAACTAGTGTTAGGCAAAAATTAGCGACCGTGAAACGCCGATACGAGGGCGCTACCGAATAAACTCAGCGCCAAAATTTGTCATCTCAATGTTCACTTCCGGTCTGCTCTGAGCATTCTTCCAGGAGCATTCTATCTCACTCTTCTTCCACTTCCGCTTCAATCTAGATAATTTCCGATCATGTATATCGCTCTGGTCACTCACGGACATAGATCGTCCACCCCTTCTTATTCTAGGTTACTTCCGGTCTCTCAAACTTACTCACTCTAAAGTTACCGGGTGGAACCAAGCCACATTTAGGTACTAGCGGTTCTCATCAGCTTACTTTCTGTCTCTCTCAGTTAGTTCTGGGTCCCTATATTCATCCCTGGGTCGTTTCCGGAAGTACCTAAGAGCCTTCCGCGCTCTCATAATAAACGGGACGTGAACCAGAAGTGCTTCAGAATAACGCACAAAAATGAATATGGTTACACTGAAGTCAATTTGTGAAGCCGGAAGTAAGTTGACCGGAAGTGGCCATAAGCACCCAGATCCACCCAGAAAAGATCAAAGGCTGAATATTCTCACCTAGAAATCAAAAGTAACTCGGAAGTCCCTTAAATGGAACCAGATTTTGTCAGAGGTGGCTATAGCGACCCAGAAGCCATATTGAGGAACCGGAAATTCTAAAACAGATCCATCTAGAAAACAGTTATGATCCAAACGTGCTCCCAACAATACTAGCTCTCATAAAAAAATTAGAATATTTCGTTTCTTATGAGTTGCGATTCTGCTCGCTCATAAACGAAGCCTACCTTCGAAGTGTTAAACTCCGCTTTTCTTACTTTTTAAAGTTTGATTCCCATCAGGCAAAACACGCTGCCGTCGCTGCCCTGTCTTACCCGAAATTCAAGAAAAGGTGGTTCCCATGTATCGACAAAGACATGCAAGATGAAATCCTGGCGTACTTTAACAGCCAAATATGCGATTACTTAGCCAATGAGTTAGGGGAAAACGCAGACGCAGAAGAAATGGACATAGAACCTGTTCTTGACGAATTCTATGATTTCGGTGAATGAAGTGAGCCCCTCCCACCTCGGAGTGAGCTAGCTTCAAAGGCACAGTCGATTATGGAGACGTATTTGGACGACAAGAAATGTGGATTGGAGTCGCTAAAGAACTATCCTGCCATCCTACATATTTTTAAAAAAACAAACACTCCTTTGCCATCGAGTGCCCAGGTCGAGCGATTATTTTCGTATGCCACGATGACAAACATGCCTAAATGCAACCGGTTGAGTGACGAAAAGTTTGAGAAGCGTGTCATCTTGAGGGGAACGCATCATTGAAATTGTAAATACGAAATTGTGACGACACTATTGCTTATTCATATTAATTATCTTCCATCCTGTAAACGAATTTTTGGATAATGATAAAATGTTTTGTTATTTTTTTTGTGTGTGTGTGCGTTTAACAGCGTATCAACATATGTTTACTAGTAACCTTTTTTTTTTATTTATCATAATTAGATGAGAAAACTATTTGTTAGATTGTAATTTTAGGAGAATAAAAGAAGTATAGCAGATTAATTAAGATGAAGTTTTGTTTTTTTCTTATATTAGGTACTTGATAAAAATTGTTAACTAATGAAGTGCCTAAATTAGCTTGTTTTCTCCCTTTCTCTAAAGGGAGAAAACAAGCTTATGGCGTCAACCTTATAAGGCAAACCAAATGTTCACATGGAAATGAGAAATATCCTCTTTTGAGACCACAAAGGTTACGAAAATACCGGTGATTCAAATTATCGTAATTTTTTTAAGGGGGGTTTAAATGTTCGCGAAATTTCAAAACAAAGAATTAACATATTCTATTAAAAATTTTCAAAATGACACGAGGAATTTTGAACTTGCAAGAAGGATTTTTGTCAAATCAGAAGAGGTACTCAACTTAAGGTGGTAAGCTAGTTTCCAACGCGTTGACAATTGGCCCGAAATCACATCGGTGAAATCGGAGGAAAAGTGTAATCAGAACTCTAATCACAGGAAATATTGTGAGTATATCCAATCAAAAGGGGAAAAAAGAATACTTGAAATTATATTCACAAGAGCAAAGTTGTTATTAGTGCGGAAAACACAGAAAAAAAGGTCCGATTACGTACGTAATCACAGAAAATTTGTGATTACAGTCGTAATTACAGAAAGCATTTATGATTACATTCGTAATTACAGAAAACATTTATGATTACGTTCGTAATCACAGAAACAGCTGTGATTACCGCCGTAATCATAGAAAAAAATGTGATTACAGCTGTAATTGCAGAAAAATTAGTTGTAATTATAGAAGAAATTTGTGATTACAGCTGTAATTACAGAAAAATGTTGTGATTACGATTGTAATTATAACCTCGGGTGTGATTACAAGTGTAATCGTAATCACAGCTGAAATTACGATTATAATCGTAATCGTAATCATATCTCCTGAGTCTGTGATTATAATCGTAATTGTAATTATATCTCGTGAGTCTATAATTATAATCGTAATCGTAATCATAATTATGATTACGCCCAACTCTGGATGCAATATGTCCTTAAAAATACATTTCCTGCATAGTCACCTAGACTTTTTCGCCCCAAATTTGGGTGCAGTTTCGGACGAACATGGAGAACGATTCCACCAAGACATATCCAGAATGAAAAAAAGATATACTGGCAACTGGAATGAGAAGATGCTGGCGGATTACTGCTGGACACTGCAGCGGGAGACAGAGGAGGAAGAGTACAAAAGAAAAAAAAATACTCATTGACGATGTGTGTATATTTTTTGAGTTGTGTCATATCTAGTATTATACCTGATAGCATGCAGGATTCAATTAATTATATTTTACCGTTGAAAAAGAAAAAAAAATCTGTTATAATAAAGACAATAATTTTCAAATACAATTTTTCATTTTTTCCAAGTTTCTCCTCTTTTCTCTCAAAATCAGAGGGTGATAGAATTTTTCTGAGTTCAGATTCGGACTCAGCACACCTGAAAACATGAGAAACAGGCAAAATTGTTCAAGGGAAGGGAGAAAAGTTTTTTTTTTGCAGAACAGTGTAATTCATCAACATAGAATATGTTGTAGTTTGGAAGTTCCAACGATTTGAATTTTATAATCTTATCCTTTTGTTGACCAAATATATGGGCGTTCGTCCGATTGTAAGAATTTATTGATTTATTAACCAAAAATAGAAATAAAAATAAATTGTACTAAATCTTTTGAGTTTATGCTTTGGAAAGGAGAGATGGAAGGTCTATACTTGGGAGGAGAGGGAAGATCCTGGATATAAATCCTGGAGTCGAATTCCAGGATACTTCTCCAGGAGACGGAGCGGCGCCATCTCTATCATCCTGGGATTCTATCTAGGCTGGGCATGGATTTCATCGCCCTCATGGCCATGTTTTTCTTTTGTTCATCGCCTGTTTTTCTCAAAGATTCAAATTTACGTTTTCCTCTTAGTCTGAGACTGTTAAATCCTCCAGTGTCGGCATCTATTCTTTAACGTCGGCGAAAACCAATGAAGAGAACCACACGACTTAAGGGGTAGTACCTTGTGTGATCGAAATAAGAGTAATTTTCTCCATGCCATAAGTAGGTATTATATCGGATGTTAAAGTATCCCAAAAAAACAAAACAAAAAAAAGTTTTAATTCTTCTAAAACAAAATTGCGTCGCTGTGTCTGACGAACGGGGCGCCGTTCTGCAGGCGGCAATTTTTAATCTAGAACCAAAAACGAAAACTATGTTGAAATAAAAATGTAAAATCTAGTAAACATCGTAGGATTTTTAAAAAACATTAATTTTTTCGAATGTGGTGAACAATTATTAATTTTCTATTAAACAAGACGTCAAAAATCGGTCATAATATCGTTATAATTCCATTAATCGAAAAAAACGAACATATCATTAGGAAGCTGCAGTTAAAATTTGAATTTGATCAGGACAAAAGTTTGGGCGCAAGCGTATCAATCGATTTGAAAAACAGATTTGAGAAAATCGATTTTAAAGTTTAATGTACTGAAATATTCTTTTTTTTTTTTAATTTGGGTTAATAATTTCTTGTAATAAAGAAGAAAATTTGTTTTTTACATTAGTTTGTAAAGATCCGCTCAAAGCAAAGAAACTTACGATTTCCAAGTTTTAAGCATTCATTTATAAGCCTGAGACCTTCCCTTCGGAAATGTCCTGATAACGGTTTTTTTTTAATTATTATTGTTATTGTTTAATATTGTTGTTTCTAAAATTGATTTTAGCAATAAATGAATTTGCAAGTAAAACAAGATACTTAAGATGAGAACGATTTTTTATTTTTTTGCTTGTAATAGAGCCTTCCGAGCAGTACATACGATTTCAATACATAGTGGCATCGAAATCTCACTTTTTTATGGGGGAAAAATGAAGATCTGAAGATTTCATGACAGCAGGCGTTTAAGGTTTTTTCCAAAATATTAATTACACTTTTTCAAGCTTTTCAAATAATACCAGGGATAAGAAGCTACGGATTTCCCATGATGACAAAGTTCCTGCAAGTCAGACTTTTTTTATTTTGCTTAGTTAACGCTGCCCCTGTGATAAGGCGATTATGACTATAAGATAGAGAAAGGAGCATTGGTTAGATTAATAGCCTTGAGGGTGGATAGATAATGGAACAGGAAGGAGATAGGAGAGTAACTGTACCAAGAAGTGGGAGATTCTGGAGAGGAGCCAGAATCGAAGGGTGGCCTTGACACGTAACTACGTCAACAGCATCCTTCTGGCGTCTCCGGGTCTATCTGGGCACCGCCTATTTTAGATAGTTATAGGCAGCATGTTTGCTGGTTTTCTCGCAGTGTTGGGCGAACGGATACTGTTCCTATGTGAGCCATTGAAAATTATAAAGATATTGAGCAAAAAAATTGGCGGACAGTACTAGAACAATGGATCCATAAATTGAAACCGAATTATTAGTATAATAACTGACGTACAAAACGGTACTCTAACAAGTCAATAATTGGTCGGATATTTACCACGTGATATCGTCCCTACCATGTCAAACTATCGAACATGCAAAATCTCATTTTTCGGATTCCGAGACTTTGGACTTGGATTGTGGACGATAAGGATGGTCGAAAATTGTCACAACTCCAACCCATTTAGAATAGTCATTAATGCCTTAAATACAGTATAGAATAAGACCATTTTTCAATATAGTAGGTACTTTGTAAATGGATAGAATAAGTTTGTTGTCTAGTTTCCTCCGATTTGCATATTCGATAGTTTGACATAACAGGGACGATATGTATGACCTTTTGACAGATCATATGTAAGAACTCTTGAATTGATCATATAAAAACATAAATTCTTTTTTCAGGAACCCATTAGAATAGAAAAATTGGAAACTCATTGTTGCAAAACAGTCAACGTTAACATTTTATAGCAGAATAAAGGGTTTCTATAACTTTTTTTTATTGATGCCAACGACCTTGGCTTGTCCGGAAGAGGTTACACTTCTCCTATATACATATTTATATAAATGTTTGTATATAAAATATACATAAAAATATTAATATTACGACGCATATATTTGTATTTAATAAAGTGTAAAGAATAAATCATTTCTACTCCAAAAATAACAGCTAGTTGTTACGATTCAACGTCGACGCACTGATAATGTCAACTTGCTTAAGCTATCGCTAGCTGCATCCAGCTCTGGAACAGTAAACGAGGAGGTCAACATCAAAAGGCAAACAGAGAACATGTCATGGCTTCGGCACAATGTCAATATTGAAATGTGGCTGGCCTTTTCATACTAGGACTCACGAACGGGGGAAAAACTGCTTCGAGTACTCGCTAGGATGTAAGCCAATATTGGCTGTGGTCCAGAATAAATACATAGATACATGCTAAAAAAATTTGACGATTCGAGTAAAAAAAAACTTTACATCCAGGCAAATAATATTGCTTTCTGTTATAATATTGAAACAATCGTATTTTAATTTTAATTTTTTTTTTAAATCAATTAATTTTTAATATATAATGTATAAGTCCTACATGTAAAAAAAGTGGCAATTTGTAGATATATAATGTCCTAACTATTGCGGATAGCGTGCAGTACTAAATACGGAAAAAATGTAAAGTAGAAAATTTTTCCATATTTTGTTTTGTTTATTTACTTCCCTTGCAATATTTGCATAAAACCAAATATATATCAATACTGTACGTATTTTATAGTATATTTATTTATACAGATTTATAAATATATATATATATATATATATATATACACATACATGTATATTTGTTTTTTTGCAAGTATTTTAAGGGAAGTACATAAAAAACACAAAATATGAATATGAATATATATATATATATATATATATATATATATATATATATATTATTTTTGGTTTCTTCGCTGGGGAGAATTTTTGTTGTTAATACGGCATTCTCCAGCGGTCGGTTTCTTTGGGTGATATTTCGCGGGAATCCCATCCTGCCTCATCAGACCGTTGCATCAGATATTTTGCAAAATATCTACCAATCTGTACTTATTGCATTGACAAACATTCGGTCCCAAGAAATAGGGTGCAACTGATATTTCCCTCTGATAAATACTACTGATTTCTAGACCCGTTATGTGTGCTATGCGTTAAAGGCTGTATGCGTTAACCACTGTAGGATGGATACAATCTCCCACTAATTGAATACAAAGTGAGTAAAGAGTACGAATGAACTGCCTAATTAAAATGAATGAACTGCGAGTTATTAATGAGAAAAGTCTAATTATATGACTAAGCAGGATCCAGAGAGAGAAACATAATTACGCGAAACTCTGTCAGTGTATTTCATAACTACCCTCACACAGTATTTCAAGATTCGCACTCGTCTGTAGATTTTTTGTATTGTTTCCAACTTTGCTGCAAATGCCATTTAAGAAGGAATTTCAATTATAAATTAACAAGAAAATAAAATAATAACCTAAAACAATAAATAGAAATAAAATTCGATCCATACATTGTTTGAGCAAAATAGTGCCAAGCAACATTTTTAACAAAACTTAACTGCAGCTGCTATATTTTGGATATTAAGTGGGACTATGGGTTATAATGGTTAGGGACAACTAGATTGAGTAGCATACAGAGCTTGTATACTTACTTTTGTAGCATTTGCATCATACACTGATTGTCCTACATAATATACAACACGTAGCAGCTGTAGTTAAGTTTTGTTAAAAATGTTGCTTCGTACTATTTTGCCCCGACTTCTTCAATTTTACTTAAATTAAATAGTAACAATCAAATAAGTAAAAATCAAAGGACCAAAAACACGTTTTCGTTATTATTCCTAGTGTCATTTGGAAGCTTGGAATAGAATCAGGTAATTTCTTTTTGTTGTATTTTTTGAAAAATCTAGACACCTGCTCCAATGAAATTTAAAAGAAAAGCGCATTTTTGGCAATGAATTTCTTGGAGACAACTGGTAATACTATAAGCTGAAATTACTCACTTTTGCAGTAGGAAAACACTATATCAAATATATTTCTCATTCACATAACTCGTTTTACTAAAATATTTCTTTTAATGTTAAACAGAATTAAAAACTAAGGTCAGATGGCACACAAAACAAATTGAAAAGTAACAAACTGACACCACCCAAGCACCGATTTCTTTGAATGAGATCACTGTATCGAAAATAGATGATTGGCTTTGTAGAGCATTAATTAAACTTTTGAATAAATGCCTTATATTTACCTTAAAATACCCCATTTTTGGACAAGCCATAACGGACCCCGAAGGCCCAGAGGGGGCTCATAGTATCGAGGCATCTGATTCTTGACCAGTCGGCATACTAAAGAGATAGTTTGGCTCCGGTAGCCTTATTTTCCTTTTGCAGGTACCCTTTTATAAATAAAAATAAAATAATGAAAGGCTCCTTTGGCCTAGGGCCCCGAATTCAACTCAAGAACGAAGACAACTGAAGATAAAATCGATCTTCCTGAGCCTTGAACTAAGGTCCTCTGGCATATAATCATAGCATATATATATATACATGGCCATGAAAATTGTTTCATTTAATTTCCTTCGGTACATTTTCTACGCTACGTTTACTTGGAAGCCTAAAAGCACTGATGATTTTTTTCGCCCAAATACATTGTCCAGGTGAAAGAATCCTCGTGATTAACTCTGTCTGCACTGGTGGATTCCATCATGGTCATCGGGTTGACGTCATAAACGGAATGATGGAGTAAACACACTAAAAATAACGATGTAGCTAAGAAACTCTACTTGAAAGCATATAGTTGAAGGTACTTAGAGAAGTAAGTTCTATAAGTCGACCAATTTCTGTTTGGAAGGAAGTTAATTTGAATACGGAAGTGGAATGCAGGAGAACTTTGCGTGTTTGCGAGCACGCAACCCTACAGGGCTCCGCTTTCCTTGGTAGTTTGTTGGAGGATCCAACTAAGAATTTCGGTGGCCAGCATCTGAGAGGTGTGGATAAGTGTGACTCGTAAATAGCGTTATCGTAGCGCGTTTCCATAAGTAAGTTTAAGTCTGACGCGATTTCGATATACTGTACTAAAAACTCTTAATATATCTATGGAACGAGAAGAACATTTCTAGGTCTTGTCGGAATTTATGCCAGAATGTTTTCTGTATTGAAGTTATTGGGTTATCAAATGTCACCTTCCATTTTCAAAAAAATGGAACCGTTTTTCAGGCATTTAACAAAATATAGAAAAACCCAAACCAGCTGTCCAAAATGCATACATCTCAGTTTGCATCCAAGCGGAAACTGCCAAGAATCTACGTACTTTTGTGCAGGAAAAACATAAAATCCAGTTTTTCTCAAATTTCTTTAATAAAGGTCAACGATTTTATTTATTTTATTCCATTTCACAAGCTTAAACACCTACAAAAAGTGAAATTTACAGCCTACGAGTGCTAAATCGTCTCCCAACGATTTTATTTTCCTTATTTCAACGACGAATTAGATGATTTCCTACATTCCCCTCTTCCTCTCTCCCTACCACCAAAAGCAGTTAATCCATCTGAAGTTAAATTTCTGATATCCCAACTACCTTCCCGAAAATCCCCTGGTTACCACCTCATCACCTCCAGAATCCTTAAACAGCTCCCAACCAAGGCCATTGTATTCCTCACCTATATCTACAACTGAGTCCTCCGAACAACCCATTATCCCATACTCTGGAAATTCTCAGTCGTCATCCTTTTTCCTAAACCTGGTAAACCTCCCAACAATCCTTCCTCCTACCGCCCTATCAGTCTTCTCCCAATATTCTCCAAACTATTTGAAAAGATTTTATTAAAGCGCCTACTACCTATCCTAAACTCCCAAAATCTCATCCCATCTCACCAATTCGGATTCCGCTCCCAACATTCCACAGTGCAGCAAGGGCGTCGGGTTGTTGATCTTATCTCCTCATCCCTCGAGCGAAAAGAGTAAGTATTGCACGTCTGCCTTCTTGGATGTAGCTCAAGCATTCGACCGAGTCTGGCATGCAGGCTTACTCTTTAAGCTCAAAACTTTCCTTCCTAGCACCCTTTACCTAATCCTTCGCTCCTATCTCTCAGACAGGTTCTTCCAAGTCCGGCATGGAACAGCCTACTCAGATTATTGCCCTGTAGAAGCGGGAGTTCCTCAGGGTAGTGTCCTCGGTCCCATCCTTTACACCCTTTATACAGCTGATATTCCAACACACCCCGACACCCTCCTGGCAACGTACGCAGATGATACGGCCATCCTCTCACCCCACATAAATCCAGACACAGCCTCCCAGAACCTACAAACCCATCTAACCGAAATTGAACAGTGGTGCACAAAGTGGCGCATCAAAATAAACGTCGAAAAATGTCACCAAATAACCTTTACTCTTCGACGTAAAACCTGTCCTTCCGTTTCCTTTAACGACAATCCGTTACCCATAACCAACACCATCCGATACCTTGGGTTTTATCTTGACTCACGACTAACTTGGAACGCACACATTAAACAAAAACGACAAGAACTCAATCGACGATTCGGACAACTATACAGACTACTAAATCGAACATCCCACTTAACCGTACAGAACAAACTAACTGTCTACAACTCATTATTAAAACCTATATGGACTTACGGAATGGAACTCTGGGGGACAGCCAAGCATTCCAACATCCACCGAATCCAAACATTTCAATCCAAAATCCTACGTACCATAGTTAATGCTCCTTATTACGTTTCGAATCGCACCCTCCATAATGACCTAAATATTCCTTTTGTCCAAGATATAATCCCTAGCCGCTTCTCATCATTCCATAGTAAATTGATCAATCATCCTAATCCTATTGCCCAATCCTTATCCAGCATCAATCATCCTTCCTCTCCACCAAGACGTCTTAATAGGAAGTGGCCCCGGGATCTGCTTAGGTAGTGAAGTGTCGTGCAGTGACCAGCAATCAGAACTAATGTAATTATGAGAGTGATATCGATGGATATTTTCTCTCCTCATGAAATCACAGGCCACGTCTTACCCGTCTCCAATCCTCCCTGCTAGTCGCAGGGTGTGGTTGGATGATGTACGGTGACTCCAGGTCATCCTAGAATCCTTCCTAAGGAAGGTATTCGGTTGGCAACTGCTGGCACCTGAGGCGTGGTCAAGCTACCTATATCAAATTACAAAATACACATAATTGTAGAATGTAATACTTCTGTAAATAAATAAATAAAAAAAAAAAAAAAAAATGTCAACGAAAAAAACGTTTTTCGCTGAAAGCCTATCTTTGGCTATCAGATTAAGCTCTTGCAGACAAATGTTTTTTGTAGGAAGCCTTATTTATTTTTTTTTATTCGGTTTCGCAACTATGGCGATTCGCCTGCGCGAAACCTCAAATAATCTGAAAATACAATGTGTAAAGACTTATTAGCTTTAATATATTGCTAACAATATGCGTGAGGGAATCCTACCGGGCTCGACCTTCACATAGGGTTTGGATTGACATATTTAACAGATACTATTGTTGCGCAGTAACCGGAAGATCTATTGCATTGAAAACTGCAAATTGCAGGACCTACGTCATTAGCATATATACTTGCAAAGATTAGATACAATGCAACACTGCAAGATTTAGTTTTTCAAGATGGATAGGAGGATCGAACGAAGACTACTGTTTTTCAACATATGTTGCCTCGGTGAAACTTAAAATATGTCCAACCAGCAGGAACTACTTTCTAATAGCTTATATACGGCGTGCAAGCGAATTCGCAACCCTGCAGGGCTCCGCTTTCCAAAAAGGTTCGGATTTGAGGATCGAACAGAAGCAATTGGCGTTTCTTTTTTTTTTGTGTGTGTGTGTGTGTGTTAACGCTTCATAGCGGTCTACACCTTACATTTTTTTTATATATTACATTATTGCCTATATGTTTACATTGTGTCTATATATTATTAATTGGCGTTTCAAATCCCTACTTGACCTATGACTCAAAATCATTTAGTCATCACTGTTTCCATGTATTTCTGATATTTTTTGTCACGACGGACATTAAAACCCTTAACGCCTGAATATCTACTACGATAATGTAAACCATTGATAATTATCAATTATAATTAGCATGCCGAAAGCGCATTACCTTTGGAGGGTGAAATTTCTTATTTCCGACACGCATAAATTACCAGATAGCGTTTTTTTATAGAATAAATATGCTTTAGTGATGAATAGTCTAAAAAAAAAACGTTACAAAAATGTGTCACAAAAAAGTTTCTGCTGGCGTTCGTATGTATTGGCGTATGTTTGTACTATATGTTATACAGTACATTAAATAGGTTTGTCGAGTGGGCCTAAAGCATATTTATGTTCCGTTATGTATGAGCAGAAGGCTCTAAACGAAATTAGTTTTTTGTTTATATTTTATATTAGGCGTTTTGGTGGACACGCAGCCCTACACTGCTCAGTTTACTAGTAAGTAGTAACGATAGTAAAATGTATTGACTTAATGGTTTGGTATAAATTATACTTTAAAGGAGACATTTTAATTTATCTGAGTTAGAAAGATATGTCAGTCCTGTAAAATACCTTCTTTATGTTAGTCATAAAACGATAGGATGGTGAAGAAGGTCACAAGAGAACCGTTCCCAGGAAAGAGGAAAAGAGGGCGGCCAAGGAAAATCTGGCAAAAGGACTTGGAGGAAGATCTTAGAAAAATTGGAGTTGCTGACTGGAGAAGAAAGGCCCAGGATAGAGAACAATGGAGAAAGGTTGTTCGGGAGGCCTAAGTCCATCTTGGACTTTAGAGCCGCATAAGTAAGTATGGTAGTCATAAATAAATCAATCTCCAATTATCTTGCTGTCCCTTGAGGACCTTGGAGCATTGGAAACTATTCAGAACTACTTTATTTATCAATGTTTGTTAAGGTTTTATGTACTTGTCACAGGTGAAAATCCAAAAACAAATTTTAAAAATACAAATCCGTGAGACATAAAGGCATTACGTATCCAAGATAATGTGAAGGTAACATCTGTGATAATATCAGCTAACCGGAAGTACAATTCACTTGAAACTGCGATATTATTTACCTGACAGGGGCCGCCGCTTGGAATTGCGAACGAGATCTCAGGAGTGATACGCGGTGAAGGCTAGGCGGGCCCGCAAGGGGGGATTGCGGGCCTGATGGGGGTTTTGCGGGCCGCAAGAGAGCCGCAGAAACTGGATACTGATTCCTTTACGCCTCTCCATTAGCGACTTACCTAGTTTACATTTTAGACTACCTGCAGGCAGAGCTGTCACAGGTGGCTGTAGGTATCGTTTCCCATATGCGGTAATGTAGGGTAGTTCGGTTGAAATATGAAAAGAGATACCATTACTTCCAAGCAACATATGGTAACGTACAGAAATTTCTATAAGCAAGTAATTACCTGATACTTTGAGTGTTCAGATTAAAAAAGTAATTTCGTGAAGTCTTCATAGATTCTACCTACCCGATACAGGAAATCCTCCCCGTTGAAATTTCAGCACACACATATTTTTTTTTTTTTTTTTTTTTTTTTTTTTTTTTTTTTTTTTTTTTTTACCACTGAACATAGTATATATCATTTCAATAACAAACGACTTCGATAACCAGCATATTTGGGTCATCGTTTTTTGGGAGGTTATTTTTTTCAGGCGATTAACGCCAGGATAGCAGGGTTTAATTCACCTTCAAAGTTCCATAGTTTACACGGAAATGTTATTCTGGAATGAAAATCGGTTTCTATAGTAATCAACTAAAGATAAAGTTTTAGTGTAAAAATAGGCAAAATCATTCCATTAGGAAAAGAGGTTTGCCAAATTATAAATTTATCTGTTCTCGACATTATTTTTAATATGGGGAACTTTTCATAAGGATCATTTTTGTAAATCATAATATTTCCTTTCTTTAACAAACATTTATTGTTAGGTATCACATTTTCCTTCGAACCTTAGAAGCACACCACACAATGTGGCCGATTGGCCAAAAAGCGGAAACAATTCAATATCTCGAGAACGTTTCTAGAAACCTGGGGCTGGTCTCAGTAGCCTTAGAAAAAAAAATACAACAAATTTAATTGTTATTATTAAAATTTTGAAGAAAATTAATGAAGAAATAAGAGGTTATTGGGACGTAACAAATTTATATAGAAAAATTATGTTTTAGTGATTTCTTTTTCTAAAATTTCATACTATTATTATTCTCAATTTTCAATAAATGTAGTCCTCCAGCGTGAAATATGTACTGTACGACAATAGTTGCCTCTAATCTGTTATAATAATAAAAAATTCTTCGCGACGAACTCAATGAGTAAATACTCCGATCTTTCTAAAAGTTATGCATCTGTCGCTTAACAAAAACTCTGAATTATTTTTTAGCAAAAAAAGTTGAGGAGAGATATTTAAAAATGAAGGAACTTTTTTTGGGAGATGGGATGAAAAATGACGGCCATTCTTTACTGGAAGCGAGTCAATTAATCAAAGAACTGGGTCATTAAACTGCAAGCATCGCTGCTGAAATAGGATTAGTGTTTCATGCTATTAAAATACTTCATTATGTTAAAACTATTTTATCACTTCATGCTTAAAAATTAAATTAAGTTCATTGAAAAATATTTTCTCAAATATATAAGCAACCCGAAAATAGGTGAATAATCAGAAATAACGAACATGTGTTTCCTTAATTTTATATTTTCATAATAACACTATCAAGACACTTAAAATTTATCGGAGGATCAAATAATTTTAATATAATAAGATATCCGTTACACAGGAGCTCCATACTAAGAACATTTCTCAGAAAGGTGGTAGCATTTCAGAATAATTTTCTTAAAATAACCTACATAACTTCAAACTTATAATAAGTATAGGTTACTTTAAATTATTTTTATTAAATTTTAACCTCCATTCAGTATTAACTTCGAATTTTAGGACGGGTTATCTATAGGTTTCCACCCTATTCTTGCCGGGATAGGGCTGATGCCTTTTCTTATTTCTAAAGAAAAGCCACCACCCCTAGTGGGAACCGAATCCACGACCCTGCGTCACGGAGCGTTAAGTGCTCACGTCTTAACGCTCACGGCCACTGGGCCTCCAGTGGCCGTGAGCGTTGATTAATATTTTAAATTAAAATATTAATGTTAGCTTTGAATTTCAAAGCAAACATTAATATTTTTAGTAGTTATATTTTTAATTACCACCTGACTCAATAACGTACTAATTTTTATTCAATTTTTACTTCTTTTTTTTGGCAGTACACGTTCCTCATTGGTAGTGTATCTTCTCTATTACCAAGTTTCATTGGAAGGTAGCACCAATTAAAATTAAAATAATTTTTATTTTATTAACTTCAACTCTTAAAAAAACGAAGTAGCTATTCCTGCAAGTTATACTAAAAACATATCTGTTTATTCAGCTAGACGAAAAGGTATAATAAACAGGCAAGATGTTGATAGTTCTTAGAAAAAACTTATAAAAACTGCGATAGAGTTGAAGTTACAGGTTTTAGGAAAAAAATAATGAGAACTTTAGTTACTGAATGTCTTAAATACAAAAACCATAAAAACGGTCAGCTCAAATGCTAGAAATAATTTTTTTTTCTAAAAAAAATCTAAATCATTAAATATCATGAAAAAGGGTAACTTTTGGATAAGGCAATGTGGGCTTTAAATTGTTTGTTTTGACCAATAATATCACTTCGCAATGGATAAGGACCGACTTACCAATAACCCAGTATATATATTTATTTAATATATTTGAATTAAATTCAAGTGTCCACTTTTCTTTTCTTTTTTTTTTTCTATAGCCTTGTTTTTATGTTGTTATTGCCATCAAACATTAATGATAGTGATAAAAGTGATAACTCCCCTGTATGAATACACGGCTGTTGAAAGGGCGAGAGGTTTGATAAAACACTCCCTCTATCCCCGGGGTAGAACGAGCTACCGTCCGCGGAAATAGATGACCGAACACTAGGCGGTCATCCGCTCATCCAGAACCAATCTGTCGTTGGCGATTATTCGGTTTCTCCGAGTCCGTCCATTTAACTTACTACCACATAAACCATCTGCTTTATTCCGCATGTACCTTCTCTCAAATCAGACATTCCTCTTACTTCTATTTAATCTTTTTTTATATATTTTAGCGCAGTTCCTCCCTCCTTCCGTAAAGAGGAAACCCGGTTATGTAGTTGACCTCACGACGCAATCAAGAAGGGCCGATTAGAAACGTTAACGATTCATACTCCATAGGTCGCTAAAATACCGGTGGTTAAAATTTCTATGTATATACTCGTACATAAAGGGTGGTTCAGGTCTAAGTAGCCAACACCCTTTAGGAGGTGATTCTAGATATCATTTCCAACAAAAAAGTTTACATGACGTATGATCCGATTCCGAAGCGAAAATCATTCATTAAGAAAACAGTGATTTAATTCATTAAACCTATCGATAGAAGATAGTTTCTAGGCGTCCAATAACGCACTTCTATTTTTCTCGATGAATCAGAGGTTTCTCGTAAATTTTTTCCTCAGCCCCCTAACGGTCTAGACAGTCACTACTTACAAGAAAACTTCTAAGTTTAGTAAGCTTTAAATCTCCGAAAATGAAGTGGGAGTTTATCGAGGGATAGGTTGAACGATTGACTCCCTTTTGTCAAAAAATGTGGAATAGAGTTTTGTTAATTTCAACTACCTTCTCTGAAGAAATTATCTTTCAACCAATCATTCAAAAAACTTCCAGAGATTTAATGGTTAGTAAATGTAAACGTTTTACTGTAAATAGTCAATCTACCTATATCCTGATTCCATCTTTTATATATTGATTTCAGGTCAATGCTAAATAAATTTTGGATTGGCCTTTTCGTTATTTTGTGAAATCAAAATAGCTTAGTGGAGGTGTCTAATAAGTGGTAGTACTTATCAATACAATAAATAAGCACTTTATTTTTATTATTATTTAAATTTTAACGTCCATTATTATTAACTTTAAATTTTGGGAAGGTTTATCTATAGGCTACCACCCTTTTCTAGCCAGGACAGGGCTGATGCCTTTTCTTTCTTTCTCAAGAAAAGCCACCATCCCATAGTGGGAATCGAACCCGCGACCTTTGGCACAGAGTCTTAGGTGGTCACGCCTAAACACTCACGGCCTACTTATCAACTCAATAAATAAGCACTTTACATATTTAAAATTTGTAAGCATGAGTTTTTTTCGTTAATATTTGTTCTGTTATAGATGTTCTAAAGGATCCTGTAGAGGATGTATGGTGAATGCTGAGTTAAGTATTGATAAGGGGTAAATACCCTAGAGAGAATCTAGGAGACGTGAATGGTCACGTGACCAGAATCCCGTGATCAGCTGTCCTCACTAGGCTACAGACTGTAATTGATTCGGCACACAGAGATGTCATTACGGGTATAACTATCTCTTGCAGGACAGGAGGCCGGTAGCTGCTGACTGGGAGCTCATTGGGAGTCTAGCACATGTCTTCAAGGAACTCTGGTATCTTATTGGACTTCATTCAACATTTTCTAAAATTCATCACGTCAGAATTTGGTCGTCACTTCCGGATCACACAATCGGATCATCGTCATAAGAGTTTTTTCCTTCCTGTAGGGAGGGAAAAGTGAAAGTGGTCTACGGAGTGACTAATTAAATTAAACACTTAAAAGACACTTTTCCTGTTAGGTTGATTACGTCAGTAGCAAAGCAATAGTGGATGCCTTTCTTTCGAAGTTATATTATAAAATTTCTTTGCGAACGGCCCAATATCAAGGTTTTGACATACGTATATCCTTCGTAAAATAGAATCCAAAATGCAGTTTTATCCTTATTACCGTAAATATCGTCTTAAGAAATCTAGAAAATGTAGTCGAATTTCGAGAAACTAAGTTGTTTTCCACATTCAGACGTCAGATCCATACAGTAGATTTTCAACAAGAAGTAAAACATTGGAGAATTACATTTGTTTTGTTTTCTTTTACAAATTTATTTTAAACTAGCTGAATACCCGTGCTTCGTCACGGCAGATAAGTAGTTATTTTATTGCGTTAAATACTGCATCATGTAACGCTCCTATATAATTGTGTGCAGTTTATTATAGCACGGTTCCCGTCATACTATATGTTATTCATCAATTGATAATTAATCAAAGTATAATGTTTCTGGGCACTGCGGCGCTCTCCTAAATTTTAACGTCCATTTATTATTGACAACGAATTTTAACCTGTACTCTCAGGGTAAACTCCTGTTACTGGAACCTAAAAATCCTATAATGAGGATCGCCCAGTGTCAAGAAATATTATACTTTGATTAATTATCAATTGATGAATAACATATAGTATGACGGGAACCGTGCCATAATAAACTGTACAATATTATATAGTAGCGTTAATTTAGATGATACATTATTTAACGCAATAAAATAACTACTTATCTGCCGTAACGAAGCACTATAAATAGTTATAGTAGTATCTGCGATATATTCAACTAGACTGACAAATATATAGCAGATTGCATAAAAGTTTTTAATCTTATAAAGTCAAGAAAGTTTCTTCATTCTAAATGATATATATATCAGATATTACTGTGTCATTATTAATACCTGACACTTGAAAAAGAACACTTCTACAGGTTATGAAGATGAAATATTCAAAGAGCTCAGTGAGAGATTATAATAAAGTGAATTACACTTGAAAGTTGTCTTATTTTTATTAATTTTACCCCTGCCTTTTCTATTTGCCTTTTATAATTTCTGTGAGTTTTAAAGTAGTAGTAGTTTTCGTTTAGAGAAGTTTGATTTTTATAATTGACAAATTTTGATCACAAAACATCAAGACGTTATGATCGAAAAGATTTTTGTAGAAAAAAATAGTTTTATCCAAAAATAGATATCGATCCCCGCTCTCCCTTTTCGTCGACATAATCACCACTAAAGAGAAACGACGCGCCCCCCCCCCCCCGGCTATGGTTCTATAAATTTCCATGAAGTAGAAGAGCGGCCTGAATAAATATATATATATATGCATATTTCATGGCTACTAAAGGTGAATATATTCGGGGACTCATCGACTATGTACGACTTGTATATCTTAGAGCTTTCAAGGGCTTAACCCTACCCGGGTGCTCTAATCCCGTTCCTTGCTTTTAGGAAGCTGCAGCATTGAGTCAGGGTATCCTTAAGTGCAGGATGGTAGAAGTGTGCAGAAGGTTCATAGTTTTATGGCGTTTCCTCCCTCCTTATTGGGGGAAAACCCCGGTGTGTGTGTGTGTTTGAACGTTTACAAACGTCGTCAGATTTTTTAGAAATTTTGCAAATAAATTAGGTAACTTAGTGTTAAAAATGTGGAATAAAAGTGTATTGCCTACCGATACCCCCTACCGACACAAATCGAAAGCTCTGAAAAAGAATACACTTTTTTTTTCTTTTTTTTTTTCTAGTATTCTTTGGAAAATACTAAATATAGCAAACCCTCGTTAACCCGGGCTTTTTTAAATCCGAGCTCCGGATCACCCGGAACAGTTGTGAAAACGATAATAGCTATTTTCAGCAGGTAAATTACGCGAGGTTTCCTAGATAAATGTACGCGAGTTTTCCTAGCGTTACAGTCGATGTACAGTATTGTTTGCCCGTTGACCGCGATTTAGAGGAAACGTAAAAACATTGTTGAGACTACGGAGATAAGGATGGAAGTATTGAAAACACTTGATAAGGGAGGATCGTTAAAGAACATTGCTGTTGAGTTTGGAGTAGGAACATTGACCGTATCTGATTGGAAGAAGAACAGAAAACGAATTGAAGACTTCGTTTCAAGAAGATTTCTAAGGAACGTTTATGGTGGTTATGACCCACGCAAAAGCAGTAGCAAACATTGAGAAATTGATTGTGTATTTCGAGAGTCAAGCCGAAACATTGCCAAATGAACTTCTAATCTCAAAGAGGTTGCGAGATCGCGCTGCTCGTAAGCGATACTCTAAACTGAGTCAGCAGAAGCTTTTTTTACTACAGACTAGTTTGTAGCTACATATATTGAATACAGTGCAAATACATAGGATATAACAGTATTTAGAGTATATGTGATTTTAGGTGAAAGTGTGTCAATAATAATTTTTAAGCCCCATTTAAAATATTTCTGTGATTTTTTATGGGTTTTGTTTTTCGTTTCCCTTCATTCTCTGGATAACCCGGTTTTAAATTAACTCGGCTCGGGCTTGGTTCCAGTTGATCCGGGTGAACAAGGTTTTACTGTAAAAATAATTGAACATTCAGATAGGGTGAAAACGTAGTGGAGCGGTGAGGGTAGCCGAGAGGGTCAAACCCATCTTAGCTACCCTCGCTGCTCCACTATGTTTTGGCAAGTGTAAATACGTACATGCATTATTTTCAACCCTCTCAGCTAACCTCTACCCTCGCCGCTCCACTATGTTTTCACCCTTAGGCAGGTAATATTATTGTGAAAGTCTGCAGAAAAAAATTACCATTATGCAGGAATATAAAACTGTAGAAAAAAAAAGTATACGCTACACCATATTGATGGTACTACATGATAATTGCCCAAAGATGAGTAAGCCCTGCGTCCATTAGTCTGTTGATATTGAGATCAAAATAAACATATATATATATATATATATATATATATATATATATATATATATATATATATTAACAGTAAGTGGATAAATCGAGTTTTTCTGTATAGTTCTGCTAATTACCGTAAGATCCAGCTGGCTGCTGTTGAATGGACTCGCCTAGGTTTCGGAAAGCATGAATGGACGAGTGGCTGGATCTTTTCATTCGCTTCCAGTCTTTTCATCCTCCCCACTTCACCTTCCTCTAATATTTAGCTTACCCCTTTCAGGGCGGCTTTTCACTCCAATCTTTTTCACTCCTTTACAATGCTCTCGCGCTAAAAATACTGCGCAAGTGGCGCTGCACTGAATGCACTACTTGGATGAATGCTACTAAATATAGCATCTCACGGGGAAGTTTTCTCAAAGAATGTCGATACTCGACGGGAAATGGTTTGCTTTGAGAACATTTAAGCTCGAGTGGCTAATAATATCGTTTATTGAAAACATAAAGTATTCGTTATTTTGTGGAGAAGTTTTTTTTTTTTCTCATTTTGCTGCACAAAATCATGATGTTCTTTTATAATTGGCCGGTCAACCGGAGACCAAGTGCGTTAACACCTATTTAAACTATAGACGGAGGCCCAGTGGCCGTGAGTGCTAAAGAGCGAGCACTTAACACTCCGTGCCAAAGGTCGAGGGTTCGATTCCCACTATGCGCTGATGCCTTTTCTTTAGAAAAAAGAAAAGGTATCAGCCCTATCCTGGATAAAAAAAGGGTGGTAACCTACAGAGAGCCCGTCAAAAAATTCTCAGTTAATAGTAATGGACGTTAAAATTTAAATAAATAAACTATAGAAAGTCAAAATCGCAGACGAGCGACTTGCCGGCGACCAGTTGACAGTGCGTAATAGCTCTAATGGTCAATACAAAATTGTATTTAATATATATAATATATTTTACATTGTTGTAAATTCTGAATAAAGATATATTTATTATCTCAGACACCTTATACTGAACCAAAATGAACAAAAATACTTTCACTAATTTGAAAGATCTCTAGCAGGCTGAAAACGGCCCGATTTTGATGATTTGGTCAAAAATACTTTGTCATAAATGAGAGAACAAGTTCGTCAACCAGCACAATCCGTCCGCTGGAACATCGTTTTTTGAGCGAAATTCGCGCGAAAGAAATCATATAGCTTACGTTTTTGCGTTATTAGGCGTGCAGTTACAATTTTTACAGTTTTTCTCACGTAGGGATATGAATATGGACCATTTGTATGGCGATATATGTAACCCTTTTTGAGAAAAAATAATAAAACCAGATTTACTAAGTTAACTAAGTTACGGATTGGGTACACAGAAACGACGAATTCAGTTTAATACTGCACCAAATGTTAGACGTTTAACTAAATTATATTTAAATTGTGGCTAAGTTTGGAGTTAAGGAAGTATTTGAAAAAAAAAATTACAGACATTAGCAGATTTGGCATTTTCTAGTATATTTTCTTAAATATCTGGAATTTGGGAAAAATTCTTACTTGCTCTCCATTAAAACTGATAACTAACTTAATTTTAACTTGCATTACAAATGGCCGCTACCTGAAATTGTGTATATATACACATTTTACATATTCTGAATATCAATGAATTTTACAAATAAAATGCGATGTTGTATAAAAATTCGTTTTACAAAATGTGATGTAATATATCAATAAATTTTAAAATCCAACAAAAAAAAGTAAAGCATGATTTTAAGCGTGGTAATATGTTAACCTATGGCCTAGTATTCGGTTTGTAAGTCATGTGGAACTGGTACGTAATCCGGTAATCTGCATTCAGTAAATATGCTTTCAACTGTTAGTGTCTCGTTCCAACATGTACATACGGTTCAGTTTCTTCGTTCCATTAGCTTTTTAAAACATCGATGGAGTTTGAATTCATAATCGAGTAGCCGGAAGAAGATTTGTCAATGAATTATTTCAATATTTTCTGTAGATAATAGTATTTATTCATTATTACTTTTATAAGAAGATTCACTTAATTTGACATTTTATTGTGCTTGCTTGAACGATTTTACATCTACTGATGACTCCTTAGGGCCACAACAATGAAATAAAATACTAGGTAATTCTACAGGGAAACTGTAGAAAGGCGAACTTTTTATAATCTTAAAGTATATGACGAAAGTTTTTTTTTTTTAAATCAAATAAGGCTTACATTTTATTACTTACTACCTACTTTAACGATAATGTTATAACTTACAATGAAGCTATAAAAATTTACGTGTAATAATAATAATAGAAAGTTGCCTTTGAGGACATAGAATCAACAGGATGCTAAGAAACAGACCTGAGGGTCAAGTCCTTTATGCTCAAGTCCTTTGTGGTTTGAATACAGTCGTAATATCTACCGGAAATACATTGAACTTATGGTTGTCACTATCTTGGAGAGAGTAACTTTTGGAAATTAGGCTTTATTTCTCATCATGTCAAGCTAATTTGAGCCTAAGCTACAGAAAGACGGCAGATATAGACACATAGTGGTACTGTAAGGGAAACCCACCTAAACCGAAGGTGTTCAATCGCTTTCGAACTAACATATGTGTTTGCCCGATTATTGTATTATAAGATGGATGATTTTAAAATCCAAAAATTTCTATAAGAAGATTGAAATTCATACAGCAAATCGTGACCACCCCAAGACAATTTCACCTGACATGTATGTTTTTCACAGATTGACAAGGTGAACAGTTAGGTTCGTTCCAAAAAAAATATTCTATGATGAAACAGGACTTACCACTAACTAGCTAGGAAAGGAAGCCTAAGGACTCATGAACTCACTTACCTGTAAAAGAAGAAAAAAAAAATGATGAAATTCCACATCCATTCCAAAAAATCATTATGATAAATAACTAGATTTTTAAATAACAGGAAAAATACTTATTCTTCTCGTGAAAGCTTTTTTACAAATTCTCTTTTTTTTTTTAAACATTTACTAATAAACAAATAAAGCTAATCTGAATCTTTCTAGTAATACAATTAGACTCACAGCTCAAATATATATATATATATATATATATATATATATATATATATATATATATATATATATATATATATATATGTGAGTGTGTGTGTAGAGAGAGAGAGACATAGAGAGTTAATATTATGTTTATTCATTGTTAGTTGTTTACGGGGTATTTATCTGCAGGAGAGAGTTACCCAGCCAACTTATAATCAGAAATGGTAGTGTCTAATTATATTAAATTGAATAGAATTAAAATTAGGAATTTAATAAAATAATACCCTCAAGACATAACAAAATATTTGTAATTATTATGTTTACAATAATTGTATTTACTTCCAATATGTACTTCTGTCTTCTTTCCCCCTTGATTCCGAAGTATACCCCTGCCCTTAATCAGAGCAAAAAGTGTATATACCTAGCCTGAAAAGGATGAGACATTACCATTAGGTGTGAAATTAAAGAATGTGTTCAGAACGGCTCCTTCTCAATAGGGCACCATTTATTAGTTTTGACTTAGAAATCAGAAAAAATTATATTCAAATCGATTTTTTTCTAAAACAACGCGGTACCATATTAAAGCGAATTAAACAAGGCAAATTTTGAGGCGAATGAAAACCTTTAAGTCAGCAAATAGTTGATTAATAAAATAGCGAATAATTTAAGGAAACACTAATATCAAGTTCACATCCACATATATGGCTTTTATTAAAGCTCTTTATTTAAGAGAAATGTTTCAATATTTTGGAAATTTAATTTAGATTCTAAAAATGTAGTTGTTTTTCGATACTTTAATTATAAATCCCGAAAACAAAGTTTTTAATAAAAAAAAAAATAGTAGGTTACAATAGACAAAAGTAAGAGTAGCTCTGCTACATGTTCAGATAGAACGCTCATTTCTGCGTCACTGAACTACAGATGAACCTCTAATGTATTGACATATGAATGGGGGACAACCTGTTTAAACCTGATGATGGCAATGATTTTTGAAAAGGCCGAGAGCACAATAAAAAATATCAACACGGATGACCAATCATTGTTCTCCCAACTCTTTAGTCATTTGCCTAAATGTTATTTGAAAATAGATTGGCAAACAGTGTGGAGCATCTCAGGTTCTTCTGGGTAAGTTTTACCCTGAATATCATGGAGGAGTAAATATTCAAGCCACCCAGGCCGAGCACAGGGAGCAAAAATGGAGTTGGCCAGAATCCACAGCCCACTAAGAATTTGGAGAAGCATCAAGGGAGAAAATATATCATATAGCAGGGATTGCTTAAGCATATAATCTTCCAAGACACCAGGTACTCTCTTAATTTCTTTATGCATAAAGCTCCAGTGAAATCATTTTTAAACAGTTCAATCATCTCATCTCAACCATCATCAGCTGCTTTTCATTTCCATATTTCCTCAATAATTCAAAATTAACTAACCCAATAACCTCAAGTATGTTCCTGAGTTCGGCCTTCCCCCCCCCCCATAGATGTTATGCTTTAGTTGAATATATTCTGATTTTAAGTTATCATCTCTACAAATCTCTGCAGTCCTTATACCACCATTGATAAATCTACACCATACCAAAAAATGGTAGATAGATCATAAACAAATGTTATTAAAAATATTTTAAGTTGTTTTTAAAGAATTAGAACCAATCGGATCTAATATCTTGAGTAGCCATCTTTGCCGATTCCCATCTGAACCTCTTGAAAACCTAAAACCTCTTCGGTATCCTATTGAGTGTACCTGAAAGCACTCCACCCTGATAACATCCACATGTCCTTAAAATCCTCTCCGGCTCCCTAATCCTCTCACTCCCTCTCTAGAGCGTCCACTCCTAATCACAGCAATCAGGTTAGCTCCTTCTACTTTAAGGGCGACCATTTCGAGAAGTCTTCCTCTTGGGAGAAGTCTCCAATCTTCACTCCACATCTGTGATCCTATGATCTCATCGCCTAATAGTATGGCTCACCGTTTAGAAAGAGTTTCCAACCGTAGCAACGATTTGGACGAAAACCATGAAAAACGTTTCTTAACATTATTACTTAATATGTACCACAGATAGCTTTCTAAGAATGTACTTACACATGCATTTCATTACTTATCATATATGAAAAATTGAAATCAATTCTCAAAAAAACATGTATTAACACAATATATTGCAACACTCCTTTTGAAAACGACAATTATTATAACAATATTTTTTTTTTTTGTTTTTGAGACAAGTCCTTTACAAAGGAGTACAAGTTTTTATAAATATTATATTTTACATATTATAAAAATTAAAGGACTATTCTAACTAATGGATAATTTCATTTATTTGCGTATTTAAAAAAAAAAAAATCTTCTTATATCACTTTATATATACTAATCCTATATGATATCGTTGAACCAACTGCAAAAGTATATAACATGAAAATCACCACTTTCCAGACTGAAAAAACTTTTATATATTACTTTTCTTTTGGAAAGTCAAATAGTCTGCAGATTCGACTTTTTGGCAGTGGTTACTTTCCCCAGTCACTGAGTGAACTTAGATTCGAGAGTTTGCCGTACATCAGTCCAACAGCAATCAGTATAGATTGAAAATGAAAAATGCGTTTCTCACATTCGATACTTTGCATTTGTATCGACGATATATTACCTATAATTATGTTTATTCATTTAAAATAAATTCCCTCATGTTTAAACTATATGCAAAAAATAATATAATTTGAAATTGCTTCCTGTTCTATTGTTTTGAGGAAGTGTAAGATGTGACTGGGATGCATATTAAGTAGTTTTGAAAGGAGAGCTGGTCTGTATGAGTTGTATGTGGGACACTTTACATATAAATGTAAAAGATCTACCGGTTCATTTTTTTTTTTTTTTCACTGAGAACAATTATGTCCGCTTGTTAAAGTTGTTGTGGAGTTTTAGAAGGACATTTGGCAAAAGTTATATTAGATGTGCGGAATTGTATTATTAGTAAATTTGAAGGGAAGGTAGCTGGTAAGTATTTTTTCAGTTTCTAGGCTGCAGTCAAACAAATACCGGTAAATTGAGCTGTATGTGGAGGCTAAGAAGCTTGGAAAATTACGATTGCTAATTTGCTAACAGTGGAATCCGCCTCCTATTACAGTATTGCTTCGATAAAAATGGTGTGAATAAAATTATATTTTATATAATATTAACCAGATATTTTCTCGTTGAAAATCTCGTTATACCACTTTAATGTTGTAGTGTTTTACTGAATTTTTTTCAACACTTTTTCACGAGTCCCCAAATTTCTTATATTCCTAGAATTATGTTCTTTTTTTTTTTTTTTTTTTTAGTAAAATCGTTAATTCATTAGCGTCTATTATAATTAGAGCAAGCTCCTAAGGTTTAGGGTGAAATTTCGGAATGGAACTCGCCGAGAATTTCGTGTGGAATTCGTGAATTTAGCCGGGAGAAATTTGGCCTAGAGGATCCCTGCTGATAACAGCATGTCTGGAGATAACGTCTCATGACAACCACACGACACAAGCATAATACACACATATCCCACTTAATGGAGCAATGCTGACGCTTATCACGAACCGACTTAATATTCAATCTTAATTCAAATATTATTATTTAATATGCAATATGTAGATATATGCTTTCATTTACTAACAGAATGAACGTTTTATAACACTTCATGTGAAAAACTGAGATCCAAAAAATAGTTTCTTTATCCTACCTTTCATCCATAAGGAGGAAACCCGCTTATGAGGTTGAACTCATGATGAAATTCCGATGTGCTGACTAGGAAATTTCACGTAATACACGAAAAAACTTCAATTTCAAATCTCTCTCTCTCTCTCTCTCTCTCTCTCTATATATATATATATATATATATATATATATATATATATATATATATATATTGTCTGTTTGCTCTCAAGTTGCCTCATAAATGGACTGATTTTATTGAAAGGCTCTAGTAAAATATGATGCAGAAAAATGCTGCCAGCGATATGGATTTCGGAGTTTGATCACTTGAAAGGTAACCTAAAAATACTCATTCAAATATTTAGCCTTCTGGAGGTAATATTACTGGCATAATAGGTTAGGACGTCTTGTATCTATATAATTTTTTACGGGTGCAATAATAATCCAAAAAATACCCTAGAGGTGTAAATTATAAACGTTAATAACCATGATTTGTTTCGAATTTGGGGGAAATTAGAATTATCAGACGATTTTTTAATGTTTGAATCGCTTATTTAAATATGGGGATGATATTTGGCCAAACTCTAAATAGCATCTTTTCGTAAACGAAAAAAAGAGAGAGCTTAACATGCTAAAAAAAACGCTAATATTTAATATTAAAAGGCTAAATATTTGCATAACTGAGTATTTTTAGGGTACCTTTCAAGTGGTGAAAATCCGAGATCCATATCCCTGGGGCACTTTTCAGTAACTTATCTTGCTATAGCCTTTGATTTAAAAATACTCTGTGTTATTTGAAAGGTCTAGTTCGTAAACCAGCTGAATCCATGCACTGGATCATTTTTGGGCACCACAAATTTGTAATTCTTACTTTTTTAGGTCATAAGACTTGAAGATAGACGTTTTTTTAAGTGATTGGAAGTGTGGAATCTAATCAACCCATTTTCGAAGCCGTTTCTATAATTTTTGAAGAGGCAAATGGGGAAAACTGGGGATTATTTTTGCGTATATTCCAATATATCTTGAAACCGTTAGGGAAATCGTAGAAAATTGAAGGATCTATTCGACAGCTTATGCAAGAACCTAAAAATACGGTTCCAACTAATCTCATATAGAGAAATCAGTGTTTAAATAGAGTTATTTCCGCACAGGATTCTCTTAGTTTCATGTTGTGGCGCCTGAGTTCTTGCTTCGCTATGAGAATTCATTTTAAATTTTTACTGGTGCTTACATTAACAATGGTAATTTCGTTCTTTGCGAATATTTTATCGTAAACTCGACTTCATTTTCAATTATACGGCAACGTTCTATCGATAATTGCCTTGCGGGAGTATAAGTCTACAATAAATGTACTAGTAGAAGTCTGCTTGCAGTATAAGACTAACTACAGCCTTGGATAGCTCTGACTGATGGAGGAGAGACGAGGGCGCGAATTCCTGCGACAAGAATTCCTGTAATTTTGTAGGGAGTGGCCAAGAAATCGACTTGTAAGACAGAGCTCTAGAATCCTCTCTCCCCTAAGTCCTTAATTCTCCTAGCAATAAGGTTGTCTTGATGAACAGGATTCCACGAGCCTACAGCATCCAATTCAACTTAGTAGGACAAATTAACAATGTACCTTCTGATATGTACGGGTAATGATATCTTTTTATAAGGCGCATCAACATTTATTGAAAACAAAGTAAAACTTACAAATATTATGGTCTTCTGGTATTGACCGCGTTACAAACTTCTTCACTGACAGTTCGCTAGTCATACTGCCAGCTTCCTCAGGGTTAAGTATGAGAATACTCAGGCTTAATCCTAAGGAAGCTGGCAGCATCACTAGCGAAACGTGGGCAAGTTTGTGACACGGTCACTACAAGAAGTCTATAAAATATTTGTAATGACTCGGACCATGGAAGCCTACGAGTATAAGTAAAACATATTGAGAGATATGGCCAACCAATTTGGCCACCATCGGGTTCGTTTACGTGACTAGTTTATTCAAAACATCCCCTCTCCTCCTTTCATAGCTCCATGCATCTATGACTTGGAAAAAATGTAAAGATTAAAATTTGCAAGGATTCTAGATAGATCGATTATTTAAAAGATTGGCCCTTGGAGATCGATTCTTTAAAGAGATCGGCCCTTGAACAAAAAATCGATATATCGTGTTAAAAATATCTTTAAGAAGACCGATTCAGATCGCCCCTCTCTAATCTAGGCTGTTAGCTTCAAAACCACGGAGAGACACAGAAACCTGTTTTTAATTTTACAACAAAAATTATTTTATAAAGACTTTATTAAAAAATTCATGAAACGCCTACATCTGTCAGCGCGTTTCCTTCCTCCCTCCATAGAGAAGAATCGGTCCTGAGTTTGACCTCATGACGCAATCTGTGCCGACTAGATAATTTCACTTTATACAACCCAAATATCACGAAAATAACGGGTTTTCAAAACTTTATATAGGCACACACACACTTATATATATATATATATATATATATATATATATATATATATATATATATATATACATGTATGTATATATATATATATATACATATATGTATATATGTGTGTGTGTCTTTTCGCACTCCAACGTGCACAAAAGTGGTCCACTTAAGATGAAATTTGGTACAAAAATACTTAACCAGCAGACCGGTACACTGTTATGGGCGCAATTTGCATGAAAAAAAAATCATTACGCTTACGGTCGACACAATACCAAGTACTAACCCATTTACGACAGATATAAAGACCATTGTAATTGACCAATATATCTGTTGTTGAGATGAAACAAATATGATATTTTCATATTTTCCTTTTAGAATATTTAACATCCAACTTACTTAATATCACAGCTTTAAAGAAATTTCACAAAAATATCACAATTTTGCTCGTCATTCATTATTACAAACAGGTAAATATGACTGTCCCCAGTCTGTAACTCACATGATAACCCCCTGAAACCTCCCCCCAAGCCATGCTTGTTATTGTTCTCTGCATTAATACCCAATTATCACAAGGGTGTATCTAATAATTTGAACCCTCCCCCTCACATACTAAGAAATAATATATCCCGTAAAATTAACAATTATTTAAGGAGTGATGGTCAAAATGAGATCCATTGATAAAAGTTTTAAAGCAAGACTTACTAGCCTTGAAACGATTTAAAAAACGGAATCCTAATATATATATATATATACAGGGTGTCCCGTAAATGTCTAGTCATATTGTGAGGGGTGATAGAGGACCCTTAGGGGAACAAAAAATGTTCTATGACGATTTCCCGAATTCTCGCCCATAAGGGAGAAAACGTCGTTTTATTGTTTTTTCGAGACAAACGTAGTTTTTAAAAGAATAATCGTTGTAGCTCCATCCCAGTTGGTACTACTAGAAAGGGAGTGAAACCAATCGAAAGCTGAGGGAATTTACTATAAGACTAATTGGGAGTAAACATAAAAATGAATGAATGTAAGTATGTCTATCTTACCAAAAGAAAGCTATTCTAAATTTCCTGACATTTTCTTGATATTTCTTTCCAGCGTTACTCCTCAATGGGCAGGATCTGAGATTTCCGGGTTTTAGAAAAACTTCCTCATTTAACCAGCTTTCTATTCATGTATCACAACCCTGTGTTATTGAAGTATTTGAACGGTTTAAGAACAAAAGTTTGAAAAAAAACATGGATCTGCGAAAAGAAAATTATATTTTTTTCTTCAGTTTATTCAAAAAGCTGAAGAGAAAAATTTATTTTTATAAATGTTTACATAAATATTAAGTAAATATTTACTTAAAACAATAAAAAAAAATTACTTCCACGAATATAAAAAAAAATGCTAAAAATGTAAATAAATAAAATACACATATATTTTGAATTTGTTAATTCAGGTAACTAATAATGGGTCCAGGAGGCGACCATTAATGAACCCCAACCATAAATTAACCTCAAAAATTACTATTTTTACCTAGATCATGCATTTGAACACATTTTTACAGGTATTTATATTTAGAAAACAAATGCTTAACCTTGAATTGATACTGATGGCTACGCTTGTGAAACTCACTGGGATTCTCGTGAGCCCATGTGTTTTTGTTGTGGTAATTAAAAATTCTATCCCTCATAAATAAGATGTACATATTCCTGTAAAAATGTTTTCAAATGCGTGATATAGGTAAAAATAATAATTTTTGAGGTTAATGTATGGTTATGGTTCCTTAATGGCCGCCTCCTGGACCCATTATTAGTTACCTGAATTAATAAATTCAAAATAAATGTGTATTTTATTTATTTACTGTTTTAGGATTTTTTTTATATTCGTGGAAGTAATTTTTTTTATTGTTTTATGTAAATATTTACTTAATAATTATGTAAACATTTATAAAAATAAATTTTTCTCTTCAGCTTTTTGAATAAACTGAAGAAAAAAATATAATTTTCTTTTCGCAGATCCATGTTTTTTTTCAAACTTTTGTTCTTAAACCGTTCAAATACTTCAATAACACAGGGTTGTGATACATGAATGGAAAGCTGGTTAAATGAGGAAGTTTTTCTGAAACCCGGAAATCTCAGATCCTGCCCATTGAGGAGTAACGCTGGAAAGAAATATCAATAAAATGTCAGGAAATTTAGAATAGCTTTCTTTTGGTAAGGTAGACATACTTACATTCATTCAGTTTTACGTTTACTATCAACTAGTCTTATAGAAAATGTACTCAGCTTTCGATTGGTTTCACTTCCTTTCTAGTAGTACCATCTGGGACGGAGTTATAACGCTTATTCTTCTAAAAACCATGTTTGTCTAGAAAAAACAATAAAACGACGTTTTCTCCCTTATGGGCGAGAATTCAGGAAATCTCCATAGAACATTTTTTGTTCCCCTAAAGGTCCTCTATCACCCCTCACAATATGACTAGACATTTACGGGACACCCTGTATATATATATATATATATATATATATATATATATATATATATATATATATATATATAGTGAAGTCTGACAAAACCAAAACAGTTGCCTTAATGCCAAAAGACTTATATGAAAGAAAAATGAGAGATCTACTCAATCAGAATGATGTCTATAGGGAAGTGCGGAAATAAAAGCAACAAACTGGTAGATAAATTGCTTAAATATAAATTCATTGATAACAAAACCAGAAAGGAACTGATGACAAATGCCCCACAACATCCTAGAATTTATGGTTTAATAAAATTACACAAACCATCCCATGACCTTAGACCAATAGTCAACTCAATTAAAGGACCCAACCATAAACTTGCAAGATATATTAAAAAATCATTGGATTTCCTTAATAATGATAATACTTATGACTTGAAAAACTCCCTTGAAGCCAAAGAAAAATTGGAAAGTCTGGGCTGCCTAGACAAAGATGGCATCATAGTTAGTTTTCATGTACAAAATTTATTCACCTCTATACCACTAAACTTGGTTTATAATATTATCAATGAGGAGTGGGAGAAAATTGAATCATACACAAATATTAAAAGCAAAGAAATATATATTGAATTGATTAAATTAATCTGCAGCAATGGGTTTTTCAAATATCGGGGAAAATTTTTTGGGATGCTGAATGCCCTTCCGATGGGGAATGTTCTATCGGTAGCTCTCTCTGGCATAACTATGAACAGATTAATATCACAAACAATAGACAAATCCAAAATAGACATTAAGTTAATCATGAAATACATTGATGACTTACTGGTGGTAATGAAGGAAAGAGATTTGAAATATTTTTTAGAAGAGCTTAACAAATTCCATACTAACTTAACAATTCACTTATGAAACAGAGAATAATAGGAAAATCAGGTAAGTAAAGATGGAATGGTTGGGATTCGGCTAAATTTTTTTTTTTTTTTTTTTACGGCGCATCTACTTCTAGGTCATTGGCGCCGACATCCAGGGTGCAGCGAGGAATTTTCCAAGCGAGCCTTGAGATGAGAAAATTCCTGCCGGAGGTGGGAATCGAACCCACCATCTCCCGCTTATGAATCCAGCGCGCTAGCCACTAGACTACGGGAGACCCCGATTCGGCTAAATAAACCTCAATATGATTTTGTTTTAAAAAAAAAAAAAAAAAAAAAAAAAAAAAAAAAAAAAAAAAAGAAAAAAAAAAAAAAAAAAAAAAAAAAAAAAAAAAAATCTATATTTCGGACGTTTCGGCTACTCATTGGTAGCCTTCGTCAGATAAAATGACAAAAAAAAGAAATTAATACAAAAACAAAAAAAAATATAATTGTGATAGGTAACAGAACTATAGATACAATTAATTTATAAAGGAACATATCGTCTTAAATTCTTAGAATGAGTAGAATGAAAAAGTAAATAGGTACAATAATTGATTTTAATAGTAATTAGTAACATTAATTGATTTTACAAAGCAAAAAGAAACTACATACCAATGACAAATATAGTAGCTAATAGTAACATTAATAAATTTTACAAAGAAAATAAGATACTACATACCAATGGAAATGCCGAGCGGCAGAGGAAGACCAAGGTAGGCAACTTTCACAATGGTTACTTAATTGCGAATTTCACCCCAAACGCCATCTTCCAGTGGGCAGATTCTGCTGGTTAACGAACTTGACCTTTCAAATTGGAAGACGGATTTTTGTGCCAAATTTCATCACAATCGGACCATTAGGGAAGCCAGAAATGAGCGAACAGACAAATATATATATATATATATATATATATATATATATATATATAAATATATATATATATATAAATATGTACATATATATATATATATATATATATATATATATATATATATATATACAAATTTGAACCACCGTTATTTTCGGTCTCTAGGGGTTCTGAAACGCGAAATTTTCTAGTCGGCACTTCCGGATTGTTTCATTGTATCAACCTTATAAGCGGGGTTCCTCCCTATGGGGGAACCGCGCTAAGATGCTGCAGTTCCTGCGAGTCGGACTTTTTAATGGTAACCTTCCGTTTATCAAGATTCTCAACCTTTTTCGAGATATTAATGAAATTATACGAAGTTCCCAAAACTTTTCATGTCTGTCCATAAAATATTTTATTCTAACCCTTCCTTAACTCCAAACGTAACCAAAAGTTTAACATGTTAGTTTTGATGAAATTCAAACATTCAAAAAATGTTTCAACTGAATCCCATGATTCTAAGTACCCAAACCAAAAACGGTATCCAAAAACTTTTTTTTTTCCAATTTTCTGAAAAACGGTTAAAGCTATCGCCTTGAAAATGGTTTCATTCGTTTTCCTAGCCCAAGAAGCCTATAAAATGAGTACTTACAAGCTTATGAACTCAAAAACGTAATCGTTACGATTTTTTTCCAGTGGGCGGATTCTGCTGGTTAACGAACTTGACCTTTCAAATTGGACGACGGATTTTTGTACCAAATTTCATCACAATCGGACCATTAGGGAAGCCAGAAATGAGCGAACAGACAAATATATAAATATATATATATATATATATATATATATATATATATATATATATATATATAAATATATACATATATATATATATATATATATATATATATATATATATATATACAAATTTGAACCACCGTTATTTTCGGTCTCTAGGGGTTCTGAAACGCGAAATTTTCTAGTCGGCACTTCCGGATTGTTTCATTGTATTAACCCTATAAGCGGGGTTCCTCCCTATGGGGGAGGGAGGAACCGCGCTAAAATGATGAAAATTGCTCCATGATTTGCCTGTATTTGGATCCTCCTACATATTTGAATCATGAATGTTGTTAAAGCATATCGATACATCAGACCCGCTATTGAACGTTAGAATGTTCCAAAGAGGTTGTTATTACTAGGAGAACCCGTTCGTTAGTTATTCCCTGATGGGAGTATTAGAGAGCAGGTAGTGGTGGCTCCAACTCCAAGTAGGTGGGGGGAATTTATCGGAGTCTATGGTAGGTGGCTTTTCAATAATGCATATCTCTCGAGATCAGGATGGATAGCTGGTTATTTAGCTCAGCCAAAATCTCAAATCAGAGGAAAATGTTAAGTATCGTGTTTATTGCTATAAAAACAATGACAGCTCACACAAACGACTGAGAAACACCTAAACTAACTTTAAAACAATTGAATAAATAAAAAGTTTAAAATCTTAAAGCTTTTCCATTACTTCTTATCCTTAGTGTTATTTAGAAAGCTTGGAGCACATATAGTTTATATTTCGTGAAAACCTTTAACTCTTCCTCCAACGAAAACCTTAAGAAAAGGCTCGAACATGCTCAGAAAACTGACTTTTTCGGCAATTACTCACTTGACAAACAACCACTACGTTATTGTCATGTTTTACTCGAAAATAGTAAATACTAAAATCAATTAAAAAAAAAACAAATAATAAAATACTAAGATTTTTCTCACTGATATATAAATAAATAAAGTACTGAGGAAAAAAAAAAAAAAAAAAAAAAAAAAGAAGCGTTAAAAGCAACGAGTACCAAATTTTCGATTTTGTCGCTTCGACTATTCTGGGCCCATTAGGCTATTGGTTATTGTCTACATTTACAATGACTCAGCCGTTTTTGAGATACTTAAGAATCTATAAGAAAATCACGTAGCTACTCATGTGTGTTAATAATTATATACTTCTTTCCAATACTATACACTATAATGAACCATCCTCCTATAATATACATTTATGTGCAAATGTACATAGATTTGTATATATATATATATATATATATATATATATATATATATACATACATACAAAGATAAATACTATTAATTGCAACCGTGTTCTGGGCTATAAATTTATATTCCCTTAAACCGGTGTGGCCTGAAACCTATTAATTTGAAAAGGTAGTTCGTAATCCATATGCTAATCTATTCTCGATGGGAAACAGATTGGGACCATTCGCTCACAGAAAAAGGAAAATATTAATATTCATGATCTACCTCATATTTCCTACATATATTCATATTCCAATCTCCACATTGCAGAAATAATTCTTCAATAAAAATTGTATAGGTATATTATCGAAATTTATTAATTTAGGATTTAATTGTCCATTCTTTAAAAATTCTTGTTTTATTTACTTCCAAAAATCACTAAAAAAGTAAAAGTGTGATAATTTATAAAAATAATAATTTTAAGGTCAATGTTTGGTTGCTCAGAATTATGCCAGGATGACAAGGCCTAGAATACTGTGTGTAAAAAAGTGTAAAATTTGTTTTAAAGTAGTATAAGTTTTTAAATGATATATAAATATTGAGATAAGATAGTTATATTAATATAAATAATCAAATAACAGGTTTTAATGATAAGTTAACCCTTATTTTATTTTACTTCTCGTAGTTTGTAAATGGCCTAATGGCCTAAACGTTATATTCAAGAAGATGAAATAAATAAATAAGGACATTTTTTGTTTGAGGTAAATCATTACATGAAAATCAGGCCTTTTTTAATTAAAATTATTATGTTAATATTGCGGTTGAAAATATTAAACATGGCGTGTAAATCCTTCCCATATTTTATTGTATACTTCCTGTTAGAATTATGAAATAACGCTCACTGTGGAAGAAGTACTGCAATATATTTTGCAGAAGTGGTTTTGCATCCACTCTCCATTTGTCTCCTTCCTGAGGAGTGAAAGTTTTCTGTTTTATGACCCTTCGCTACAATTCAAACTTCTTTCTTCCATTACAAAGTTCCGGTCTCTTGTTATTACTTCAACCTTTACGCGGATGAATTGTTTACCTAACAGAAGCATTTTTAAGCCCATCGCATTTCATTGTATCTATAAAACTATAATATAAGTATCCCACACACACACGACTTATATATATATATATATATATATATATATATATATATATATATATATGTGTATATATATATATATACATATAATATATATACATATATGAAGGCCCATGTCACAGGAGCAGTATTATTAAGCACATTCAACAGAAGTTGTATATTGTACATACATTCATGAATAATTTCCATAATATATCCCAAGGCAAACAAACTGTATCCTACAAACTACTTCCAAGAAACACATTTGTTCTACAAAACTCCTTTTATAACATAAACTAAATATTAAAAAAATATATATACGATGTAAAAACAATATTATCAATTCTCATGCAAGATAAGAAATTTTGATATTATGAATTAGAATATTAAGGTTTCGTTTTCATTCTTTATTTTATAGTCGTGTATTTTACTCCACCCCTAATACAAACATTTTTTAGCACTTTCGGAGAAATGTGGCTACTTATGTTAGAATCATGAAGATATTTTTGAAACATTTCGTCGACTCTAAACCTTTCCTACCTGATAGATACTAGGTGTGGTTGAGTAATAGAGCTTTCGACTCATTTACTGGAGGATCTGAGTTCAAAACTCGGGCACACACTAAAGATTTTATCTTCTAGTACCGTTATAGTTTTTGTTTATAGTTAGTTAGGGTTTTTGTATATATTTATATATATATATATATATATATATATATATATATATATATATATATATATACATATACATACATATAAAATCGTTTCATCCCCTCCTTTGACGTGCCATCAATTATGAAGTACTAAACTTCCTAATTCTTAAACGACTTAATTATTTTTTGTTTGATTTTAATATAAGTATCGTCCTTTGCTCCATCAGGGCTAATAAACCTATTGGACCGTGTGTTAATGTATTTAAGGCGATAGAGGGTGTGGAAATTCCACTTTACACTTTCATGAAGAAAGTTGCCTTTGGGCTACTAATAATCCATTCTCAACCCTGGTCCCCCTCCATTCCGTTCACCAGAATCAAAAATCATATAAAATAGCTTAATAAGAAGACCTGCTGATAAACGAAAATTACGCCGATGATAAGCTAACAATTGTTGTTAATAACCAGGAAAGAAGAATTTCATGGGCGTATATAGAAAATAATTTCGGAGGGGGCTGGGAAAATTTCGGGGGGGGGGGGGCTGAGACCATTTCCGGTGTATGGAATACTAACAATTTAGATCTTGGAAAAGTTTTAGCCAACTTAAACGCTATTACACCCAAAATAGAATATGTTTTATGAACTAAATGATCTAATTTAATTTATTTTAAGGGTTTTATGAAATTGTAACCAATCTAATCAAAATTTCGGGGAGGGGGGGGGGCTGCAGCCCCCTCACCCCCCCCCCCCCCTTATATACGCCCATGAAGTATTTATATTTTGTCGAAAGTGAATAAAAAATGTCGTCGCTAAAATTGTTTAGAATCACAACCTGTCTGCCTGCAGAATGGATAGCGTGTAGGATTCTTATGTATGTCTTCCCTACATCATGGATGATCGGAAAGTGTGGCAACCTATAGATAACTCGTACTTAATAGAAAAAATAAATATCTTATGTCATAAATATGTGATAATGAAAAAATCGTGCTTTTCGAAGTAAGCAATAATATGGCGCGTAGCTCACGCTACAAGCATTGTGATACTTTTAAGCAAACAAATAAATATTTAAAAACGCAAATTATGTTTTCTTGAATGCGTGCAAAGAAAAATAAATCGGACACATTTAACACGCTAGTGCGCATGACACACCTGGAGTGTCCATCATAGAATTCGCCAAATTCCCCCGAAACGCCTGGCGTGTCCAGTTCATATTGGCTGAAGGGGTAGTGTGCTCACGGGTCTGATTTTGTAATTTTCAGGGGCAGTGAATATGTTAAATTAACACATGTATCTTAAAATGTAAGATCGAGCATTGTTACAGCATGTAATAATGTAAGGCGTCAGAATGTTTTTATATACATACGTATATACAACGAAAGCACTATACATCGCCAGATTTTAGGATAAAAATTAAGATACATAAATATTTCAGATTTCGGTAATCATTTTTTTTTCCCCCCATTTTCTTCATTTTTGAAGAATTTTTATGTGATAAGTCGAATGAGACAACTGCCACTTCGATAGAAAATTTTTTTTGTAAGATAAACGGGTTTTATAATAAGAAAACCCTTAAAACCAGAATTCAATTAAACATAGTCATATTTTACTTAATGGGTGAAAATATGTATAATTCCCAATGTCTTTTTGAGTGCTGAGTCGAATAAATTAAGAACCAATGCAATATTGTAAACTGTTCTGGGCTTATTCATTTTTATTAAAATTTGCACTTAGAACAATTTGCATAAATTTGACAGTTTCACTTGAGATATTAGATGGATCTCACTGTTAATGTCCAATTACTTGCTAGAAGAAAGTGTTCAACAACTCTCTGCAGAAAATTATAATAGTAAAGTCGTTTTTTTTTGTTGTAAAATAATCGCAACACATTGAGACCTTCATTTTATTGGGCTGTGCAGAAATTCGGCCGAGTACGGTGGTCAAATTTATAGGATAACAACTACAATAGAATTAATTTTAGGTAAAACTAAGCAGAGACAATAGCTAACTACCGCTATTCCAAATAAACTAACGATTATTGAGCTTCTTTACGAATGTCTTCACAACCTGATACACCAAGTCCATAATACCTTTTGGCTAACAAAAAAAAAATATTTTGAAACCTTCATATTATATCTGAGACTTCCTGAGTAAAACTAATTTTTCAGGAATAAAATAAGTGGTCTAAAATATTGTTTTACTTTTCACTAAATACTCTGAGATTTCTACACGGTGAGGACACGGTCAACAAGAAGGTCTATTGGTATCAGAACTATTTCTAAAATTGAAAAGCTATATCAGAGAGGAAGTCTACAAGTAATTAGGTATAAAAAAAATGTTAGTTCAGGCGGGGTTGAACTACCTTCGTTTTCCGTTTATTTTTTCTCTAACGACCCAACTGTGAGTCGTACACATTTGAAGAGAAAGATGTAAATCGTGACTCCCCAAGTAAATAAATATCAGTTTTTTTTTTACAGCTTGTAATAAATTGCACATTTATTGGAAATACTCATTTACAGTAGTAATTCTCAGCAATGATTAAAATTAAAAACTTTAATTGCCCGCCAAACTTTTCTGCCAAAATCGATTTCCGGTCACGTGACTTATATAGTTATGCAGTTCCTGCGTGGAGTACTTTTTTAAATTTCATTTTATCTATCAAAAAGGGAATGTGTTTAATGGATTTTAAAAAATATAAAAAGAGAAATAACAAAACTCGTCATGACGAAAACATACCTCTTTCCAATTATTTTCTCGAATTTCGTTCTAAAAGCCGGAGTGAGTATACATTTACATTTTTATCGCCTGATTTCAGAAAGTGCTGGAATAATAATACAGGCGCAGGCTCCTAAATGGTGGGCTTAAAGCGCTTAAGTTCAGCGGTGGGTGTTCATTACACAAATTAAAGTGCTCTTTCGTTTCAGAATATTTAGCATTTTAACTTTTCTATAATAGTCTTCTAAATCCTTTGCTATTCCAAAACATTAAACGCATATTATAATAATAAATATTAACTTATTAAAAAGAATTACCTGGGACGTGTTTGAATGTATTCTGGATATATATATATATATATATATATATATATATATATATATATATATATATATATATATATATCCACAATATATTCATATACGTTCCAGATAATGTTTTCCCCAATTATCTGTGTGCGAAATGAAACCATTTTGAAACTGATATCTTCATCCATTTTGGAGTAAACAATGATGGTTTTAATTTAGATGATACGTCATAAAATAAAGACGTTTCCAGTCTACAATTTCGTGATGTCTCATAGATGGGTTTTCTACCTATAGAGACTACTTATACATATGCCTTTAGGACATTATTTTTTATCAAACCTATCTAGAACATTGTTTTGAATTTATATTTTATTTTAATTTTAGTTAGTTATTTTAGTCTTATAGAAATCTTCTGTAAGGCTAAAATAGAATATGGAACATAATTTCAAAGATTTTACAAGGTTTATTGACAAATATTGTCCTAAAGGTATTTTTATTAACTTTACTTTATACATTATATTAAATTTTATGGACAGAGATGTGAATAAAAGAAGAGAAATGTGGGCTCCAAAAGCCCCACTTAGGTATCTTATGGTCAACAAAAATTTATAATAAGTGTGGAAAACATTTTCATTGTCAACTACAAGTCAGCTACAATGTATAACTGGAAAAAAATGGAACGTCTTGATTTTTCGGTAGAAGGTCAGTGGTTGGCTAGGCTCTAGCTATACTCAACGCTTAGGTTTGAATACTGCACAGGATGCGAATACCAAAATCAGTGATGGGCTCGTTGAAAGAGTGAAAGAGGTCCCCCGTTGTTCTGAAAGACTGGCTACTGTTTGTTAGGTCAGTGGTTTTGTCCATGGCAATAGATAAACCGTAGAATTTAATAAAATCCATGCTCCAAATCACCCAGCAAGATTGATCCCTAGAAATATTGATTTACATAAGGATCATTACACATGTATTACGCCCATCCGATCCATTCATAAAGGAAGAAGTTGCTATAGCAACACCCGACCATTCATTATTCTGGAGTTATAAGAAAAGTTTGGAGTTGGGGTTTGTATAATTAATAGGTAAGAGGGAGGTAGCGACCGCCAATAGGTGGATAAGGGATGTAGCCCATAAATCTAGGGGATACTAACACCCCAGTAGCAAGCTTCATCTTCTCTACCTGTAGGTACTCATTCACAAATAGGGTATCTTCTGGTCTATTTGTACGAAAACATTTTGGTTTCTTGAAATCTTTGATTTTTGGAGTTGTTTTTTTTTGTCTAGACAAAAACCCGTTTTTGTCTAAGATTATGAATGACCCATAATCACGAAAAATCTGCCGTACAAATACGATGAATCGCAAGTAGATGACAACACTCAATGAGGCGAAACTAGACCAACCATGTCGTAAAATGCTGCAACCTCACGTTTCTATCTCTTTTTCCCCATGACTAATGCCGTTCTGAAGGTTTAAACAGTAATTGTGGTATGAAAAAGACACTTTTGAACATTGAATGTGCGTTAGTCTTCAAGCGAAGTTAATGCTAATTTCAAAACAGTTTTATTTTATTTTAATTGTCTGCCTCTACTCATGAAGAGTCATTGGCAGGTCAATGAGTGTTATTTACAATTGTAATTTTATTTCTTTGATGAAGTTGATTACATTTTGAGTGTCTTGAAAATTATCCTTCAGAGCTTCTTTTAGGCTATTCGGGATTCGATGGGCTTCTCTTTCCTTTCTAAATGCAGGACAGTAGAGTATAATGGGTTCCACAGTCAGTATTTCATGGCAGGCATCGCATGTCGGTGGGTGTAAGCCTCGTAGCAAGTATGTATGCGTCAATTTCGTGTGGCCAATGCGTAGTCTGCTGAGTATCACTTGATGTGTTCTATTCTGTCGCTCTGACGTAGTCCATAGCTTTACATCCTCTTTTATCTGCCTGAGATGGTTGTTAACTTTTAGCCAATCCTCATTCCAAAAGTGGAGTACTGTCTTCTTGACAAAATGCTTCAAATCTGGAGCTGAGGCTTCCTCAATGACTGTAACCCCTTCAATCTGTTCTCTAGCTGAATTCGCCTCCTCATCTGCTTTCTGGTTTAAACCAATATTACGGTGAGAAGGGACCCAGATTAGAGCAATAGTTTTATCTTGCATGTGTAGACAGGCTTCTTCAATTTTTTGAATTATGGGATTATTTGAGTCTCTGCGTTCAATAGCTTTTAATGAACTCATTGAGTCAGTAATTATTAAAATTTTTGAATTGTCTATAATGTTGGTAAATTTCAATGCCTGCCAAATAGCAAAGGCTTCTCCGGAAAAAATGCTATTGGTTTCATGGAGATTGAATTTTGAACAGAAATTTTCTTGTACAATGGCGCATCCTACCTTTGAATCACTTTTAGAGGCATCCGTAAAAATCTGTTCATAATCTTTATATTTCATAAGTTGTTCTTGATATTCAAAACCGTTATTTAACTTTGCAAAATAATAAAAACCAACAGATAAAATTAGGGATTTTATTAAAAAAAAAAAAAAAAAAAAAAAAAAAAAAAAAAAAAAAAAAAAAAAAAAAAAAAAAAAAAAAAAAACACGTTTTTTTTCTGAATAACATTTAGAACGGTATATGTCAGAAACAAAAACGACCTATAAAAACGTGAGTTTTGCAGCATCTGACTATATTATTGTTCTAGTTTCACATCATATCTAATCTCAAAGAAAAGCGAGATTTTACACTCTACGATACACAAAACGCGGGCAATAGCCAATGCAGAAATTAATCGTTTTGCCTCTACGAATTCCAATCATTCTAAATATAACCTTTATTACAATCAATAATTAATACAAATATGCTTCTAATTTATTATAATTATCGCGTTTTACTCAAAAAATCATTTGTTTTTCATAATTGTTAATATTAATTGAAATGGTGATCTTTTTTTACAAATTTACTCATTTTACGAATGTTTTTAAATTAAGGGCGATTCACGCTAGACCGTGTCGGTTCCGGGCCGGGCCACGGTGAAACAATCATACCATTTTCAATGGACTAGTTCACGCTACACCGGGCCGAGTCCGTGTTTTTTTGCGTGTGTGATTGCTTCACCGTGTCCCGGCCGGGCCCCGGCCTTGGCCCGGCCCGGACTCGACACGGTCTAGCGTGAATCGGCCTTAAAACTTTCATCATATTTATTTCTTATTAAATCCCCATTTTAGTGTACCCGCTTTCTTTATTGGTAGGAAGCCCGCTTATGTGATTGACTTCATGAAGCAAACTGGAAGTGCCGACTAAAAATATTTAAGTTATGAAATATTAAATCTTCAAATATTTAGATCATGAAATAACGGTGGTTCAAGTTTGTATTTACGTATATATAGATAAATACAAACTTACTTCTTAACTTAAAAGTTGACAAAGCAACAAAAGAAGGACAAGTTTGCTGTCAAGTTTCTGTAAACGATGTATTAGCAGCCGTGAAAGTACCACTAAAAAATAAATGGTTCCAAGAATGGAATAGGATGGAGTTAGGGGAAAAGCTCCGTGAAATAAAATAAGACGTTGATGCATGGAGTAGCAGCATACGCGACAGAAGACGAGAGGAAGTGATATTGACCAGGCTACGAATAGGACACTCAAGACTGTCGCATGGCTATCTTATGGCAAAGGAACCACCAACGATCTGTCAGTACTGCGGAGTACATCTAACCGTAAGACATATCCTCACCGAATGCAGGGGCTACATAAACGAAAGAGAACAGTTAGATTTGCCCACTGACCTAAGGGAACTTCTGGGAAATAACTCAAATCACTTAACAAAATTATTTGCTTTCCTAGAAAGAACTAAGTTAATCAGACGTATTTAATTTATAAATATTTGTGTGTATGTATGTATATATATGTATGTATGTATGTATGTATATATATATATGTATATATATATATATATATATATATATATATATATATATATATATATATGTTTCAATCTCCTCCTATCTATCTTCAATCTATATCGATCTTCTCAATCTATCTTCAAGTAGCACTTTTGGTCAATATCACTTCCTTTCCTGAATAGTCATATCATATCAATATATATATATATATATATATATATATATATATATATATATATATCAATATATATATATATATATATATATATATATATATATATATATCAATATATATATATATATATATATATATATATATCAATAGTCATATTGAAATTATATGCCAATTGAAATATATAAGATCAAACGAGTCTTCTAACTGAGACATCCATGACCCATGTGGTTGACATATATCTAAAAACACAAAAAAAAAAAAAAAAAAAAAAAAAAAAAAAAAAAAAAAAAAAAACTTACTTCTAGAACGTTAGCATCACCGTCCATGGCGCAGCAGGGAATTTTCTTAAAGGTTTCTAAAATGAGAAAAATCCAATTTGCAGGCGGGACTCGAACCCGTACCTCCCGCATGACAATCCATGGCGTTAGCTACTTGACCACGGGGGGACTAGTGTAAGCTACTATCCTTCAAATTTAAAATGAAACTAAAATTTCAGAAGTATAAAGCGTAAAAAGATTATGAACAAGATAAATAATAAATTTCTAAAACGATAGTACCATAGTGATTCAATGAGAGACAAGCGTCTATACGAATCTGCCGTAACAAAGTTCCGACTCTCCGACTCATTATAGAATGCTCGGGGCTGTGAAATCTCTGAGAAAACTATCTGGGAAGAGAAACTTGGCCGAGTACCTGCTCTACTCGAATCGAGCATACTCTAATGAGTCGCTCGTAAAGTTCCAACATGAGGCTGATGGAGTGGGGATGCGGTACGAGCAGGAGAAGGAAGAGACATACTTATCTTATTATCGTATACTTACTTAATTATATATTCTTGTGTTACTCTTCTCTTAGATGTCTTTCGAACACTTAAATTACCTGTGAACTGTTGCATTTCAACAGCAGTGAGAAAATTTTCTGTACAATTTGCCAGCGTAGCCAATGTGAGGAATTTATATAAATATTCCACATCTATAAGATGGGTAAAATTAAAAAATATGGGTAAATCCTTCCAAATTCGTATATTTAATTTTTATTCCATTTCACGTTTTCAGACATATAGTCAAACTATTGAATATGGAAATCGGAGCAAAATAGGAACGAACATATTCTATCCATTGACGATGTAATATATTGAAAAATGGTCTTATTCTATACTTTATTTAAGGCATGAAAGGCTATAAAGAAAATTATAAATCTTTTCAATCATTGGTAACTCAAATTGAAAAAAAAAACCCGAAAAACTCATTAATTTCGGCTTAATTTATTAAATATGTTTAATAATTTTTTAATAATTAATTTACTAAAACAATTGATATCATTCCAATATTTCACATTCATCATCATCATATGTGGCACGACGTCCCGTCACCGAGACTGGGCCTCCTCTAAGAGCCTCCGCCAGTCGGCTCTGTCTTCTGCTGCAGCTCTCCAGTTCCTAACGCCAAGCAGAGTTCTGGCATCGTTGGATACGCTGTCCAGCCATCTGATCCTCGGCCTTCCTACTCGTCTTGTGGAGTGCAGGTCCTCGGTCATAACTTTTTTAGGTATTTCCGTGTCATCCATTCTGGCTACATGCCCTGCCCACCTTAGCCTTCCAAGCTTGATGAAGGTAACAATGTCGAGGTCGGCAAATAGAGTGCTGAGTTCCCTATTTTTCCTTCTTCTCCACACTTCACCTATCTTTACTGGGCCATAGATCCTCCTGAGTACTCCTCGCTCAAACACACTTAGCATCCACTCATCACTTTTGGTCATTGCCCAAGCCTCTGAGCCATATGAAATAACTGGCCTTACGAGGGTCTTGTATATACTTAGCTTGGTCTTCTTTGAGAGGAATCTACTTCTAAGGTGTCGGCCAAGTCCATATACACATCTATTGGCAGCAGTGATCCTTCTCTGTATCTCCTGAGTTACCTCATTCTTGCTGTTCACTTCAGATCCAAGGTATATGAAACTTCTCACTCTCTGGAACTTGAAATGTCCAACTTCAAATGGGGAGCCCAGATCAACCTCACCACCAACTCTCAGGTACTTAGTCTTTTTTTTCCGTTGACTTCTAACCCAAGTCGTCTTGCAGCTGCTTCAAGGGCTGTAAAGGCATCTCTGAGAGCCTGTTCAGACCGACCAACAATATCAATATCATCCGCATACCCGAGGAGCTGGGTCAAGCGATTGAATATTGTTCCGCTGGTCTGAATTCCGGCCTCTCTCACAGCTCTCTCTTCTGCCATGTTGAACAACAGGCAGGCAAGGGCATCCCCCTGACGTACCCCGCTGTTCACTGCAAACTCTTCAGAGAAATCAGAGCCAACGCGAACTATGCATTTTGAGCTTTGCATGGTCATTTTGATTAGGCGTATGAGCTTCTGTGGGATGCTTAGCTCCTCCGATGCACACCAGAGTTGAGTCCTATCAACACTATCATACGCTGCCTTAAAATCTACAAACAGGTGGTGAGTGATTATCTTGTGCTCCATACTCTTTTCCAGGATCATCCTGAGGGAGAACAGTTGGTCAGTTGTTGAGCGCCCTCTCCGAAATCCAGCCTGGTATCTTCCGAGTTCTTTTTCAGCGTAAGGGAGGATCCTCTCAAAAAGAATGTTAGAGAGCATCTTGTAGACGCATGATAGGAGCGAGATCCCTCGATAATTTGCACACTCCGTCTGATCACCCTTCTTGTGTATTGGGCAGATAATGGCCGTCGACCATTCTTTGGGCATATCTTCCCTTTCCCAGATGGCCAATATCAAATCGTGGAGGGCTTTCTTGAGTTCTTCTCCACCATACTTCAACAACTCCGACCGGATTCCATCGAGCCCTGGCGCCTTTCCATTTTTCAACTTCCTCAGGGCGCTCTCAATTTCATCCTCTTCTGGGGGTTCCATAGAGCTCAATGGAACTCCATCCCTTAGATCTAGATCTCTGGCCACCATCCCTCTGTTTAATGTGTTCTTGAAGTACTGGGCCCATCTCTTCAGGATATCAGCCTTGTGGCTCAGTAAATTACCATCCGCGTCTTTGCAAGCCGTCACTCTCGGCTTAAAAGCTGCTCTACCCTCATTTACTCTTTGAAAGAACATCCGGCTTTCATTTTGAGTTCGCAGTTCCTCCACGTCCTTCATGTTCTCATTTTCCCAAGCTCTTCTCTTCCTACGAAGGAGTCTATTCTCTTCACGTCTTTTACTCCGATATGCTTCTTGGGAGAGCCTGGTTGGACGCTGGATCATCTTTCGGTAGGCTTCGTTCTTAACTATCACTGCTTGAAGGCACTCAGTATCAAACCATGGGGATCTTCTAGCTTTGCTCTGGTACCCAAGGGATTCCTCCGCTGCCTGCTTGATTGCGTTACTGCATCTCCTCCACTGCTCGTCGACTGAGGTGCTGTCATCAATTGATACTTCAGCCAGTTTTTTCTCAACAGCTTGTTGATACAAATTCTGGTATTCCGGATTCTTTAGCTTAGCTACATCCATTCTCTTCTTCGGTTGTTGGCTGTGATGTTTCGCTAACGAAATGCGAGACCTCACCTCAGCAATACTGAGATAGTGATCGGTGTCCATATTTGCCCCTCTATATGATCTTACATTCATCAAGTTGGATTTGTGTCGGGCGCTGATGAGTATATGGTCTATCTGAGTTGCTGTTTTCCCATTCGGGGAGGTCCAAGTTACTTTGTGGATATCTTTTCTAGGAAAGAGAGTAGTTCCAACAACCAGGCCATGAGAGGTAGCGAAGTTTACCATCCGGAGTCCATTATCATTAGTGGATTCATGCAGGCTATGGGTTCCTATGGTTGGCACGAGTGCTCCTTCCTTGCCGACTTGTGCATTAAAGTCTCCAAGTATGATTTTTACATCACTCTTGGGACAGTTTCCTGCTAAACGTCCAAGCTCTTCATAGAACTCATTCTTATCCTCCTCAGATGAAACTTCTGTTGGAGCATGGCAGTTAATTAGAGAGAAATTAAAAAATTTTCCCCTTAACCGGATGTAGCATAGCCTGTGGTTAATAAGTGTAAATTGCATCACCAGCTGTCGGGCCCTGCCTCTCACAACAAATCCTGTACCGAATATATGATGATTTTCATGACAGCTATAGTAAACTGTATGGTACTTCTTCTCCATAGTTCCTTGTCCTTTCCATCGAACTTCCTGGATTGCTGCTATGTCAATTCTGTAAGAGTCCAATTCTGCGAGGAGCGCACGAAGTGCCCCTAGTCTATGTAATGATAAGATGTTCCAAAATCCAAATCTTAGGTCATTTAGGCGGTTCCTAGGTCGGTTACCATAATTCAGTCCGGCTTCTTCTCTTTGAGGTTTCGTAATAAGAAGGATTTAAGGGGAGCGAGTTATCAGCCCACTGCCCCCGAGTCAAGTGGAGGGGCTGCCTCCTTGGAGCATCCTGACCCACTCCCCCATCCGGGGCGGCTACCTAGGGGAGGTGACCCTAGGGTGTGTATTGTAGGTATCCTTTGTCTGTAGTGTGGGGGTGTGTGTAGTGTGCTGTTATTAGTGTACTGTGTGTGTGTTAGTGTATGTGTTCCCCCAACCTGGAGGACCAGTGGCCATTGCAACCCGAAGGCTGGGCGATGGGGTCGCCACTTCCCTACGCCAAAAATATTTCACATTAATTTTTATAATTTTCTATGTCTTCGTTATTTTTTAAATTTTAAACTATTTATTTGATAACTTTGTTATTTAAAATAACTTACTATCCGTAATTTCTTTATATATATATATATAATAATAATAATAATAAAGTCAAACTATTTTGTCTAATTTCGAAGAATTATTTATTTATTTTATTTATTTATTAAGAGTTTCGCAGCTTTTAGCGATTTACTCTATAACAATAAATGATGATTACATGATTACAAAATTACATTTACACATTGTGTATATGGAAACAGTATTATTATGTAATATATTATATTATTATGTGTATATTATTATATTACAGTATGTCTATATCAATATATATAGGCAGATCAGTAAATAGAGGATCTTATTATGAGACGTATTGTCACAGTTTGTTAAATATCTTTGTATTTTTTAAATATGTGTTTATCTTGTCTATTCAATTCACTTAATGGATTTTATTATCTTTCTTTTAGATGCATATGTCAATACTCCAATGGAATATAAATGGTTTACAGAGGCATTTTGAGGAGCTGTCGTGTTTAAGACAAGAACATGGCTTTGAGGTTATTTGTCTTCAGGAAACTCATTCATGTCCCGGTAAGCAAATTTCCATACATGGCTATACTTCTTATTTTAGGGATTACATTGTGGGTGATAAAGCTTGTGGTGGTGTCTGCATCTTTGTGAAGGACTCCACACACTGTGAACCAATAAGATTGCTGACTACGGTCCAGGCTGTTGCAGTGTCTGTATATATTCCCTTCAGAGTGTCCGTATGCTGCATCTATCTTCCACCTAGTGAACCGGTTGACGTACATACACTACAAGACTTAATTCTCCAACTTCCTGCTCCAATACTCCTCGTAGGAGATGTGAATTCTGAGAGCGTAATGTGGGGATCAAGGAAGACTAACTCTAAAGGAAAACTATTACAGACACTTCTCGAAACTAATGACTTAATACCATTGAACACAAACATACCTACACACCTCTGCCCTCGGACTGGAACTTACACCAACATTGATATTTCAGCTACCTCTTCATCTATATATACACGACTGACTTGGGAAGTGACTGAAGATCAATATGGAAGTGATCATTTCCCAATTGTTATAAAAACAGATGTTCCTACAATTTCCTTCTCTACTGATTCCAAATTTAATATTAAAAATGCCGACTGGACAAAATTTCAAAATAATTTTTTAGTTCACTTACAAAATCAAAGAACGTACAATTTGAATGATTTCTTATTATTAATCACTCAGGTAGCTGACATGTCCATTAACAAGACAAAGCCCACCCATAAAAGACCCCCGGTTCCTTGGTGGAACAATGAGTGTAAAAGAGTGGTCAGAGAACGCAGAAGAGCACTTCGCTTATTCAATAATAATCCATGTACTAATTTTTTAATAGATTATAAAAAGAAAAAAGCTATTGCTCAAAATGTCATAAAGAGTGCCAAAAGAAAATGCTGGATAGACTTCCTGTCATCAATTAATCATTCTACACCACCAAGTATAATATGGAACATGATTAATAAAATCACTCATAAAAAATATAGGGCGCCAATACCAACAATTAAACAAAATAACTCTCTTGTTCATGATCCCAAAGAAATCAGCAACATCCTAGGATTCCATTTTAGTCAAATCTCGAGCAATGGAAGACTCTCACCTCAGCCATTGCAGTATAAATTAGCATTAGAGAAGACACCAATACCTCCATGCATAAACACATACTGTCCATTAAACGAGCCTTTTTCTATGCAAGAACTACAGCATGCTCTTTCTCAGGTGAAACTCACAGCACCAGGGTCAGATGGCATTTGCTATAAAATTCTGAGGAATATTCCTTTTGCTGGATTATGCACTCTTTTAAAGGCCTTTAACAATGCATATGAGACAGGAGAATATCCCAGTAGCTGGAATGAGTCAATTGTCATCCCCATATTGAAAAAAGACAAAGATAAAACTCTCCCTACTAGTTACAGACCAATAGCTCTAACCAGCTGTATCGGCAAGCTATACGAACGAATGATTAACAAACGGCTCTTATGGTTCCTTGAAAAAAATAAGCTCCTTTCAGAATATCAATGTGGCTTCAGGTCGAACCACTCGACAATGGACCACATAGTTCGCTTTGAAAATGAAATTTTAAATGCATTTCTTAACAAGGAGTCTATCATAGCCGTTTCATTCGACATTGAAAAAGCATACGATACAGTATGGCGCCGGACTATTGTGTCGAAATTTTATGAATGGAATATTCTGGGAAATGTATTTAATTTCATAGAACATTTCCTTTCGAATAGGACATTTAGAGTCAAAGTAGGGGGACAGCTGTCGGACTCATTTATCCAGGAAAATGGAGTACCACAGGGTTGCGTTCTGAGCACGACCCTATTCAAGATCGCAATAGACACCATCCGCGAGTGTATCACGCCAGAAGTAAGGTATAGCCTGTATGTTGATGATTTGCTTATTTACAGCAAGGGAAATGACATGAAACAAATGCAAGACAAAATCCAGGAGGTAATAGGCAACCTGCAAAATTGGAGTTCCCGTAATGGGCTCAAAATCTCAAATGAAAAAACACAATTTATTGTGTTCACTAAGAAAAGAATTATCCCGCAAATAGAATTGTTGCTACACTCCAAACGTATACCTGTATCCGACACAATAAAATTCTTAGGGATGCATTTTGATTCAAGGCTTACTTGGGCACCTCACTTGAAAAGAATCCTTGAAAAATGTAAAAAGTCTTTACATTTCTTGAGGATCCTTAGTAATACCCAGTGGGGAGCTGACAGAAGCTTAATGCTAACCTTCTACCGAGCGTACACCAGGTCCATACTGGATTACGGAAGTATAGTGTACTCATCTGCCAGACCCAGTACCTTGAAGATGCTAGATCCCGTGCATAACACTGGGCTCCGTCTAGCCACCGGAGCTTTCAGGTCAAGTCCAGCAATCAGTTTGTATGCTGAATCGGGAGAACATCCATTGGAGTATAGACGTATGTTAAATTGTATAAAGTTCACATTAAAATCTAAATTTTTAAACTGCCCTTGCACCCCAAACAACATTGACGAAAGAATACTTAGAAAATACCAACAGCACCCAAAAAGACAAAGACCACTACACCTACGATACCTGGACTACACGAATGGTACATTAATAGCAACAACGCCTGTTCTCATGAACCCTTTATGTAAATATATCCCGTGGAAAATAGAAAATTTAAAAATTAATCTAACCTTGTCAAAATTCAAAAAGAAACAACCAACTTCTAGGCATTTTTACACTTCGTTTTTTCAAGCTTTTCTCATAGAAAATAGTGATTCCCTTTTTGTATACACTGACGCGTCAAGAACTCCACATGGGACAGGCGCAGCTGCTATTATTGGTCAAAACTGCTACTACAGAAAACTTCCAGACGACACTAGTACGTATTCAGCTGAACTGGAAGCCATAAAACTAGGACTGAACAGCCTACCAGACACACAACATAAGAACATTGTACTATGCACGGACTCACTCAGTTCAATCCAATCATTACAAGACTATTACAGTACACACCCAATAGTACGCGACATTTTTGAAATAATATATCACACAAACAAGAAATTCACAATGTACTGGCTACCCGGCCACGAAGACATCAGACAAAGTACTACAGTAGACGAACAGGCTAAACTAGCCACTCGACGACCAGGACCAGACGTACATTACATGACATACCAGGATCTTCAAGCCTTATCTAAGAGATTCATAACTGATAAATGGCAAGAATCCTGGTACAACACGACTGACAACAAGCTTCGAGAAATCAAGCACACTGTACAGGAATGGTCATCCAGTAAAAGACCAAATAGACGAGAAGAAGTGGTGTTATGCCGTCTAAGGATTGGCCATTCACGACTGACACATTCCTACATAATGACCAGACAAGAGAGACCGACATGTACATACTGCAATACTCACCTCACGATAAAGCACATACTGACAGAGTGTAGACTCAGGACAAATTTTAAATTACCCTACAATTTGACTGAATTACTTTCTGATAATAGCCAGTACATTGTTGAAATTATTAAATACCTCATACATACACATTTATACATCAACATTTGAAAAAGTTAAAATAACGACAGCCATTTAGTGAATTGCGTTTTTGGGGAATTAATCCAACAAAAGATATTCTCTTTCTGTTGGATTAATGTAAGAAAACAGACAAAACATTTAACAATACACACAATATTCAACAGACAGAACATTTATTAATCAACAGACAGACACTTTTGTTTGTACTTTTTGAATTGTGAATTCAGGAACAGAGCCGAAGTTTTGTCACCAAATGGTGAAAAAACTAAAATATATATAAATATATATATTATCTTGTCTATATACTGGCTTCTATCTGAGAGTAGTTCAGTCATGTTGTCCGGTAAATCATAGTTCTCTCTCAACCGACATTCAGTCAAGATGTGTTTTATTGTCAGTGGAGTGTTACATAATTCACAAATCGGTCTGTCCATAATTATTTATACCTTGTAGTGCTGTGAGCGGAGCAAGGTTGTTGTTAAAATTCAAATAAATAAATAAAAAAAAAAAAAAAAGGGCTATTCTATAAAGTGGTTAGAGTTTAACAACAATTGGCGACAATCCGTATCGTCCACAATCTAAGAGCAAAGTATAGAATCTAAAAACGAGATTTTTCGTATTCGATAGTGTGACATGTCAGGGGCGATATAGTCTCTAATTTCACATATTTTATGCCAAGTTGGTTATGCATTATCATACTACGATAATTTGATGGTATACTAATACTTTCGATACATAAATCAATGAAAACAATCAACAATTGTATTGAAAACAATAGATAATATTAATATAAATTTATACCTTTAGCCAATTATAAGTTTACCTAGTAGTCTAATGGTGTAGTAGTTGTAATAGTAGACTTGCAAGTACACGTTTTATAGGTTCCTTGGAAAATGAATGAAACTATTTTTAAGGCGATATCATAAAACATTTTCGATAAAAGTAGAAAAATAGTTGTTGAATAAAGTTTTTGGTTTAGGTAATTAGAATCATGGAATTCAATTGAAATATTTTGTGCATGTTTGAAATTTATCCAAACAAAGATTAACTTTCCAACCAGAGTTTAAATTTAAGTTACGTTTGGAGCTAAGAAAGAATTAGAATAAAATATTTTATTAACAGACATGAAACGTTTCAGGAACTTGGTTTTATTTTCCTTAATATCTTAAAAACTGTTAGGAAATCGTGGTAAGTGGAATGTAACCATTCGAAAGTATCTACAAAAACACTTCTAAAGCAATTTTCAATGGGACGGTCACATTTAGAGAAATAAGGCCTTAAATCTTCGAAGAAGCTGGTTTCGTTTATTTTAACGGTTCTTTTTGTCTGTTTTTATTGTTCCTGTAATCGCTTATTACAGGGAAATTTATTTGTAAAAAAAAAACAAAAAAACAGAATTCATAAAATTAGACACAGTTTTGTTGTTGTTAGAAATAGAGCTTTCTAAACGGTATTCGAAGACGGCGCACACTGGGCAAAAATTCACTTTTAGGGCGACAAAATTATTTTTTTGTGTTTTTCAATATTTTTGAGGTCAGTGAGATAGGGAAAAATATTTAAAAAAAACGTACGCTATAATTCGAAAATAAATAACAAAAATAGACTAACAACTTGAAGAAAAAAGTACCTAATTGTACTGACTTGTTTTTTTTTCTTGTTTTTTTTTTGTTTTTTTTTAATAATAACAAATATATACAATTATATTATGCACTAAAAACGAATTATCCATCAACCATCGTCTGATTCTGTACTGCTAAATCATTCAGCATTTTCTTTTGACGAGTCAGTATCGTCTGCCTCATTTTCTAATGACAGTTCTTGAAGTGGATCATGTGGTAAACTACACTTACATTGGCTACTTACATATGCATCGGTAACATGAAATTTAAATAATCATGTATAGTTTCTGTTCAAAAAATAGAAAAGTAATTCCAAGAACAAAACTGCAATAAACACTGGAAAAATGTTCCCTTTCTTAGAGTCCGATTAATATTCCCTTCAGCGCCCGTTCATGATCCAAGAAAGTAAATATTTACATTTTACCTTAATCCTACTAATACTAGACAGTATTTAGTAAGTGATTTGTAAATTTTTTTTTTTTTAATTTTGTCCATCTAAAATGTGATTTTCGCCCATTGTGCGCCGCGGATTCTTCAGCTTCTATCTGACTGCCTAAACTAAATTTAAATTTGCATTAAAAGGAGGAAGAAGGGGGAGCTGAAAGTCTCAAGACAGTAAAGTAGAAGCTTAAGGCTTATCGAAAAAAAAATTTGGAAGTGGAACTTTGTGGAACTTTTTTTAAAACCTTACTCAAACTTGAGTAATCAACAAAATATGAACAATCTCGTAATAATTTCATTAATATTTTTTTTCTTCGATATACCTTTCTGTTATTAGATATTTATAAAGAACTTAACACTAGGTAATAAATCCATTGTGAAGAGAATTTTTAAAATTTGTACACAATTATTAAAACACAACTTAAAAGGACCATAGTTGGAACAAGACTAAACCGAAGAAGTGGAAGAGACTAGCAATGGTTGCATTCCTTATTGTTTTTAACAGGTTTGCGTTAAAATAAATAAAAAAATTGTTCGGTTTTTAATGAATAGAAGACTTGAGCACGTTTTGACACGTGAATTGACTTTCTACGACGACATCACATTTTCGACTTTTGTCGCCATAAAACAGTCATTTTGCCCAGTGTGCGGCGTGTGAATATTTTCTACTACTGTACTGTAGTTGGTTTCATTCTTAGGAATAGTATTTCTTTTCCACTTAGGATACTGTTAGTTTCTTTTTGCGGAGCCTGGAATTTTGCTTATCGGATTTCCTTTGCTCACTAAAGATCAAAGCAAAATAATATCAGCTTCAATTTCTTTACAAATGTTACCGGGATGTAGTCCGAAATCGCGCTAAGATGACGCAGTTCCTGTGAGTTAAACATTTTTATATTATCGCGGGTCATCCCTCCCTCCATACTCATAAGGTTGACCTCATGAAGCAAATGTGCCGACTAGAAAATTTCACTTTTAAGAACCCATAGATCACGAAAACAAACGTGGTTAAAATTTTTGTGAATATATATATATATATATATATATATATATATATATATATATATATATATATATATATACAGTGGAACATGGATAATTCGAACTTCGATAATTCGAAATCGTCTTTAATTCGAATATTTCTCTCGGTCCCTAGAGTGTAGGGCATAAACAATGTAAAAAAAATCGTGGTTAATTCGAATAAAATGTAGGATAATTCGAATTTTTTACGAGCCTGTACCTCTAATGGGAATTGGACAGAGAGGCGGTCGATCTTAAATCTTGTGAAAATATTCTCCCCTGGGGTAAGAAGGATAGTAAGATACGGATGTAGGGGTTCCGGGAGAAGAAGCGCGGCGGTCTCATAGTCTATATAAAAAAAAAAAAAATAAATAAAAAAAAAAAATAGTTTAGTTCTTGGACTCTAGGAGTTTTGCTAAGTGGTGGGTCGCGCTTCCTCCCTTCCAGGGGTTGTAGTTGCATCCTGTCGTTTTATCCTAGAATTCCCTCCCACCATCCTTCCAATCTTCATTTCTTATTCAGTTATAAGTCAGCGCCTAGATCTGTTGTATTGTTAGTACCTTGAATTCCTGGTGTACAGTACAGTTCAGTGAGTTTTTGATTTAAGATGTCGAAGCCTAGAAGTTATAAAACTTTAACATTGTGAGAGAAAATAGCTGCGATTAAAGAAGTTGAAAAAGGAATAAATAAAAAATCTGAAATTGCCAAGGACTTTGGAATTCCTCGTGACACTTAATCAACTTACCTAAAAAATAAAGAAAAATTCTTGCCCATGAAAATGCCTTTTTTTCAAAACAATAGACTTTTATTTTTACTTTTTTGGTAAATTATTTTTATGTACGTAATCAATTTATGAAACGTTTGTTATTGTTTAAATAAAATGTATTTTTTAATAAAAAATGTGAAAATATGAAGTTCGATTTTTAACCCTTTATTTTCATAAAACATTTGTAATTCGAATTTTGGATAATTCGAACTTTTTTGTTGGTCCCTCGGGGTTCGAATTATCCAAGTTCTACTGTATATATATATACATATAATGTGATAAAGGTGAATGAAGTATATATCACAATTAGACTTAAGTTCTTCGCCGATAGGGAGCAGCAACTACCTGTGGTAACCCTCTTGGGAGGTTATTGGAGCGAGTTTGCCCCTGCACTTCCCCCTTATCATGGCCGACTAGAGATTATTAATCCCAGGAGGTTGCGACGTTCAATTAAACTCAGCAAACTTCTGAATGGAATTTCGAAAAGTAACTCCAATGAAATGCTAACTTTCATAGGAGGACTGATAGATAGAGCAACAGAACTCACGAAAGTCCGATATGCAGGAACGGCATCATTTTAGCGCGTATTCATGACTTTTCCATGTCTATTGTAATTAGGAAATTTTGGATAAGATACAGTAAATATTTTGTTTAGATATTTCGTGGAAAATGTAAGTCTCAAAAGAAAGCGAAATTTTATTGCCTTCGTGTAGAACCAGAAGGAATATCTAAGGAACAAGAGCCAAGTGTACTCACCAACTGGTAAAACACAAATAAGGCACTTTTGAAGAACCCGAACTACGCAAAGAGGAGAACCGTTATACAATTCGCTCAAAATGAATTATTATGAGGTCTAGTGGATATAAGAATTAACAGAGCTTTCAAAACTTACCGTTAGGTATCGCAAAAAGCTGTTACAGAGATGCTTTCAGTCCCGAAGCGAAGAAATGGCCTTGTCACGAATGAGGCTATCAGGCTACGATGCATGCCAGCCCGTTGTCCCGAAGGTGGCTATCACTCCACGGGGCATGCCGTTCCGCTATCACGAAGGTGGCTATTAGGCCACCGGCATGCCTGCCAGTTGTAACAGAAGTGGCTATTAGGCCACGAGCATGCCTGCCAGTTGTCACAGGAGTGGCTATTAGGCCACGGGGCATGCCTGCCAGGTGTCACAGAAGTGGCTATTAGGACTCGGGGCATGCCTGCCAGTTATCACGGAAGTGGCTATGAGGTTATGGGACATGCCGGCCGTTGTCGCGATAGTTACTATCAAGCCACCGGGCATGTCTGCCCGTTGTCACGGAAGTGACTATCAGGTTACGGGACGTGACAACCGTTGTCACTATAGTGACTATCAGGCCACGGGGTATGTCTGCTCGTTGTCACGAAAGTGGTTATCAGTTTCGAATTGGTTAACAAACAATGCAATAACAACCTTGCAGTTTTTGCCCCAAAAAACAGTCAAACAAAAGAAAAACGTTCGGCATCATAAGCGGGTTTATTTCCTTTAGCAGGAAGAAACCATGCTTTATTAAACCCGACGACTTTTAATAATTTTCATTTCAGGTTTTTATCACGGTTAAGAAAAATTCAATTATATTTAAAAAATAATAATATGATTACAAATACATGTTCAGAATTTATCCAAAAAAAATATCTTGGCTCTGAAAATATTTATCTCATTCGAATTAGAAAAAAAAAATTATAAGTTTCCAAGCAAAGTAGGTAATCGATGGTGTGATAATCTAATGAGGCCACTGATTTGAAAATTAAGCACCAAGAGAGAGTGATTCTGCAGACCGCTAGATAATGGGATATTGTGAAGTGAGGACGAATTATTGGGTTTTGTGGGTTAGAGTTTTGGGTTCCGTGTCACAGCGGGATTACGGGTGAAGACATGGTAATCTCTTTCGGATTAGACCAAACCCTTCACAGCTTTCCATCTACATGCAGTTTCTATCTAACACTCTCTATTTCTTTCCGCATCTCCGATTCTCTCTCAACAAAGCTTCTAACTCACTCTATATCAATTTCTTCTTTCATTTCAATTATGTATATCCTTTTCGAAACATGGAATTTTAGTATTTTTATAGCAATTTGTTTACAAGAAGAACTAAGATGCAGATGGCAAAAAAGGATGGCAAGATTTGAGATTTCGTTTGCGCCGTTATAAATGTTGGACCTACAGCAATAGGCAGCAGTCGGAATCGTATCTTGAAGGCGATAAGTCGATACAAAGTTTATTAATGAATAATACAAAATGTGTGCGGCGGAGAAGCACTTGTGTGACAAACTACCGGAAGAAGTTGAAGCCATTTTACAAGCCTAGGAAGAACATGTCACAAACATCACTTGACACCAGCAGCACCATTAAAATCCAATTGCAACTGTATTAACTTAAATTGAAGACCGAACTGAATGAGAAATTGAACTGCAATGTGTGTTATGTATCTCACACTGACAGGCTTTGATTCCACGTTTATTTTTCTTAAACAAAAGGCCATGTTCGTTAACCAGTAGATTCCGTCTTCAGGAACACTACATTTGTAGCAAACTTTCGTGCAAAAAAAAATCATTTATTTTACTGCATATCCTTTTCGAAAGCTTAATAGCTCTTCTTCAATTTTTCATGGAGGAATGTTATTCATAAGAAAAATCGTTGCTAAATATTCGAAAGTGATAGCTTTGTTCTTTTAAACGGGGTTTTATCTCTGCGACAGCTTTTAATTAGTCGTTGTTTTTTAATAAAAAAGTCCGTCACGCAGGAGCTGCATAACTAAGCACTTTCCTCAGAATTGGGTACTGTCGAGTGCATTCCTGAATAATTTGCTTAAAATAACCTATATAGATAAATAAAATAAAAACATAAATAACACCTGTTTCAATTCAATTCAAACTTATTACAAAGTAAATCCCCCCCCCCTAACGATAGACCGATTTAGTTCATTTTTACAACACTTCTTCCTTATTAGATACCAGAGTTGGGCATTATTCAATATTTTTTTTTATTCAATGACCATTCAAATAAACGTTTATTGAATAATAATTTATTCATTGATTAGGTTATTCATAAACTGAATAATTTTTTATTCTATGAATAACAGGGTTGGATCATTATTCAATACATTTTTATTGAATAAGAATTCATTCATTTATTCAGTTATACATTGACTGGTTTTTATTTATTTATTTTTTTTTTTAATTTTTTTATGTGTATATATATATATATATATATATATATATATATATATATATATATGTATATAACTCACGTGTCTGTTTGTTCTTTATACAAAACCAGACCGTTTGACCGATTTTGGCCAAACTCGGCACACAGGTAGGTCTTGATCCACGAAGTGTCGTGGGCTATTTCAAAAATGTCTACCAGCTGTCTGTCTGTATGTTTGCTCCTTATAAAAATCCACACTCTTCGTCCAATTTTGACCAAACTCCGTACACAGGGAGATCTTGATAGGGGAATTGTCATAGGCTAAGTCAAAAACGTCTGCCAGCTGCCTGTCTGTATGTTTGTTCCTTATACAAATGCACACCGTTTGACCGATTTTGACCAAACTCGGCACACAGATAGATCATGATATGGGTAGTGTCGTAGGCTATTTAAAAAACGTCTACCAGCTGTCTGTATGTATGTTTATTCCTTGTACGATTCCACATCGTTTGACCGTTTTTGACTAAACTTGGGACACAGGTAGGTATTGATCTGGGGAATGTCTTAGGCTACGTCAAAATGGTGTACGTAAAACGAAAGTGTAAGTATGTGTTTGCTACTGCAGACATCTGGTCTGCAATATGCAGACGTTTTTTTTTGGCGTGACTGCTCGCTGGATAGACAACAATTTTAAAAGGCAGTCAGCAGCCCTGGCTTTTCGCCCATTTCGAAATTCCCATTCATTTGATAGAATATCATTTATGGGGTCTTGTTTAAAACAGGCCCGCCAGTGATTTTATCAAGTAACAGTTACTTATTGATAAATAAAAAAATATGGGTTAAAGGAACATATGATTTATTTAATAAAAACTTTTTACACATAACCAAAAACATTATCATACTTTTAATCAGTTCCTACAAGTACATCTGGAGGCCAAAATTCTACTATGTCCTTAAGGATTTTAAGCATACTCCTGTGCCCATGAATAAATGAATAAAATGGCTTTACTTAACGGTAACTTGCTGTCACATAGCCACGTACCCTTATACACGCCACATTCAAACCGACATTCTCTTTTGTTCCATCTATATTTTTTCCTTTCTTCGTAAAATATCATAATGTGGCCTTTTTTACAATATCTTTCCTTGGGTAGAATTCCTCTTTCGACAAAGAAAATCCTGGCTCGTTGCTCTTCTTTGCATAAATCGTAAACATCAAAAATATTCATAGTTTAATACTTTTATAACCGCAAATACACAAACAATACTAAATTAAATAGTATTTAAACATGTGTTTTTATTTCTGTATCGATGGTATCAAATTACATAGTAACAGTTACTTAATATCATTATAAAATCATTGGCGGGCCTGTTCTAAACAAGACCCCATTTATGTTGAGTGATATCCATGCGGAATTGAAACTTGACGAAATTTTTGGATTTTTTAAATAAAAAGTTTTAGAAGAGGTAAATCCACTAATGGAGGTGACACCTACAGCTCGCCTACCTAAAGTTAATGATTTTGGAAATGTCGATACCGTAACAAGCGACGATTCTCTTACGAAAGCAGAAGTCCAAGTTTGCAATTTTTTGAAAATCAGGAAGAAGAGTATGTTAAATAATTTTAAATATCTGCGCCAGTTGAAAGACTGTTTTCATTCGCTAGCAAGACAAATACTCCCAAAGCACATAAGCTCAGTGATGAACATTTTGAAAAGTGAGCGACCTTGAAAGCTTAGAAAGCTTTGGAATAATTAGTTCTCGTGTGATAGTAAAACATAATTAGGCATTATATGTTTTTTTAAATAATGGCTATTATAAGCCTATCATTAACATTTAATTTTCATGGCAGCAACGTTACAAACCAAGTAAGTAATATTAAAATCTAATAACACAAATCTGTAACTGTTCGGGTTTACAGTTGCAAACCTGTGACCTCCGAACTGTGAGTCTTAGACAATTTTTATGTTGCCTGTAACACCCCCGGATCACGACCTATATGTGCGCCAAGTTTGGTCAAAATCGGTCAAACGGTGTGGATATGAATAAGGAACAACCAGGCAGACAAACAGATGGTACACGTTTTTGACCTAGCCTATGACACTCCCCGTATCAAAACCTACCTGTGTGTCAAGCTTGATCAAAATCGGTAAAACGGTGTGGATTTATATAAGGAGCAAACATTCAGACAGACAGCTGATAGACGTTTTTGACCTAACCTATGCCAATCCCCCTATCAAGAAATACCTGTGTTCCAAGTATGATCAAAATCGGTCAAACGGTGTGGATTTGTATAAATAACAAACATACATACAGACACCTGGTAGATTTTTTTTAACTTAGCCTATGATACTCCCCGTATCGAGACCTGCCAGTGTGCCAAGATTGGTCAAAATCGGTCAAACGGTGTGGATTTGTATATGGAACAATCATACAGATAAACAGCTGGTGGACGTTTTTAGATTAGCCTACGACACTCACTGGATAAGACCTACCTGTGTGCCAAGTTTGGTCAAAATCAGTCAAACGGTGTGGATTTGTAGAAGGAATAAACATACACACAGACAGCTGGTAGACGATTTTGATTAAGCCTACGAGACTTCCCGTATGAAGACCTACCAGTATTCCAAGTTTGGTCGAAATCGGTGAAAACGGTGTGGATATGTATAAGGAACAAACAGACAGACACGTGATTTATATATATATATATATATATATATATATATATATATATATACAATATCACTCTTATATATAGTTTTCATTAAAAGAAAGAAAAATTTTGATGTACTTAACGAAAAATTTCAATCAAATAAATCATTTTTATTCAATAAAATCATTTTCAATCAATAAAAATTTTCATTCAATAAATCATTGTTATTCAATAATGAATAAAAATAAAAATTTACGTTATTTATTGATTCACTGAATAATGAATGAAAAATTATTCATTATTCAGAATGAAATATCAAATTTATTCATTATTCATTATTCTGAATGATTTTTGCCCAACACTGTTAGATACCCAGGACGTATACCGCGTTTCGTTACAATACAGCAGAAATTACGACCGGTATAAGGAAATTAGTAATTTGGGTCCGGAGTAAAACCCCCTCCTAATGAACCGATTTGGTTTATTTTTACAACACATTTTTCTCTTTAGTTGACCAGAACTAATGCCGAGTTTCGTTGAAATATAACAAAAATTACGACTGGTATTGGCAAATAACTACTTTGGCTCCGGAGTAAAGCCCCCCCCCCTCCGGATAGACCGATTTTGTTGGTTAACGAACTCGTTCAATCGTTTGATTGGGGAATACTACATACCAAGTTTCGTGGGGAAGAAACAAAGACTCTGGCCGGTATCATGTTAACGGACATATATATAACTATATATATATATATATATATATATATATATATATATATATATATATATATATATATATAAATTTTAACTGGGGTCATTTTAGGTGTCTACTAGGTAGGATCGATAAAGATCCGAAGAACTTTTTCAAAAATTCCGTCATGAGTCCTCAATAGCTACTTTCGTTCGGAGGAAAGTGCTAAAATGAAAGAAAAAATCGTTTAGAGCCTCCTGCTCATATTCAGGAACATAAATATGCTTTAGCTCCACCCAACAAACCTATGCAATGTACTGTATAACATACAGTCTTCTTTTTCGTACATGGCCACCGCGCATGCGCGAACAACAGCGGACACTTTTTCGAGACACTTTTTTGTAGCGTTTTTTTTTCTTCAATTTAGTAATCGCTAAAGCATATTCATGCTAAAAGTGTCCTCTGGCGTTGACGCATGCGCGGTATCCATGTAAGAAAAAGAAAAGAAGACTGTATCTTATTCAGTACATTATCTAGGTTTATTAATAGGTTTTACATAGGGACCGAAAGCATATTTATGTTAACGAAATTAATTAATTAATTTCTGTTTACGAAATTAATTTTTTTTTTAGTTAATTACTTGGAAAAATATGTCAAATGCCATACCAGCCATCAAAGCGCAGAAATAATTGGTAAAGAAGTATTTGCGTTGTCAATCTATCGCTTAGGGAAAGACCATTTTAAAGAGCTCTTTCTTTTACACAAAATAATTTAAGGTGAACTGAATTAAACTGCGAGCTAATTGAATGAACGGATGATAGAGGGCGCGGTTAAACAGCTCGGAACTGGAACAAAGTGGAAAATATTAGGGCACTAATTACATTTCTTTTTATTCCTCTGAGGAATTAAGAATTTTTGTTTAATTCGGCTATATTTCCTCGGCTTTAATCCAAGAGGGGAAATAAGAGCTGTTCCTCCTTCTCAAATGAAATCGGTTTTCCTCTTATTTCCCTGTCTTACTTCGAGGTAAATACAACCTTAATTCAAGTTCTTTATTCAAGCATTAAAGAGGGCTAAAGATGTCTAAAGAATATTCGGCAAGGGTACTTATAATCAGCATCGCATACAGTATTGTAGAGTAGAAAAAAAATATTTTTATAGTGAGTTTGGTACAGGTGTGTGTACGCGCCGAAAAAGTGGAAACGGCAAGCGGACGTGCCCAACATTTTATAGTTCCCAACAGATCCCAGCCTATAACCACCAACCCTTAGGCGCATCAAAATGAGGATAACCCCACGCACCCCCAATCCCCGCGCCCTCAATTGTCGGTTTCGCAATTCCGTTGGGTTCGCGAGACGATCCTTAGAAAAACGGCCTACTACGTACGGTGTCCGCCCTGGAGCAAAGTTCTATGAGTCTCGCTCAGTTCAGAACCCCACTACGTTCTGGAAACTCACCTCCAGTGCTCCCAACCATAGGACCACTACGTTGCGACAGGCGGACCACAACGTGGCCGGAGGTTAAAAACCCCCTTCGGTTTCCCTCCAAAAGAGTAACAGGCGGGGATGTAAGTGAACTCCCAAGGAGAACGGGTCCCGTGACTGTGACATAGCCTCCCTCCGTTAGCCATGTCGCTGAACGAGGGCCCAAAGAAAGCCGATCCGAAACCGGGGTTACCTCGGGCGTACTCAACTCTCGGGATCTTCCTCTTGCCTGGCAGGCCCCAGCCTCCTCCGCTGGCCATTGAGTGTGGTAGAGAAAAAAATATTTTGCAACGAATGTACACAATCTTTCTTAAATCTATGCATTTTTTGACTTGACTGAACTCATTGGATAACACAGCCAACACATTTACGCAATCCATCTGCGTTTCTGATTTTTTGTTTTACAAGTTTCATTGTTTGCCCATGCAAACAATGTGTGTAATATATTGCAAATTTTATAACCAAATTTATTGGCCTTTGCTAGTTACTGCAACAAAGGCGATTCGTCCAGTACAATTATTACATAATGAGATGAAGATAGCTAGCCATTAAGAATATCAGAAGTTCCTTGTCCTTCGATTACTCGATGGCCAGGCATTCACGGTCTCCTTTTTTTCACGTAATTTATTGTTGATTGTGTTTGTCCATGTGTTTTGCTACTCGTATCTTATACACACGGTTGAAATTTATTGTGACGTAATTCGCTCTTTGACCGCGCTCAGTCTTATAGTTGCATTTTTGGCTTCTCAGTCTGCGTCTGCGTTTTCAGATATATTCATGTGTCCTGCAGAAATGTGGCATTCTATTAGTTTTTGTAACAGTTCAATGATTCTAATCGGCGTTGGGCGTGTTTCATACATGTCGTACAAAGGATTTAATGAATCTAAATAAATGAATAATTTTCGGTTCGGGGATATAGTAATTGTTTTTAGGTCAAGTAGAAAATATTAGATTTGTTTGAAATGTTTTGATGAAAATTGTTTGAATTTAAAACAGCGTCTTTGACCCTATTGGAAAGGATTCGGCATTAAATTAGATCCAGAATTATACGTTCTAGAACATATTAGTGTTATCTGAGAAATCGTCTAATGGCTAACATTGTCAACATTTTATTTTTAACATTATAATTGTTTAACCTCAAACTTTTTTGTTTTATTTCACTTAAAACTTCCACAAACGCCATTTTTTTTTTGTATTAAAGAAATATTTATAATGATTTCGTTGAACTATTTTAAGAAGTTCGGATGGCGTACAGACGTGAAATGCATCCGAGTGTGCTTTGAAAGTAGATATCTTCGTTTTATCAGGATTTTCCGAAAGTTTTTCAATTTCCACGTGCTTCCTTGGAAAGTTGCTTCACATTGGGAACGCTTTTAACATTCCCAGCATGCCTCAAGATAAAACTCTTTTAGTTCTATCGTTCTCACTTTCGACACCAGGAATTTCATCAACCCAGGTATTTTGGTTATGAAAAATGCCTAAAGTTATTATTTATTTATTAATATATATATATATATATATATATATATATATATATATATATATATAAACCAACATAATGTTGATATAATATTATTAGTGAATATCTAATACTTAAATTGGTCTTTTGAAACCCTAAATAAATTCTTTTTTTTTTTTTTTTTTTTTTTTTTTTTTTTTTTTTTTTTTTTTTTTTTTTTTTTTTTTTTTTTTAAGGCGTGTCAACCTTAGGGTCATGAACGCCATTGAATGAAACTTTCATTATATTTGGAGGTGAAATTTTTCCTCATTTCTTTTGAATTTAATAATTTATTGAGTCAGCTTTCATTGTCATTATTTATCATTGATCCTGGCATTTTTTGCTTACTTATATTACTTGCAGTATATTTTCCATGCGTAATATTTATTTGCGTCTCTGTACACAGAACAAATATAAATAAACGCACTCACACACAAGCGGGCACACAGATAGACATATGCACTCACCCATACACATATACCAACCCATATCCATGCAACCTCACTCACACATTCTCTAACAGAGACAGCACACACACACACGCACACACACGCACACACACGCACGCACACGCACGCACACACTCACACACAAACATGCGCGCACACACACACACACACACACACACACACACACTCTATCCTGCTTATTTAATTAATCTTATGTCTTTAGATTTTATTTATTAATTCCGTTTTGTCTATAAAGTTTAATACCTTTCTACCGTTATCAGCATCATCTCCAAGTATTTCATCCATGATGTCTGATAACATTAGCTCTTCTCTAATTGACTTATATATTCGGCAGTCTGTAAGTAGATGTTTTACTGTTACTTGAACGTTGCATGATTCACAGATTGGGGGGTGGTTCTTTAGAAAAAAGGAATGAATGAGTTAATCTTGTATGCCCAATCCGCTAAATAACTTTACTCGACTAATTTCTATACAATAAATACATTTTAGAGGTAATGACCACCCACAATACCTACAGATGCATTCTTAATAAAAAATAAATAAATAAATTTAACATCTAGAAAATGAAACATTTTCGAAATTATACACAAAACAAGTGATCTATGCAAAACAATTTCCAAAAAATAAAAAGTAAATTCTAAAAAGTAAGATTTTAATAAATGTCACTTTTCGTATATTTAAAAAAAAAGTATAAATCGCTTAGATTAAATAAATTAAAATTACTCAAATGTTTTGAATTAATGCGGCTTTTGCACTGTATAATGTTGCCCTGTCGATAAAACACATACTGACTGACTCCGAAACACGACGGGTGGAGGGAATAAAAGCTAGCAATTGCTAAAACTAAGTATTTTCCAAGCAATTGTTTAATTCCGAGTGAATAAAATGTTAGCTGCAGCTAGGACTAGCACTTGCTTAGTTTATCACGGTTTCTAGCTGCAGCTAGGTAGAAGGTGTGAATAAAGATAGCTAAGGAAAAAGCTAGTCTGGTCTGGGTCATGCTAGCTTTTTAGTTTCTTTTCGCTCAATCATGCCGGAGTTTATGCATGTTCATAAGAAAAAGGAGTATTAAATGCGCCGGGACGTCTTCATGTTCTATATTCATCTTCTTTAGCTACATTTCCTGCAGTAAAACGATTCTTTGAAGTTCTGGAGTTGACGGATGTTGTTTTTCTTCCTTACCGTAAACCTCAACCATTTTTCAATTTTTACTTCGTTCCTACTTCTTTGTTCGACGCTTGTCGATGAGTCGGTGAATCTAACTGCGATTCTTCCTGGGATTTTTGCCCTTAATCAATAATTTGTAAAAATCTTTTCCCCACAGCTTCAGTTTCATAGGCTTATTGCCGGTGGCTTTTTGGCCGGTTTTCTTCTTTATGCTTGATTTCATGTTACTCAGCAACTTATTTAACTGTGCAACAGTAACCTTTCGCCCTATGGAAAATTCATTACTAATGCTGTCCCAAGACGGTTTTCTTTCTTTATTAGCAGCTAGTAATTTAGATTTTTCCATTACCACAGGATCATTGACTAATACTGTTATAAAAAATGACCGATCCAGGTCGGCATGGGCGTATATAGAAAATAATTTCGGGAGAGGCTGGGAGTATTTGGGGGGAGGGCTGAGAGCATTTGGGGGGGAGGATGGAATATTATCAATCTAGATCTTGGAATAGTTAGCCAATTAAAATGATATTGGAAAAAAAAGAAATTATTTTTTCTGACCAAAGTGGTCTCATTTAATTTATTTTTATGTTTTGTTTTTTTTTTGACAAATCTTTACCGATTTCGGAGGGGACTGCAGCCCCCCCCCCCCCCCTAATAGGGCCCATGCAGTCGACAGTTGCACAAGACACACGCAGCCCGATGGGGAGAGAGAGAGAGACAAGCAGCAAACCCTGACATGAAGGAAGAGGGATGAGACAGGGGAGGTAGGAATCCTAGCTGCAGCTAGGGGTTAGCAACAGCTACCCTTAGAATTTCCTTAGTTTGTCAGGAGATGAGACTAACTTACTTAGATCTTACTACCTAGAAGTAGCTCTTGTTTATTCACTCCGTATTGAGGAAGAGCTACATCTAAGGGCTAGAGCACATCACCTTAGTTGCTCATAAATAAATGAATTCAAAAAAATCTAAGGGCTAGATTCTACCTGTTAGATTCTAGCTTTTATTCACTCCACCCAATGTACAGAAGTAGAAAGCCACATATTATATTATTCACTGAAGGTAGCCCTGATATCCACACTATCTTGCCAATCGTACTTATGTTTATGAGCATTTAATTATAATGTTTGATTTTAAAAACCTATAAATCTAATTATAGTATTCTAACGTATATTATTTTATGGATTTAAAAATGGATTGTATATATATATATATATATATACATATATATGAAAAACATATTTAGGCGAGTTCTAGGATGACCGTCATGCCGAAGTTTGTAAAATGCTTTATATAATTTAGATATTGAATACCAACAATTCGTAATACGTATTAATGCGAATTACGAATTATTACGAAGTTTGGCAAACTTTCTATGATCCGATTTTTTTTTTTTTTTTTTTTTTTTACTACTCACATTCCTCATTGTTGGAGAAGCGTCATGTCTACCGACTTTCGTTGCATGTATCGGGCAAATACTTACTTACACATATATATATATATATATATATATATATATATATATATATATGTGTGTGTGTGTGTGTGTGTATGTGTATTTTTTTTCAAAAGTTCCAAGTTCAAAAGTGCAATCCCAATAAAAAATGCATTAAAACTTCTACCCTCCTTTTGAAAGCCTCCAATCTGAACACATATGCTAAGATACTGAATCGACCTTCTGGTATAGCAAAAACATATTTTCTCCGAGCAAGTTCCAGTATACTAGATGATGTTCCAAAGTTTAGCAACTTCAAACTCCAGAAGGAACTCATCCTTCGAAAACTTCTGACGCCCCCCCCCCATTCCTTAATGTCACTCTCCATATTATCCTTCATGAATTATACCATATCTACACTTAACCAATTTATTTGTTTACTACGAAGAGTTTAGTATATATATTGCCTTCAGAAGAGCGTGAAGTATATTTATTTGGCATTTGGTTTCCTGGAATTTTCCTTCTTCATTTCTTATATAGTCTTCATTTTAATTCCTTATTAGTCACTCCCAAAAAAAAAGCCATAGATTCTGCCCATTAGAAATTCTACACCAATGGCGGGAAGAAAGAAGATGAAGTAGTTTTTACAGTTGTTCAAAGTGAATCATGTAAAAACTACCTTCATTCTTATCCGTCAATTCAACTCCAGGTCATTGAATCTGCATTATTCCAACAACAAAAAATATTGATCTGCTCTGAAACGTTTTGAAGATAATTCTCTTAATTTTTTGAAACGTGTAGTGCAGAGTACACACCACAAAAATATAGTCATCCCATTAAAACCTACCTCTACACAACCATGGATTACTAACCTCGCTGCTCGAAAAGGGAAAAACTCAGTGGGATCTAGAGCTAACGAGCAACGAGTTTCTTTTCCGAAAAAAACTCCAGCTAAATTGGCCAACTCCATTCGTCTCGAGTTGGCTATATATCCATATTACCCTAAGCCTGTAATGAATTGAATGCAGATTTTATTTTTTTTGAAAGGATTAAGTCCACCATAATGCAAAGCCTTAAATAATTTCCTTTTTTATAGCACCTCAAAACAATTACAGGAGATGCATTTACGTTTTTATGGTATACTAGCTGTTACCCGGCGTGCTACGCTACACCTACTTTCTGCATCTATAAAAGCAAAAATAAATTAAAAACCAAATAATTAATATTCAAAACTGTAACAATTTGAGTTCATTGTTTCGAACTCGTGATCACCGAACTGTGAGTCGTAGACGATTTTAACCTAGTATATGACTCTAACCGTGTCACTCAAAATCGGTCAAACGGTGGGGATTTGTATAAGTAACAAACAAATAAACAAAGAAACAGACAGACAGACACGTGATTTTTATATATATAGATATACTCCTGGGCTACTAGTTTTATTGATTTTTCAAGTTTTACACTAATAAATCCTTAAAATATTTCGATCGTAACTTATAAAAATCCAGACAAAAACCTCCACTTAAAACAAGTTTATTTATTTACAGGTGTGGAGCGCTTTCGCCGTTAAGAACTATCTTAAGCGCCCACTTGCCAATGAACAGATACAGAAAAAAATTAAGACTACATTCTACTAATGCATACAAAAATAATAACAAGTCATAGTTCATACCGAAGGATAAACATTTATCGACTTTAAGAAATAAAAATATTAATCGGTGAAATATATATGTATATATAAAATTGACAAGATTTATCATAACCTATGATCTATGAATCGTCGACGCTTCTAAACCTACGATGCTCATCTACAGGTAGACCTAATGAACGATCCCCCCTTTAACAACTGACAGTCATCATATTCAAGCAATAATTAAAACCTTAAAAACAATAACATATACACCAACAAGTTTTAAATTTTTATGTTACTTTTTTTCTGACTTAAAATTGTTTTCATTATCTAATATAGTGCAAGTAGTGAAAGTCTCGGTGCACAAGTAAAATAAATACTAAATTATTTTGCAATTACTCGAACGTTTTTCAATGTTTTATTTGTCACATATAGATTATTTGTTTTGTTTTATATTTTATACTCATTTTATTTAGAGTAGTTCTATTTCTAGTTCATAATTAGATGTATATATGAGATCATACAAATGTATAAGTGTATATAAATTTGAATGTATAGGTGTATAACTATTTGTAGCTTTGAATGCGTATTATAATTCTAGTGGCATATTTGTTTTTATGATTGGAGGTATATGTAAAAATTATATAGAGCGAATCACCTTAGTAGGGGTGGTAATAAATAAAAAATGGCCAAATAGTGATCCCTTTAAAGAAAAAGGCTCTGATAAAAAGAAGAAAACTAAGTTGGTCAACTTGAAATTAGTTGGCCACTCTATTGGAATTTGTACTAGTCAATACAGCCCTTCCAGAACTCCATCACAACTTTCTACAAATAGCTAAAGGTTTTCTGTTAGAAATTACTCAAGCCAGTAAGTTTTGGCATAGCTTCTCAACAACTTATTTATACTAAGGTTTATACAATCATCAGCAATTTATAAAACATCAACAATATCAGCGTTTTTCTGTCATCTATTCAAAATATTTTAATTGGTGGATATGACATAAATTGCTTCATTTTCAATAAGTGAAGTTTAAACTACTTATTAGATTGCTAAGATAATATATTATAAAAGGAGAAACTCTTATCCTATTTAAATATTTCATGACTTTTCTCAGACAGAAGGAAAAATGTACAAGCAAAATGTTAGATAGGCCAGGTAACAATTACGGTGGCACAATATACCTTTGATAGCATAATATATCTCTGGTAGCACATCCTATCAGAAATGACAATTATATATATATATATATATATATATATATATATATATATATATATACATACATATATATACGTGGTTTGTCCGGAAAATACGTATAAAAGTAGAATAATAACTTTATTTTACAAATATTTAGGTATTTCAATATGGTCTCCTCCAAAGTACTCCCCCTGAGACAAGATGCACTTCTGCCAACGCCGTTTCCTCTGCTGACACGATCGCTGAAAGTCTTCAGTTGTGAGGCTCTTCATATGCCGTGTCGTTTCAGCCTTGATGGCTTCTACATCCCTCTAGTGCCGCCCCCGGAGCACCATTTTGCATTTTGGGACCAGGAAGAAGTCTCAAGGTGATAAATCGGGTGAATAAGGCGGGTGTTCTGTTACGGTGATTGAGCTTTGAGCCAAAAACTCACACAACGAGAGACGTGTGAGCAGGCACGTTGTCGTGATGAAGGATCCACTTGCCTCTTGTGCCAAATCCGGTCGAACTCGGGTCACACGAGCTCTGAGGCGACTCAAAACTTCAACATAAAAATGCCCGTTCACAGTCTGGCCGGGAGGGTCAAATTCCTGGTGGACAATGTTACTTTCAACAAGTACACGTTAAGTCCTACTTAACTCGCAGAGCGCTCCGGCTCGAACTGAGCATTGAGTGGATTGCATAGAGAGGAAACCACCGGGCGCCTCTCCACAACGCCTTGACAGGACGCCCCGAATTTTTTATACGTATTTTCCGGACAAACCACGTATATATATATATATATATATATATATATATATATATATATATATATATATATATATAATTTTCCAACATACCAACGGACATAAGAAAAACAAGATTGAAGTTCTACGAACATAATCACCATCGTCCAAGAAACAGAATAACTCATAGGAAGTACGTTTTTTCTGCCACACCGTTTTTAAAAGAATTCAGTGTTTTTATTATAATTTATACGATTGATTTATGGGTAACAAAATGCTAGGAGGGGAGTTTCTGGCCTGGGAATCACCCTTGAAATCGGACATTAAATTTTGTCATAGATGATGGTTCTATTCACTTTAACTTGAAACTGTGAGAAAACTAAAAGCGACGCAGAGAAACAAGACGAATCGTCGCGTTACCTACATCATTCTGGATCAGAAAATAAATAAACAAAAAGTCAATTTTTCAGATTCGCTCTTTCTCTTCAAATGTCCTGAATTTATCTTTAATGTGAATATGACAGGGCTTCCTTTCTCAATGTGAATTCGTTTAAAAACGGTTTGGTGGATAAACGTACTTCCTATGAGATATCCTGTTTCTTGGACGATGGTGACTGTGTCCGTAGAACTTCAATCTTGTTTTTCATATGTCCGCTGATATGTTGGAAAATTATATATACTATATAAAGTCCGACTTCAAGGGCGATTCCCAGACCAGAAATTCCCCTCCTAGCATTTTGTTACCTATAAATCAATCGTATAAATTATAATAAAAACACTGAATTCAATTACATACTTTTTTAATTAGATTCATAAATAAGCATTCCACAGAGTAAACATTCGCCTTTGCTATCCTGAAGCACTTTCAGAACTTTGACTTCGAGTTCCCAATATCGGGATTTCGTAATACGCCCTTTCTCCTCCAAGGTTCTGAATTCATAACGACAAAAAAAAAAAAAAAAAAAAAAAAAAAAAAAAAAAAAAAAAAAAAAAAAAAAAAAAAAAAAAACGAGTGGAAAGTAGAACCAGAGAATGACTGGGTTACAGAGATGGGAGCTTCACTGGGAGAAGTGTGTTACAAGGAGATTATGTTGAAAAATAAAAAATAAATTTCAGAAAAAATGTCATGTATTTTTGTTAGGTCGGAAACTTTCTAGACCAACCTCGTCAAAACATTACCAATTAGTATTAGTGTGTATTTGAAGTTAAATCCGGGATTATCCTGAGCATTAGCTGAAGCCCTGTTATCTAATCCAGGATGGAGTAGTTCGCACTCCTGGAAGAGATAATGGAACCATTTAGTTAGAAAGAACTGTTCCCCAAGTTGGAACTGGAACCCATTTGTGGAACTCCACCAGCAACTTTCTTCCAAGCACATTCTCGCATTGTCCCGTCTTCTCGTTAGTGGGAGCCATCCTTTTGTCCCCTCTACCATTGTACGCTTTCTTTGCCAATATCCTCCAAGATTTTATAGAGAGGGCATAAGAAAATTCTGGGTACCACAAGGTCTAGACACTACATGCGGGCACAAACTCGTTTATTAAAGGAACGTCAAACCCAATTTGACCACTACACACAAACCAACTGAGATATATGAAATAAAGAACTGACTGGACCCAGAAGCCACCTGAAAGTAATGATTTCTAGACATCGTATTGGGCACTCGTTGCGAATAAATCGCCAACAAGTGAAAAGTGATCTAAAACACCGACCTCACTATTTATTTGTTAGTGATCCATTTGAAGCCATATACACCGTGTAGTATGAGTGTATTAACACGTCACATTATTTATATATTATTACACTATATTTCCTTATTACATTATTGTGCGTTTATATAAATTGTGTGCTCATATTTATAAATTATTTATTACACCAGCTTACATTAAATTATTCGAACATTGTTTTTATGTTTAGTGTATATTAATTCTTTTTGCACTTATTAATATAAATCTGAGGTACTTGGGTAATCAGATACTTTACGGATACAATTTGTGATAGGGACGACGATATATAATTTAATTTCCTGGACAGTTTCAAAAGCTGTTAAGAAAAAAAAACCAAAAAAAAAAAACCTTATATTCCACTGAAACACTGTTCAACTTTCATTTCGCTCTCTCCCTCCTTTTTTGTCTCTTTCTTTTTTTTTCTTTTTATCGGGCGTGAGTAAAATGTGAACGGTCATCAGATACAATAGCAGGTTGAAGTGATAAATGAGTAACGGTCATTGAGTAGCAGAAAAAGGCAGAGATCCAATGGTAATGGATTTAGGAATAGGAGAGCCCGCAGCTGCTCCCCAATCAATCAGACTTCTCATTCCCCTTTACTCTGCCATGGCTCGGCACCTATTCGAAGCTGCCTGCTTTTTATCGCTTCCACCGCAGTCATTTCAAGTAGAGAACTTAGGATCGAGAACTCCTTAAGGACTGCTCGTTAGGTTAGTTGGTTTATTTATATAGCATCACTCCCCCTCCCCCAATTATAGAGTACGTCAATGTGGTGCATACGCTAGTACGCTAGACATTTAAGGGGGGATTTTTCTTACTTAAACACTGCATGATGATTAAAATTCATGAAAATGAATAAACTCATCATTTTGTTTTTAGCGTGTTTGATTAATACTAGTCATTTGGAAGGCTTGGAATAGAAACATAATATTTCGCAACAGAAGGAAACATTTGAATTTCGCTTATTCTGAGCAATTCGTGCCCAAACTCGGAGATACGAGAAACTCAAATACTCAACGCAAGTAGGAAAAACGCGAAAAAATGCCGCAAAATAGTAGTACAAGCAACAATTAAATCAATTTCTATTAATAAAAAATGCTTTAAACCCTGTTTCAATGTAAACATGTGTCGAAATGTTTACTTAATTAAACAAAACGATTATTTGATTAAAAAAAATGCTAATAGCCTTCTTCATAACTCTCTCAATACCGAATATTTTCATTTTCGTACAAATTCGCAGTCGCTTTTAATATGCTATGGTCTAGTTTGAAAAGTGTTCTTTAAGTTTACTTATCAAGGAAATTTATTTATTTTTTTCGATGCTCCACATTGTCTATGAATGGCATCGATTGCTGGTAATAGTTGCTCATAGTGATGATATACTACGACACTAATATAGAAGCCAAAGTAAAATATGGAAAAAACAAATAACTAGACAGAAAAATTAAATTACAGAAAAAAAAAATAAAAAAAAATAAATAAATAAAAAGAAAACACAAAAATAAACATTGAGAAACTAAGTAATATTCATTGGATTTATCAAGGAAAGATAAACCCTTGACTATTTTACAATCATTAAGCGTTAATCCTAACGGAAATTACGGAGGCAACGTTCTAATATGAAAAATAAAGCTATGAAAGGTATTTAAATACGATTTCTAGCATAATTTTCAAGGAACGTATATTCTATTGTTTCTTGTTAATAATATAATAGTTTAGTTAAGTCTCAACACACTGGACTGCACAGTTTGGCCACAAGGGTTGGACTGAACGGGTCTAGCACACACACGATAAATTAATAAACCTCAAGGCAGGGCCTCAACAATCCAGTTATAGTAGAGTTATACATCAGGTCCGGCCTGCACAGTCCCGTACTCATTGAGGCCTCATCAATTGAGGGCTTTTTCAATGCAAATCGCCAAAGAAGCGTTGCATGAAATTAATAATAAATAAATAAATTGAGGTTTTAATTCTAATCGATGGATTGTTTAGTTCAACTATGGCCACAAGGATGTCCCAGTCACGGTGAGGAATATCTTAAGGATTGGACTGCGCAGTACAAATCTTGTGATTTTCCGCTTTTTTTTTTTTTTTTTTTTTTTTTTTACCACAATTTGTGATTCGATTTCGAGATATTTGACGAAATATTCGAAAAGTAATGAACCCATACTTATTCATATATTTCGTGTTCCCGTCAAGACATTATACATAATTCTGTGTAAGTCGTGAATGACCAGTCCTGATTGTAAGAACAATGACTGCCTCAAGTCGTGATATATATCGGATTTCGGGACATCAAAGTGTAGAGAATTAACTAAAAAGCTTTATCTTATTTGCAGCTTGTTGGCAGATACCCACAAAGAGCCTATTGAGATTAAGACTCCACCTGCAACAGGTGCTCTCGCGACAGCTTTCCAAGACGAAGTACTCTCTTGGCTCGTTAACTTCTCCACTCGAAGACCAAACCTCTTCAATTATTCCTGGACCATTATCTGGAGCAGCCCTATGCGGCAAACCCTTAACAGAAACGAAACTTTCACCCTCACGTTCTGCAAAAATAAGAGTAAACCAAATGTGACATTAAATTACGTTAAAACGGGCCACCAGCAAAGATTTTCATTTTTACATATTATTATTTCGAAACATCAAGATCTGTGTATTCCAAATTTGCAACCAACTCCTAGTCAGTATATATACAGGGTGAGTGAGGTCTAAGTAGCCAAACTCCAGGCGGTGATTCTAGACATAATTTTCAACAAAAAAGTTCCTTTGAAGTATGGTCCAATTACGAAGTGAATAGGAGTTATGTCCAATTTTCTGTTAATTTTGTTTACGTAGAAATATTTTTTATTGAATAAGAAACAGTGATATTATTCTCTGAACCTATTAATAGAAGATACATTCTCGGCGCCCAATAACGCACTTCTGTTTTTCAAGATGAAACAGAGGTTTCTAACGAATTATTTCCTCCGCTACCCAAAGGGCAACATATTTATTACTTACAGGAAAACTTCTACATTCTGTAAGCATTAAATCTCTGCAAATGAAATGGAAGTTTATTCAGGGATAGGTTGAACGATTGACTCCCTTTTGTCAAAACATATAAAATGGAGTTTAATTAGAATTTAATTATCTTGAAGAGTTTTTTAGCAGTCCTTTCTTCTTCAATTAAAATATGTCTACGTAAAAAAAAAGAAAAAAAAAAGGAATCGTCGTAACTTTTTCCCCTTTGGAACAAACTATTATTGGGGCTGCTAGAACGCGACAACCTCGCGCCCTAGTATCCCCCTAATTCCTTCTTAATTTCTTCTTTTTCCTTCAGCTGTATAGATCGGAATCCATATTGAATACTTTACGATTGAACGTCCCAGCGAATCGAGGTCACATTTTGTGTTCCTCGTTCTGAAAATATTTTGGTGAAGGCACGTTACATCTTCCGCCAAACAGAAGACCGATTACCTCCCACATTTCCATTAATACCCAAACATAAGTTTGAGCCGCCGGTATTTTTTAGACCTATGATGTGCGAAATATAGATATTTCTTATTGGCACCTTCGGATTAAGTCATAATTTCCACATCATAAGCGTGTTTTCTCCCTACGGAGGGAGGGAGTAAACGCGCTTAAAATACAAAATAAAAGTCAATTAAAAAGAGAACGTGCTACCTAGATCTCTCTCCTTTGATTGAATCCATTCTGATCTTGCTGGTATGTAAAAGCTAGCTTGTGCTTTGAGATTGAACATGTAGGTACAGTTAAAGAGAACGTACTACCTAGATCTCTCTCCTTTGATTGGATCTATTCCGATATTGCTGGTATGTAAAAGCTAGCTTGTGCTTTGAGATTGAACATGTAGGTAGAGTTAAAGAGAACGTACTACCTAGATCTCTCTCCTTTGATTGAATCCATTCTGATCTTGCTGGTATGTAAAAGCTAGCTTAAGCTTTGAGATTGAACATGTAGGTACAGTTAAAGAGAAAGTACTACCTAGATCTCTCTCCTTTGATTGGATCCATTCTGATATTGCTGGTATGTAAAAGCTAGCTTGTGCTTTGAGATTGAACATGTAGGTAGAGTTAAAGAGATTTAGTAACAGCTATGGGAAGCGAGGCAAATGGAACGAGATTACCCACTCAGAGGTGGGGAGTGATGGAGTGGGAAGCTACTGTTCCACTCTCAATTTTTCTCCACCTTCCACTTCGCTCCGGATAAAAGCTTGCATATTTCCTAGAGAGTAATTAAATGCTCCCTGAGGTGGAGTTGATGGATAGCTCGATTCGACCAAGGAAGTAGACCAGTCCGCCGGAGCTGCATAACTAAGCGCATTTCTCAACAATAAAATAACACTATAAGTTAAAAGTCCGTAAAAAGCTTACATAATTTCCTACATCCAGGGACCGAAATTTTTATCTCTAATGATCATTTTTAAATAGTTACTTAAAAAAAATATTTTTTTAATATAATTTTATTTTAATTTCTGTAGGCTAGAAAAATGTTTTAATAACATTATTAAATAAAAGTTTTGGGAAATCTTCTTCTATAAGTCTCACTTATAAGAATTAACTACCAGTATTGATTTAAAAAAAATTAAAATAAAAATAAACTTCCTGGGTATTTTTGGATGATTTTTCAATGTAAATTCAAAATGTTGTATTTGATTATCATCAGATGAATGAATGAATGAATAAGGACAACCATTTTTTTACAAAAAAAAAATTACAAACTTAATATATGACCATGGTTCCAATAATTTTAAATATAAAAATTTAAAGCAAATCAACAAATAAATAATTAACAAACAGAAAATGTGTGAATTTCAATAGTTTTAAACATGAATATAAACTATTAATAAACATTAACAATTTTCCTTTCTGCATATATCCATCACAAAAAATAATTATTATTACGTGATAAGAGAAAAAAAAATAAAAATAAGTGATTTAAAAATATCTTTAGGCAAAGGTCTAGACTGACCGTCAGGCCGAAGTCTGTCCAATGTCTATATAATTTAGATATTTAATACAAACAATTTGTAATAGGTATTCATGAGAATTGATTGCGTATCTCTGTGTGTCTATATGATATGTCCGTCTATATGATAGGTCCGTCTATATGATATGATCATCATCATAAAATGAGGGGAACAAAATTACCTCTTGTTTAGTAACAAATAGGTGGTAAATAATTCTGTTCATAATTCGTAAAAATGAATAGACATCAGCAATGAAAACTTTATCGTATGGAAGGTAATATCATTTTATAGCACAAAAGCGTAGTTATTGGTTACATAAAAAAAAAAATCATGGTTTTCACTGAAGCAATAAATATATTTAAGTGGCTTTACAGGTAAGCAATAAAAATGCTAAAGTGAGTTTAAAGTTTTTTCTACCTTTTTTTGTGAAGGTTTTATGGCAGGTAGTATACGCAATACATACAGGGAGAAAATATCAATACTTAAAACTTTTTTACGAGTCATTTCATTGCAGTTGCTCTTCATGTAAATTCAGGCCTTTTCAGGAGCATTAAATTATTTAAGAACAAGTTTCACCCATAAGTTTATGTCGGTGACAGATATTAAGAATATATATATCACTGTATCCTGTGGCAGGTGTAAATGGGGATTTAGCTACGATCATTTGTAAGTTCCATAGGAAAATATGGAAGTGATACTCATGACCATTGCGACCTGAACAAGCACCTTTTCAGAATGAAGAACGTCAGCTTCTCAATCTGTAGGTGGTGAGGAGAGAAGAAAAGATGTCGATACATATCAACCGTAATTGCGAACGGCTGGATCATTGGCAGGTACTTTGAAAAAGGTCCTGGTATTTATGGTAGATGTTATAAACACCTACTCTCACGAAATCTTGAAAAAAAAGTGAAATTTAGTACTGAAAACTCACTTAAAAAATTACTCACCCTGCCTCTTCAAATAATGCTCTGAAAACGCTATTGCAAGGAAACAAAAATTCGTTTATCTGGTTTTCTAGTAATTTCATTTTACTGCTAAAATCAATTATAAAAACAACAGGCAATAGAACACTGAGAAAAAGAAACGTAAATAACTGTTCAAAGAAAAGAAAAAAAAACAACACTTTCAAGGCCTTAAAAACGTATTTCTCTGCTTAAGATAGTCCCATCAAACTAGTCTTTATAATCGTGTTTGTAGATAATGTATTTTCCATAATTTTTAAGAAAATATACGAAAATTTAAAAAATGCTTACCTATGTCTGCTAATAAAATACATTTTTTCCTAAAACTTCCTTAACTCGAAACGTATCCAAAATTAAAATATCTCAGTTTGTAGTAATATTAAACATCTTGAAAACGTTCCAAATAAATCTATGAGTTCTAGGACACCGACTGAAAATTAGTTTGGAAGCTATTATTATTCACATTTATCGAAAAACATCCTCTGCCCTATTTTAAAGAACCAACAAAAATTGTGCCTACAAGCCTATGAACAGAAAATTAGGCACACTAAATATTTGTGTACGAAGTTTCATTGATATCGGTCTGTTTTTGGCCAGCCAGAAAGCGGACTGACAAATATATACATGGAAATTTCAACACCAGTTATTTTCGTGATCGGTGGATTTTGAAACCTGACATTCTAGTCGGTAATTCCGGATTTTGTAGTTAGTTCAACCTCATAAGCGGGTTTCCACCCTATAGAGGGAAAGAGGAAACACGCTAAAATGAAACCATCTATAACAAACACCTCATTGGCGACGGCCATATACATTTTAATTTTATTGGTATGGGCGTATGGAAGGCTTCCTAAGTTAATGCCCTCGCAACGTTAAAGCCTCTGTAGACGTGAAGCATTTAAAGCACAGGATAAATTATAATAATGCGGCTTAATTATTTTTGACTCTCCCAGATTAAAATATAGGAAACGAAAACCCTTAATTTGATTTTTCGTCGACATCTAGGCCATTAGCGCCGCAAAATCCCTAATTGTTAAAAAATGGCGTTAAATAGATGTGCAAGCCAACTCCAGGCCTATGGCAGAAGCAGCTTCATAAAGAGAGGAATTTTCAGAAAGCAATTTAATTAGAGCCTAGTGGAGTGCTATGTGGTTGCGCGGAATTCACGGCTAGAGTTGTGTAGTGAGAAGGCTGGCTCAACTCTAGCGGTAACAAGTTGGAAACCATTTCCTCAACACTTCAACAAACTTGGGACCTAGTCTGAACAGGCTCACTAGGAAACCCCTTGTTCACTATTGTTTTAGATGGATTTATGTAAAATAAAAATAATAATTTTACTAATTATACAATAATATGGTGAGAGTAAAAAAACAGCATAACCTTTTGTAGATAATACAATAATAAATTCCTAGGATTTCCTACTAATCTAACCTGACAGTCAACATCGGGAAGGTTTCAACAGGTGAGTCAGTGTTGCTTGTGCCGAAGTAATTTATCACTTAATATTTAATTGATTTTTTTTTTTTTTTTTTATTGTTTCCTAACACTGAGGTAACACGACAATTACCGGTCCCGATTTATGTTCGTTTTCAGTACCTAGTTCGAAAGCATGGTAACTGTTTCCCTGTGGGCTTACCTTGAGACATTTACTAAATTATTATTTTATCATCTCTACTTCAAACTAAGATGTCGTCGAAGAGGAAAAAAATTCCGTTACACAGGAGCTGCATTAGTAAACAAATTCTTGGGAAAGGTGGTAGTGTACGCCCCCTTCCTGAATCATTTGCTATATATATTTATAAATTCAAAACAAACATAAATAATTTTAAGCCTATATATTTGTATTGACCAGCTGACTCAATTCTTAATTTTTATTTGATTTTTTCCAGGATAAACCCTAATTTGGACCGATTTAATTTTAATGTTTTTAATAAATAAATTAAGTGTGAATTATTAAATATATAAAAGTATAACTTAGTTATCTGTAAAAAAGTTCATAAAAGTTTTTACTTGGTTTAGAATACAGAAATCTCTCCATTTTTAGCAGGAGTCATGCCCAGAATCCGCTCGTAAGTTCATTAAGGATTCTACAGAGATTCTAAATCCTCCTTTAGAAATATTAAAAAGATGAAGAAAAAAAATTATACTTCCGGTTTTTTATTCTCTTGGCCCAAGAAGGGGAAAATATATTTTCAATTTAAACCGACGCAAAATGTTTTTCTAAAAATTATTTGAAAATAGTAAAAATTAATGCCAGTTATACGATGGTAAAATCCTACACTTTTGGTGAATATTTTTAAAAATACACATCAGAAACGCGCTAAAAATGGCTGAAATTCAATTTATGTTATGTTGGGTTGCAGCTGCTGAAAAAAACTGCCATGTTAAGTGCACTATGATTATCTAAGGCTCATGCAGTGTAAATAAGTCGCTCAGGCTTGATTTTTTTTAACTTAAGATGTGGGGTTCCTCGCATCTTGTAAAATGATAATTTCTAAGTAAATTCTCTATTAAAGAGCTGCCCTAAAAAGTTGAGAATTTGAACTTAACAATATATTTCCTGTGACCATCGATATATGGATAAAACATACTTCCTCTTTCGTGAATTTACCATAAAAAGCCAAGAAATATTTCCATGTCAAAAGTTTAATAAAAACTGCCAGAATAACTTCACTGGCATATTATTGTAATTTATAGTGGTGTTAAGGTTTTTTTATATTTTTTTTTTTGATAATTTTTAATAATTATAATTAGCGAAATATAACACTACATTACAAACGTTGTAGAAGATTATTTTTATTAATATCGTATTAATAATAAAAGTACTTCCCAGAGAAGAACAGTAAACAATTCACCGCTGCACCCCCACTGCTGTGAATTGAGAAAGCCACTATTTTTTCTAATAAAACTGAATTCTCGCCCTTCCTAGGGACTTTGTATTGTTCTAGACGTTCCCCTATTACATCACTAGATAGTCAGTGATGTATCACTTGCTCCTGTCTCCTTTATTTGAACTGAGGTAACTAATGATTAAAGGATCTAAGATAAGTAGGAAATCAGCTCTGCGTGAGGTGTGCACCACTAGCCAAATGAATTCCGCATGACCCGCACAACGCCCGTGTATTGAAAGTAGCTGTCGAAAGGAAAACCATAAGAAGAATATTATTTCAATAAATAAATATAAAGTATTGTGAAATATCGAATAATCATTATAGTTGAAAAATAGTTACCTATGAAGAGAAAAACTAGCTGTCTGGTGATTTAAACTGTTTAAGTTGCGGCTTGACAGAGAGGTTTTAGATTGTAAGTAAGAGTCCCCGAAAGAGTGCTAAACTCCTTGGAAAATCCCCTAAATATAGGGCGGCAAGGAGGTACTAGTGAGGGGCTCCTTGGGGAGGTGAAGGCAGAATATACTGCTGCCAGTCTGTTGAGGTAGGGGAAGGAGCAATAGCATTGTACCACAAACACATTTTGTATTCCTTACTCTCATGAAAGTTGGGATACAAGAATTTCATTTGGTAATAAATTTAAAATCAATTTTACCAAATGGGGCATTCATTTTTACACTGTTTACGTTCACTGTACATAAGTGGATGTATTGGATATTTATTTATTGACGAGCATCCGGTTCCAAGGCGATTCCCTCCATATAATTTATATATACATATATATATAAATAAATAAATAAATAAATAAATAAAGCCTTTATTGCACAAGAGGAACAATACAAATAAAGAAAACTACATTTGTAGTTGTGAATAGACATATATATATATATATATATATATATATATATATATATATGCAATCATTAACACGAATATACTATTGGAATTATAATATACATTCAATATTACAAATAGTTATACACCTATACATACATACTTATATACACTTATACAATTATATGATCTTACATAAACATCTAATTGTAAACTAGAAATTGAATTACGCTAAAGAAAAGAAGAACACACACACACAAAAAAATCTAAGTGTGACTTATAAACTATTGAACATTTTACATAAATTGCATAATAATTTAGTATTTATTTTCCTTGTGCAATGCCACTTTCACTACATCGGAGAATAAAAACGTTAGCCATTAAAAATAAAGGTTATACAACCCTAAGCAAGAGAAAAAAATAAATTAATTAAAAAACTTATATTTTTGTGTAAATGTTAGTGTTTTTAAGATGTTTGATTATTGTTTCAATATGTTGGTTGTTATCAGTTAGAAGTTCGGTCAGGTCCACAGGTATGTCTAAATTTTTTCGTCGTCTGCAATTTGTCAGTATATGATTTATTGTGAGTATATCGTTACATTGTTCACAAATAGGTCTATTCTGTTTAGTCATATGGTGTACGTGAGTAAGCAGGTTATGTCCAAACTTAGTCGAATCAGTACAACTTCTTCTCTCCGTGTCCACTGCTGCTAGATGGCCATTCTGCTACTGTTTGTTTGATCTGTCATAGTTTGTTTTCGCATGTCTCAGTCCGAGATTCTTACCACTGTGAATGTAAAAACAATGAATAGTTCCAAATGAATATTTACATTAAAAAGTCTTGATTTATTTTTCTTTTTTTACGGCGCATCTACATCTTGGCCATTAGCGCCGGGCTATCTATAGGTTTCTACCCTTAATCTTGATTTATTGACGAATTTTCTGAACATTATGGCTGAAAGTAGCTACTAGAGTGCTTTGATAGCTTCGTAAATAAAATATTTAAAATCGAAGCTGTGGAGAAAAAGAAAATCTTTATCCAAAAAGACAAGTCATTTTTTTTTTTTGTTATCTTGTTTTAGGTATGGGGAAGCCGTCTCACAAACTCCCGTGGCAGAATCCTATACGACATCCTTCAATCCCAAAACTACCAATCCATTTCCACAAACTCTCCCACCTACTGGCCAACAGATCCCTCTCGAACTCCAGACTTGGTCGATTTCTTCATCGCTTCTTGCCTAGGAAGAATATCCTACTCAGTGCAGTCACTGCTTGATCTATCCTCCGATCACTCAGCCATTCTCCTTAAGCTAGATACCGTTCCTCAACCTCGTGCCCAGTATCCTAGCCTCATCCAAGGTCCTATCAACTGGGAATTATTTCAAGAAAACCTCTCCACTTCCATTGACCTCACTGTCCCCCTCAAAACCCCATCAGATGTCGACACTGCTGTTCTTGCGTTTACAAAGGCCATACAGGACAGTGTCTCAAAATCATGTAGACCAAGAACAAACATTCCTTTCAATCCCAAACCTCAGCTTCCAGACCACATCCAGAACCTCCTTACCGCCAAGCGCCGAGCAAGAGCTCTCTGGCAGAGAACCCGCTATCCCTCTCACCGTACCTCCTTCAACAGACACTGTCGAATTTTAAAACAGGCCCTTTCCGAACATCGAGCAAAATCCTTCAATGATTATCTTCAAACCCTATCCACACAAGATAATTCCCTCTGGACTGCTACCCGTAAAATCCTAAAATTCCATACCGTTCCTCATCCTCTCCAACGCAGTGATGGCAGCTGGGCAAGGAGCGATGAAGATAAGGCCGAAGTTTTTGCCGTACATCTCGAATCCATTTTTTCCCCGCACCCAAATACAAATTCTATCCACGACCAGCTGGTTCACGATTACCTTGACCACCCTCTTCCCCTCTCCCCTCCTCCAAAAGCTTTTCATCCTGCTGATGTAAAATACATCATTAAGCATCTCCCAAGGATCTCCTGGGTATGACCTTATTACATCCCTCATCCTAAAAAACCTACCCCAGAAAGCCATAATCTTCCTTACCTACATCTTCAATTCAATCCTAAGAACTACTCACTTCCCCAAACCATGGAAACACTCAATAATAACTCTTATCCCAAAACCCCAAAAACCTCTAAATACACCATCCTCCTACCGCTCTATAAGCTTACTCCCAATCATGTCCAAAATTTTTGGAAAACTTTTTCTGAAGAGAATCCTTCCCATCGTTACTTCCTCCAATTCCATTCCTCACCACCAATTCGGTTTCCGCTCCCGGCACTCCACTATTCAACAATGCTTTAGCGTTGTTGACACAATATCCTACGCGCTTGAATGTAAAAACTACTGCACGAGTGCCTTCCTCGACGTCGCCCAAGCGTTCGATCGGGTTTGGCACCCGGGGCTGTTATACAAAGTAAAGCGTATTTTACCTCATACATACTACCTCATCCTTCAATCCTACCTCTCGAATCGTTCCTTTCAAGCAACGTCTGGTAATACCTTGTCCTCCTCTCGACCCATATCCTCAGGCGACCCACAAGGCAGCATCCTAGGCCCTGTCCTTTACCTCCTGTACACGGCAGACATCCCTATCCACCCGTCTACACACATAACAACCTACGCCGATGATACAGCCATCTTTTCCTCTTCCCCCGATCCCTCTACAGCGTCCCAGCAATTACAGGAGCACCTTGAGTCTGCCGAGAAATGGTGCAACTTGTGGAAAATTAAAGTGAACCCAGAAAAGTGCTTTCATGTTACATTCACTCTTAATAGGAGCGCCTGCCCTCCTGTATTCATTTGCAGCAGTCAACTCCCAGAATCGAATGAGGTACGTTACCTGGGACTCCTACTAGACAGCAGACTCACATGGAACCCACACACACGACTGAAAAGACAAGAGCTAAACAGGAGATATGGGCTCTTACGACGACTACTTGGCCCTACGTCAAAGCTTACGACACAAAACAAACTCACTATATACAAAACTATAATCAGACCTATCTGGACTTACGGACTTGAATTATGGGGAACAGCAAAACACTCGAACATACAACGAATACAAGCATTCCAATCCAAAGTCCTTCGTAGAATAGTCAACGCTCCCTTTTATGTCTCTAACAAAACCCTACACAATGACCTCAACATTCCCTTCGTAAACGACCTCTCCAAATCCCGATTCTTAACGTTTCATTCCAAATTGTCATCCCACCCAAATCCTAGAGGTCAATCCCTTTCCACTCAGACCCACCCTAAAGACCTTCCCAGGAGGCTTCAGAGACTTTGGCCCCGTGACCAGCTACCGTAACAGCAGTTAAAAACAGCACAAATTGTTTAGATATATTAGGAAGTGCCGATAATGTTTGGCTCCTTCCATATACTGTTCATTGACATGTATACTTAGGCCAGCACAATTAATTATTGTACTCATAATTGTACAGATTTTAAATAAACATGAATTATAAAAAAAAAAAAAATCTTGTTTTAGGTATCAAATCTGCACTAGTGACATTGAAACGAGTTTTCCCGCCATTTTATACAAAGCAAGACAAAACACACACACACACATATATATATATATACACACACACACATATATATATATATATATATATATATATATATATATATATATATATATATATGTTACAGCGAGTTTAGAAATAAGATAAAGAAACATATTTTAAGAAAACAATGATTTTTTAGAAGTGATATGATTAATATAATTAGTATTATCAAGTATGAAGGGAGCAAGAAAAATTTTAGAAACGCTGCTCTAAATTATTTACAGTACCAGAACACACGCTAGAAACAATGAACAATTTTGAGCCGGGCTTACACAATAGCAGGTCAATGCAGAATAATTCCTGTGATGAATATGTGAAATGACTTTGACACGATGTGAAATCAATTTTTACGCTATCATCACCACTGTGACGCTTTGAAACATGACAAAGGCCTGGAAGAAATAAAAGGATCCTGTAAAAACACCGATAAATAATTCACGAAAGCACGATCCTGACAAGGGATGGAATGTTTGGCTCATCTCCAAAGCTCTGGTCTTTCAGGGCGGTGTTGTATTTGAATCTTCTTTTGGTAGTTGGTTTGTCGCGGTATTGGCACGCCCTGTAAGTCTATTCAACAAAGAGATTTTTATATTCTGAAGGTTTTTTTTTATGCAGGTTTCTTCTGGCATTTAGAAGAATAAGGATTTTCTATATAATATACAAACATTCGGTAGTTAGCTTGTTTTAGCGTGGTTCCTCTCGCACTCCATGGTGAGGATGCCTGCTTATGAGGTTGAGAGGTTGACCTCATGTCGTAATCTGGAAGTGTATACGAGAAAAATTCACGTTTCAGAACCCATGGATTAAGAAACTAGCGGTGGATCACATTTTTGTTTATATATATATATATATATATATATATGTATATATATATATATATATATATATATATATATATACATATATATATGGAGAGAAAAAAAATACTACAACCGCTTAAAAAGTTAGGTAAACAGAGACAAATACACGTTGAAGAGCATAAAACAAACAAATTTGAAGTTTTAAGCACTTATCTCTTCGATTGACATCGCCCCACCGAACATTACAACAGAATCTTATTGTAGAGAGTTTAGTAACCTTTCGAATAGCCGCCTTCCACTTACTACGAGTTCCCAACCGTTTTCTAGATATTTTATAAAATATACTGAGATCCGAAAACTTTGTATCACCGTTCATACATTTTTTTTTTCATATACTTCGTCTCTGAATACCCAAACAGAAAATTAGTTTTGAAAAGTATTTCTATCAATTTTTCTGGTAAATGTCTACAGAACTCGCTTTAAAAATGATTTCATTCGTTTTCCTACGTTAAGGAATCTTTCGCACTAATTTTGCTACAAAAACCATGTTCCAGTAAACGGATTCAACTGGTTAATGAACTTGACCTTTTAAATGAGAAGAAAGATTTTTGTACCAAATGTTATCAAAATCGAATCATTTTGGAGCCGATGAGGAACTTCTTATTAATTCAAACCTCCCTAAAAGTACTTAAACATTTGAATATCAAAAAAACCTTTCTTAGCGAGTGTTTACACTCTAAACGTATTGTCCGTGCAAAATTTCTCAAGTGGTTCGGGATATTATTACCTCGGATGGGCCATCACCCCCCGTAAACTCTATGAGGGACAAAATCACATTTTTTTTCTAGTAATTCAAGGAATGCCATCATAGTTGAAATTAACCTCAATTAAAAATAATACTATGAAATAGATAAAGTACGGTAACAGCTGTTCTTTATCGTCCTAGCAACGCATGCTGCCTTGCTTTCCTGCTCTCACCAACTAAAACTTTAATCACCCCTAAAAATACTTGAAAATTGTGAGTGCCTAATATATATAGGGAGTGCCCATGCAAAATTTCAAAACTTTCTGTCGAGTGGTTTGGGCTGGGCGATGATAGGTCAGTGAGTGAGTGGTATTTGACAAATACATAGTAGATACATACATACATACATACACATATACACACACACACACACACACACACACACACACACACACACCCACACACATACATATATATATATACATATACAGGGAGTCCCTTAAATAAACAGCCATACCTCGGCTCGATGCAGGATAAAAAAATAAATAAAAAAGTCCTTTGGAATATATCTCGTTTCTGCTTCGTTTCCAAGAAAAACCCAAGAAACTAAAACACAATTGAATCGAACCATGCAAAAAGAGCTTCAGTCCAAACTCAGTGGTTTTGATAAAACTAGACTGAAACCCCTTCTGCATGGAATAATAAAATGATGACTATGTTTCTACGACAACTACGTATTGTACTGAAGTCCTTCTAACATAGAAATGTGAAGTTACCTTTAGATACAAAGAAAATCATATTGGCAAAAAATGGACTGAAGTTCTTTTTGCATGGATCGATTCAATTGTGAATAGACATTCTTTCATAATTCCTATATAAAAATCATTAAAAGTATATGTTTTACCTTCCACCCCCCTACCCACCCAACTCCCCCCCCCAAAAAATCTTCTTGGTGGAAAGAATAACCTGACACTATGTAAAGGTACAAGTTCAACATAATTTTAAAAAGCTACATTCCTTAAGAAGGAAAAAAAAAAAAAAAAAAAAAAAAAAAAAAAAAAAAAAAAAAAAAAAGGCGATAGGAATTTTCTCATCTCAGGGCTCGCTGAGAAAATTCCTGGCTGCACCCTGGACGTCGGCGCTAATGGCCACAATTTGACGATGCGCCGTAAAAAAAAATTAATATCTTAAAATTTAATTCTTAAAACATTTTAAGTTTAATACTGGACTCATATCTATATATATAAAAATCACGTGTCTATATGTTTGTCTGTTTGTTTGTTCCTTATACAAATCACACCGTTTGACCGATTTTGACCAAACTTGGCACACAGGTAGGTCTTGATACAGGAAATCTCCTAGGCTAGGTCAAAAAATCTACCAGCTGTCTGTCTGTATGTTTGTGCCTTATACAAACCCACACCGTTCGTCCGATTTTGAATAAACTCGATACCGTCTCCACGCCGCTCGTCCGATTTTGACTAAACTCGGTACACATGTAGATCTTAATCTGGGGAGTGTCGTAGACTAAGTCAAAAAAGTCTTATAACTGTCTGTCTGTATGTTTGTCCCGTATACAAATCCACACCGTTCGTCCGATTTTGACTAAATTCAGTACACATGTAGATCTTAATCTGGGGAGTGTCGTAGACTAAGTCAAAAACGTCTACCAGCTGTCTGTCTGTATGTTTGTCCCTTACACAAATCCACACCGTTCGTCGGATTTTGACTAAACTCGGTACACATGCAGACCTCAATCTGGGTGAGTGCCGTAAGATAGGTAAAAAACCTCTACCAGATGTCTGTCTGTATGTTTGTTCCCTATAAAAATCCAAACCGTTTAACAGGTTTTGATCAAACTGGGCCCACAGGTTGGTCTTGATCAGGGGATGTCATAGGCCAGGTCAAAAACGTCTACCAGCTGCTGTCTGTGTGTTGTTTTTTTTTTTTTTTTTTTTTGTTTTGTTTTTTTTTAATAAAAATCCACACCGTTAGACCGATTTTTACCAAACTTGGCGTACATGTATGTCTTGATACGGGGGGTGTTATAGGTTAGGTCAAAGTCGTCTAGGACTCACAGTTGGCAGGTCATGGGTTCGAAACAGTTACAGATTCGTGTTATTAGATTTTAATAATACTTATTTGGTTTCTAATTTATTTAGGCTTTTCTATATGCTGAAAGTAGGTGTAGCATGGCATGCCGGGTAACAGCTAGTCTACTATATATTTTTCAAATACCACTCACTGACCTATCGTCGCCCAGCCAAAACCACTCGACAGAAAAATTTAAAATTTTGCATGGACACTCTCTATAGAATGTAGACACTCGCTAAGAATTTTTGGAATTCGATTTTTTCCGTATTTTTAGGGGGATTAACTTTTTAGTTGGTTAGAGCATGCACGCGTAGGCAGCATGCGTTGCTAGGACGATAACAGAACAGCTGTTTCCGTACTGTATCTATTTCATAGTATTATTTTTAATTGAGGTTAATTTCAACTATGATGGCAGACCTTGAATTACTAGAAATAAACTGTGATTTTGTCCCTCATACAGTTTCTGCCCTAGTGATGGTCCATCCGAGGTACTAATATCCCGAACCACTTGACACAAAAATTTGAAATTTTGCATGGAAAATCCGTTCAGAATGTAAACACTCGCTAAGAAAGTTTTTTTTTTTTTCTTTTTTTTTGATATTCCCATGTTCAAGTACTTTTAGGGGGGTTTGAATTATTAAGAAGTTCCTCATCGGCTCAAAAATGGTCCGATTTTGATGACATTTGGTACAAAATCATTCTTCTCATTTAAAAGGTTATGTTCATTAACCAGCTGAATCCGTTTACTGGAACATGGTTTTTGCAGCAAAATGTGCGCGAGAAAATCGGAACGCTTACATTTTCGAATCCATATGCTTGCAGGTACTTGTTACGTAGGTTCCTTAACGTATGAAAACGAATCAAACCATTTTTAAAGCCATTTCTGTAACCGTTTACGAGAAAAATTTATAGAAATACTTTTCCAAACTAATTTTCTTTACCTTATACTAGATGAATGTCGAACATCTGGAACAAGTTTCAACTGAATCCATAGTTTCTGAATACCCAATCTAAACATTAGTTTGGTTTCCTAAGTAATATTTCTGTTAACTAAATTACTGCTCAAAACTTCCTAACAACAAACGTAACAAAAATTTAAATATCCTTAGTTTGGACGACTGATAAAAAGTTTCAACCGTAATGATTTGATCAAAGGGTATTGAAACCTTAAAATTTCTAGTCGGCACTTGCGGATTGCGTCATCGCAATATTAATGAAAAAACGATATGAAAAACGTCCAAGCTGGTAAATATCCCAAAGGCAATCCAAGACTCCTTCCGAATCTCGGTTCGAATATCAAACACCGATTTGCAACTATTTTCTCAATAAGATCTGTAAATTATTCTTTCCGCTTTCCGTTTTCCTTGTTAGGTAATAAACTGCGTGTTAGGTGAGACCTTCACCTCCTTTTCCAGAATTGCTGTCTTATCATCTTGATGTCCATCAATATACTTTTTACCAACATTAATTATACAGTTTTCTTATCAGACCGGTTTTCCCCAATAATAATATCTCTTCTCAATATTATCAGTGTTATTATTTCATAGATATTAATCCAAAGTCAAGATTAAACAAGCTTTAATTGACATTTCTTTAGAATTCTTTTTTCTTTAAATAATTTTCCTTTGACGATTTGGTAACCTCTGAACTGGTTGTAAACAAGTACGTCATAAATATGAGCAGTATATTAAAAGCTTCTATCTCTCTGTCTTTATAGAGTTCTTCCTTACTCGGCAGTAAACATCTTTTACTTTCTCAGGTAACTAGTTTTATTGTAGCTATTTCTTCTTATTGATTCTTTATATTGATTTTTCTATTTAGCGCGTGTCCCCCTCTTTCCATAGGGAGGAAATAGCTTTTGGTCTTATGTAGGGAAACTTTATTTTTGTCTTGTTATGACAATTAATAATATTCAAATAATTCATATATATATATATATAATTTATGTATATATCATGGCCTTTCGGGCCGGCCGGTCGTCCGCGGTTTCTGCTGACAGCCCAATCAACAAGTGATAAGGCCTTCTTACACGTGGCATGGTAAAAAATAGCCCTGTCTTCTAACCTGGGGCCTTGCACGTGCTTTATAAGACACTGAATGTACGAGGACCTTAGCAGAATATGCACATTTAACGTCTTATCAAACAAGCCAGTGTCACGTGGTATCGTGTCGTAGTAGTTGTCAGTGTTGGAGAAAATACCGTGGGTATTTTGGATGAGCTTCCAGTTATTTAGTTGTTGATTGCCCTTTCATTTTCTACGGCATAAATATCTTGGACCATAGCCCAGTAACTCAAGACATCGAGATCGCAAAAAAACGCGTAACGCTGATTTTTTTGGGGTGTTGTTCGGGACCACCCTAGTAGTGTGTACCCAATTTGTCAGCTTCGAAAGACCTGTGCTAACTACGCACAAGTCGAAAAACATTGAAATTTTTAGACATGTTTTTGTTTATGCTTACAGTTCCTAAATCTTGCATCATACAACGATGTGTATTCTTTGCTTATTCAAAGTAGATAAAATTTCAAAACTTCTGTCGCTAAAACCAAATCAAACAGAATAACATCCGAGATACAGCTCTTCAAAGTTTGGTGACTTTTCCCAAAAAGTGCAATTATAGGTCTACTGGCATCGGATTAAATTATGGTGTTAAATCACTTACAGGCCCTTTGTACTCGAGCATGAACAAGAGTAACCGTACTAATGCTGTATTTGGTCTAAGACAGAGGTTTCTTGCACGCCTTGCAAGAGAACGTGGAATTTCATTCGCTGAAGCGACACGTGCTTTACTTGATAATAATTCTGAGTATCAAGAAAAGCTTGAAGAGCTTCCGAATTCTATTTCAAGAGGTGGCAACGCAATTAGCTTCATCACCTCCTGTACCCGGAACCTCACATCAACCCGATTTGTACAACGCTTTTACTTTTTCACCAGCATCGCCTGAAGATATTTTTGTAGATATGGACTTATTAAATAAGGTTGTTAATGTAACCAATATGGAAGTGGTTGATAATCGTGATGGAAAAAATAAGGCTGCCGATGGCGCTCAGACTATTGGTGGCTCTTCATCCGTAATGGATCAAAGTCCCGCTTTACAAATTTTGAGTAATTCCTTCAAGTGTTTTCCAATTAGACACATTTTACAATGGCATTACTTTTTTATTTGTTAACTGATTGACATGAAACAAACACTAAATGTTAAGTGAAGCTTGCCACGATATGTTAGTGCAAACCGCATCTAAATCAGATATGCCGTTTCTGAGATTAGCGTGCACAGCCAAACAGACAAAAATTCTAAAAATCATTATTTTGGGTTCTATTGCGTTAATAAAGGCCCCCAATAGTATTTTTCCCATATACAAACAGCGAACCGTTACAATTTTATTATATGCATAGATATATACATATAGTACTGCCGTATATGAAGGTAATAATCCTGCCGTTTTCTTCAAGAACCCATTGATTGTTCCCCACTCTAACCTTCAACTTAAATGTATGCAAGGCTTATAATAACTTATTTTATTAACAGGCATGAAAATATTTGTGATCTTATTACATTTCCCGTAATATCTGGAAAGCAGTTGAGAACTCGTAGTAAGTGCAATTTAACCATTTAAAAGCTTACAAAAGCTTACAAAATTTTCTACAAGAAATATTCTGAAGCAAATTTCGATGGGGCGTTGTCAGTCGGAGAAATAAGTGCCTAAAACATCGAAAGTGCTAGTTTTGTTCTTTTGAACGTGGCTTTGTCACTGCTTACCTTTTAATTTTTTTTACTATATTTAAGAAAGAAATGAGTATTTTAGTAAAGGTAAGAAAATAAGAAACATATTGGTAATAATTTTTTCCTCGATGGAACGTTGAGAAGGCGGGGGGAGTCACTTGCGCTTAAGATACTGTCAGTTTCCTGTTTGGTGTTTTAAACTTCTTTCAATTCAAGATTTTATTTTATATTTTTCACGCAAAATCAAAATCTACTAAAAACTGATTCTGTGCCTTTCTTTTGAACGGGGTTTTGTCGTTGTTTAACTCACTTTTTAATTCGTTGTTGTTTTGTTTTAAATTGCACTTTTCGGTACAATTGTTATTATAGTAAAAAAAATACAAGAAAATGAGAAGGCTTTTGCCGAGAGCGAACGTCAGTAAGCCTGGAAGTCATGTTTCCAGGTAAGGGTACCCATGTAACCTGTCACGTGTCTTGGGCTATAAAAGAATTTCTAGAAAGATCTGACCAAAATAATAACTTTTTTAAAGCGATATCTGTAAACGTTTTCAAGAAACATTGAAACACCTACTTTTACGATTACTTCAGCTGAAACGTGTTCCAGACCTTTGATAGTCATCTCTAATCTATCTAAGAATGACACATTTTGGTTCCGTTTGGAGTTAAGGAAGTACTAGAAATAAAATGTTTCATTAACAGGCATTAAAAGTTTTGGGATTTTCTAAAATATATCAAAAACGGTTAGGAAATCTTGGTAAATGGAAGGTTGCCATTCGAAAGCGTACTACATTTTCTACTAAAAAGGATCTAATGTAACTTTCCATGGGGCGATGTCAATCCGAGGAATAAGTGCTTGAAACTTCAAAATTGTAAGTTTTGTTCATATTAACGTTGTTTTGTCACTGTTTATCTACCGTTTTAATTGGTTATTGTATTTTTTTTTTAATTGTATTTAATAGTAAAATTAGTATTTCAATAAAGTAAGGTTGAGAAGGTGGGGGGAGTCTTTCCGCTTAAAATACTATCAGTTTCCTGTAATTGTGCCTTTAATTTTACTTCTCTTTGAGATGTCATTTTATATTTTTCACTAAAGATTAAAACCTACCAATAACTGGTTCTACTCCTTTGCTAATGACAATAGGGATATGAACGGAACTGCGCTGATGATGCAGTTCCTGCGAGTGGGGCTTTTAGGTTACCTTTCCTGTAAACTCCGAAATCCATATCGCTGGGGCCACTTTTCACCATCTTATCTTACTATAGCCATTAATGCTTAAGAATTGTATTTATAATAATAAATGTTATTATTTCTCATCATATTATTATTCAAAGCTCTGACTTCTGTAAATAGAAAATATGTGTACATGTCTGCGTATGTATGTATGTTTATGAATTTAACACTAATATAAGACTAAAAACATTATATAAGGTCAACTCCTTGAAATGGAGAAACCTTCTATTCTATAAAATATAAAATAAAATAAAAAATAATTATATAGGTTAGTGCAGCGTCATCTTACTAAGGAATCCGCTTAGTTACGCTGCTCTTGTGTGACGGGATTTTGTAGAGAACTTTTGTAATTATTTATAATTCTCTTTTCAACTTAATAAAAATATGTTTTTCCCACAGAAATGGCGCTCTTCGCACAGGTCATAGTAGGAGTACTATTCTTCGCAGCAAACTCGGTAAGTTGGATAATTCATACTGTCACATAATAAGCTAATGGTTGTGGGTTCGATTCCTGAGGGAAAATAGAATAGAGCTAAGAGAAATTTCCATTATACAAGAGCACCGTTTGAAACCTTATCTTGACTATATTGCCTTCCAGTTGGAGAAACGGAATGTATTAAGTCGTGGTATAATGTTATTGTTGTACTAGTTGTTCCCCAGCGTACCAGGGTACACCTAATACGTCAAAATCGGTCAAACGGTGTGAATTTGTATTTATCTGTCAAGTAATTCATAAAGCAGCCAAAACAGGCCAGCACCACAGCCTGCGAGTAGATAGCTCTTATAGAAGAAAGGCCAGCACTCCTTAGTTAAACAGTGACTGTTGATATAAAATTGAAATAAACTGCACTACGTGATCATATAATGGTGCAAAGTCATCGATGAGTTTGAGTTATTCTAATTATCAACAAATACATTTTTAGACATTATTCAAAATGGCCGTCAGAATCTGAGTGGTTCAGTGTAGTCAATTCTTCTTCAGCAACTTTTGACCTTTTGGCCAAATTTTTGAATTTCATTTTTTTGACCTACCCAAGGACATTTCCCGTATCAAGACCTACCTGTGTGCCAACTTTGGTCAAAATCGGACAAACGGTTTGGATTTGTATAAGGAACAAACAGACTGGTGATTTATATATATATATATATATATATATATATATATATATATATATATATATATAGATATATATATATATATATATATATATATATATATATATATGTATATATATATATATATATAGATTAAAAGTCTGTTACTGCAAATAGCACACTGTTCTGTAAATTTCTTCTTCAGGTAAATAATATGAATGAGATTGAGTAAGAAGAGGTGAGGTTAGGTGTTTAAATATATATATATATATATATATATATATATATATATATATATATATATATATATATATACACACACAGACAAATTTGAAGAATCGTTATTTTCATTATCTACAGGGTGTCCCGAGAATTTAAATGGAAAAACTCCAGAAGCGTTTAGAGGACCAAAACCCTAAGACAAAAAGTCATTTACAGATCACACAATAAGTTAATAATTTTTTATTTTACTACCAAAATAATCAGTAGAAATGACTTATGTCACAAAACAACGTCAGCTAGTATATATATATATATATATATATATATATATGTGTGTGTGTGTGTGTGTGTGTCCGTTAACACGATGCACGCCAGGCTTTTTGTTTTTTCGCCACAAAACTTCGTAAGTAGTACGTACGGTTCATATGGAGGGGGGTTTACTCCGGACCCAAAGTAGTTGCTCATAACAGCCATATTTTTTGTTTTGATTCAACGAAACTATTCGTTGTCGTATTCGTTGTGGCAAACTAAAGAGAAAAATGCGGTGTATAAATAAACTAAACTGGATTATTAGGACCGGTGGGGGGGGGGGGTTTACTCCGGGCCCAAATTACTAAATAACTACTTAAATTTGCTCATACCGGTCGTAAATTCTGTTATATTGTAACGAAACACGGTATACGTCGTAAGTATCTAATGACGAAGAAGTGTTGTAATAATTAACTAAATCGTTCTTTAGGAAGTGGGGAGGTTTACTTTGTACTATACTTGAATAGAATTTGCCCGCCAAACGTAGGTTGGCAAAGCCACCATTAGGAGCGCCTCTGTTTTGATATTACTTTATATGGCTTGTATTTCTGACTTCTTTCACTAGGGGTGCTGTATCCCGTTCCTTTTATTATTCATAACGATAAATAGACGAAACTGTGAAGGTTTGTATATTTATTAAGTAGTCTATTACCATGCATACACAAAGGAAGGAAATAAATTACAAAATTAATAATTGAAACAGTAGCTCATTATAAATGTAAAAGAGGAGAACTATTCATGTTTTTATTTTTTATTTATATATATATATATATATATATATATATATATATATATATGTATATATATATATATATATATATATATATATGTATATATATATATATATATATATATATATATATAGAGAGAGAGAGAGAGAGAGAGAGAGAGAGAGAGAGGGGGGGTTATTTTAAGCATATTATTCAGTAATGCAGTCTACACTAACCAAATTCTGAGGAAAGTGCTTAGTGGACCTTTTAATTGATTATAATTATTTTAATTGCATTTTTTGCATTTATGTGTTGCAATAACACATGATAAGTAAATGAGAAGCTTGTTTGTATTAGCACTTTCCTCCGAAGGAAAGTAGCTATTGAGGTTGGACTCATGACGGAATTTTTGAAAAATTTCTTCAAATCTTTATCGATCCTACCTAGTAGACACCGAAAATGACCCCCGTTAAAATTTATATATATCTATATATATATATATATATATATGCATATATATATATATATATATATATATATATATATATATATATATATATATATATGTCTGTTAACACGATAGCGACCAGAGTTTTTGTTTTTACGTCACGAAACTTGGTATATAGCATTCAATTAGCAAACGATTGAACGAGTTCGTTAACCACCAAAGTCCGTCCACCGGAAGGGGGGGTTTACCCCGAACCCAAAACACTTATTTGACTATGTCAGCCGTAATATTTGTTATATTTCAACGAAACTTGGTATTCGTAGTGGTAATATAGAGAGAAAAGTGAGATATAAAAATGAACTAAATCGGTTCATTAGAAGGGGGGGTTTACTCCGGACCTACAATACCAATTCGCCACTACCAGCCGTGATTTTTGGTATATTTCGACGAAACTCGGTATTCGTAGTGCTAATCCACAGGTAAATATGTGTTGTAAAAATAAACGAAATCGGTTCATTAGGAGGGGGGGTTTACTCCGGACCCACAATACCAATTCGCCACTACCAGCCGTGATTTTTGGTATATTTCGACGAAACTCGGTATTCGTAGTGGTAATCTACAGGTAAATATGTGTTGTAAAAATAAACTAAATCGGTTCATTAGAAGGGGGGTTTACTCCGGACCCAAATTCCTAATATACTCATACCGGTCGTAATTTCTGCTGTATTGTAACGAAACGCGGTATACGTCGTGGGTAACTCATGAGAAAGAAGTGTTGTAAAAATGAGCTGAATCGGTCAATCGGAAAGCGGGGGTTTAATTTGTAATATATTTGAATAGAAAAGCCGGCAGACGTAGGTTCACAAAGCCGCCGCTGTAGTAGGTACCTAGTGTAGTAGGTACCATGTGTAAACATAACTCTGGATGCAAATTAATAATTGATCAGTTACTCATTACAAAATGAGAACTATTCACGTTTTTATTTTATTTATGTAGGATATTTTAAGCAAATTGTTCTGGAAAGCAGTCTACACTACCCAAATTCGGAGGAAAGTGCTTAGTTATGCAGCTCCTGCGTGACGGACTTTATATTTTATGTATTACATAAGGTCAAACTAATTTAATATACAATATAAAAAACCTTACTAATAGTATATTATGTCGATAGATATTTTGTATTAACTTATAGAATAAGGAGAGCCAGATTGAGTAATTTCCGCTTCTGTGTAAGTTGGCTACTGTAAGTTTCCGGTGCCTTCAAGCCTTCATAAGAAAATAATGAATTCCGGTGCCTTGTAAGATCAAAAAGAATCAATAAATGACACTAGGGATAAGAACAGAATCGAACTAAGATGACGCAGTTTCTGCGACTTGGGCTTTTGCTTTCTATTACTGAAGGAGTTTTGTAAAAATTAATTTTAAGTTATTTTATTGTTAATAATAGAAATAGGGATTGACACTGTCCATATAGATGCCACCTGCCACTCGTGACGGGAGGCTACCCATTGCCACATTGACGTACTAAAGAACATACTTCGGGAACTTGCGCGGTGGAATGATGAACAATTCTTAGGGTAAAAGTTATCATATATCGCGAGACTTGATGTCCACTTCATTATTGGATTTTATATTGATTTTAATTCATCTATACTTGTTCTTGCAGGTGAACTTCATTGCCTGTCATATCTACAAGAAGAACGAAAGTGCAGCTGTAAACCTGAATCACCAAGGGTGCAGGAACACACCTCTTCACGATGCAGTCTTAATGGGAGTCGGAACGGTAAACAAACCCATAAAAGAAGGCGCAGACATGTACGCGTTAGACTGCGAGGGTCTGACGCCGATGCACGTGGCAGTCATCCGAGCAAGGGACGACATTATCTTGACTTTTTTGAGGAACAAGTTTGACGTCAACCGTAAATTCAGACTTGGGAACACAGTTCTCTTCCACGCTGCCGTCTTTGGAAGAGAGCAAACTTTGAGGAAGTTGGTGGACGTTGGTGCTATTGTAGATTTGGTCAATGCGGAAGGTTCCACTCCACTCTTTGAAGCTGCGGTGGCACATAGAACTGACATGGCTGAAGTTTTAGTCAGTCTAGGAGCGGATCCGAAGAAGAAACTTCATGGAGGTAACACTTATCTCCATAGAGCTGCAAATCTAGACAGCTTTGATGCTGCTTACTTCTTCCTTGGATTAGGAATACCAGTGGACGCATCGAACGCTGACGGAGAAACGGCTTTGAAGATCTCGGTACTGCGTGACAATCCAGCTCTGATGAATTTGCTAGTGTCGAGGGGTGCTGACATCACGAAAACAACCAAGGAAGGAGATACTTACCTCCACATAGCAGCTACTAGCAACAGCAGTGTTGCTGTTCTGGCTTTATTGGAGAACGAGGCGTCAATGGATGTAGTGAACTCTAATGATGAAACTGCTATGACTGTTGGTGTCAAGAAGGACTCTGCCAATATCATCGAAATACTTTTGGAAAACAAGGCTGATATGAATAGGTTGGATAAAGCGAAAAATACTTATGTACACATAGCTGCAGCACATAACAGCACGTATGCACTCCAGACACTTCTAGCAACAGGAATAGCAGTAGATGCTGTGAATTCTGAAGATGAAACTGCAATGACTGTTGCAGTCAAGAAAGATTCTGCAAATATCATCGAAATACTTTTGGCAAACAAGGCTGATATAAATAGGTTGGATAAAGCAAATGATACTTACATTCATGTAGCAGCTGCACATAACAGCACATATGCACTCCAGACTCTTCTAGCAAGAGGAATATCAGTGGATTCTACTAACGCAAAAGGCGATACTCCATTGATTGTTGCTGTAAGAATGAACAGTGCTAATATTATTGGTATTCTCTCTGAATTCAAGGCCGACCTGAGGAGACTGTCTGGAGGAAAGACTTATCTCCACCTGGCCTTAGAGAACCACAGTCTGGAGGCCCTCCAGGCTTTGTTGAAGTGCGGTCTTCCTGCAGACTACGTGGGTTCTTTTAGATTTACTGCAATAAAGCTGGCAGTAGAAAAAGACGACACGCACTCAGCTGCTGCGCTTGCAGAGTTCGGAGCAAACATAACACAAACATTTTATACTGACCACAGGAATCTCCTGCACCAGGCTGCATACAAAGGTAGTGTTGCTTCCGTCAGATGGTTAGTGAAGAAAGGAATTAGTGTAAATAGTACAGATGATAGTAGCTGGACTCCACTTCACTTCGCAGTCAAGGGGGGTCAGCTGGAATCTGTAAAGATCCTCGTGGAAGTTGACGTATGTGTTAATTGTAGGAGGAGTGACGGACCTACAGCACTTAGTCGTGCCCAGTCCGAAGGCAATACAGCAATAGCAGACTATCTCCGCTCAGTGGGCGGGACAATTTAGCAGGAAAAATAACCACAGAATGCTCTAGTCTATATCAAGATGTAATGTAGCAGCTTATGATTCACTAAATGATTCTACGCATTTATTATCTTCTTCAGGACAAATTTAGAAAATTATCAGAATAATCATCTCACAAAAAAGCCGATCGTCATTCCTTCTCATTCTTATATTTATTATTTGATTGTTTTATTTTTCAATCGTCAACATTTCCACGAAAAAATAACGGAAAAAATAGTAATTATAAGAATAAAACTTCTTCGCATTTAATCATTGTAATTCATCACAATTTATTCATTTTTTCGTTATTCACTTTTCCTGCGTTTGTAAATGATTTAACTTAAAACATCGAAATAAAGATAGCAAAATCTTTCAACAATATTTTGTTCTCTCTTCCTTTGTTTTTTATACTTTTATGAAAATATATTATAAAAAGCTTTACACACACGCACATGCATATATATATAATGTCTCAGAAGTATATAAAAAAAAAAGAAAAGAACATAATCTAGCGAAAAAATGACAATCGAATACAAGTACCTGAAGAAGTTAATAATAAATGAAGAAGTCCGACTCGCAGGAACTTAGCAAAGGAGTAGAAGCAGTTATTGGTAGGTTTTAATCTTTAGTGAAAAATATAAAATAACATCTTAAAGAGAAGGAAGTTTTAAGGCACCATAACAGGAAACTGATGGTATTCTAAGCGGAAATAACTCCCCCCCCCCCACCTACTCCATGGGAAAACACTATTACCATTACGTTTCTCATTTTCATACCTTATTTTATTAAGTTACTAATTTTACTATTAAATGCAATTTAAAAAAATGACCAATTAAAACGGTATGTAAACACTCACAAAACAACGTTAAAATGAACAAAACTAACAATTTTGAAGTTTCAAGCACTTATTTGTCGAATTGACATCGCCCCATGGATCCTTTTTTTGTAGAGAATTAAGTACGCTTTCGAATGTCCACCTTCCATTTGCCAAGATTTCCTAACCGTTTTCGAGATATTTAGAAAATCCCGAAACTTTTCATGCCTGTTAATGAAATATTTTATTTCTAGTACTTCCTTAACTCCAAACGGAACCAAAATTTGTCTATTTTAGATTAGATAAATATCAAACGTCTGGAACAAGTTTCAACTGAATTAATCGTTTCTGACTGCTACTGAAACTAAAAATTAATTTACAAAAGTAGGTGTTTCAAGTTCAACGGGTTTTTAAAGTTCTTTAGCTCACTTTTTAATTGGTTGTTTTTTGTTTTAAATTGCATTTATTCGTAGAATTAGTATTATAGTAGAAGAAGACAAGAAAATAAGAAACATATGATAAGAAAAATATGATATTTTTTAATGCATTGAACTGTGAAATAAGTAATTCTTTTAGATTATGGTGGATGGTGGGGGCTGGCCGACCCTGCCAGGTATGGGTACGTTGGCCCTTTGTATCGTGGGCCATAAAAGCATTTCACGAAAGGTGGAACCAGAATAATAACTGTTTCTATTTCAATCTTTCCAAATGAGACTAGGGATAAGAACGGAACCGAGATGAAGCAGTTCCTGCGAGTCGGACTTTTTATTAGTGGAATCCCAACCATTGCTTGGCTTCTTATCACCTCAACGGCTAGCATCTCATTAAAATGTATTGATAGTTTATTTATAATCCACCTAGATTATAAACAAATTAACTTCATGACATCTAGAACCCTACACTAATATAGTTTGCTAAATTCTTCTGTTGCAAGTCTATCAATCAGCTGTCCACCCAAAGGGTCCATTCTGCTGAAGAATCGCCAAAGGGCGGAGTAAGATATGGCCGGCCACGCGATCCTGGTGACATCTAATAGTCCTCAAGCCTATTTGTCAATGACAGAACTTCATCCGTCTTGCCTTGCCCTTCTGTCCGAGCACGCCAAAGCAATAATGCCCGACTCACGTAGAACAGCTGACCACGTCGGGCAAACTTACTTTGTATATGGTTTACAAGCTCTTGTTGAAGATGTCTTGTACATACATGAACCATAGACCATTTAGAAAGATTGGAATAGATAATGTAATTATTTTGTGAAAAAATACTCCGGAAACATCTTGAAGACAAGTTAGATTTTAGGCGACAAATTTACATAGCTGAAATTAGTCACTAGGCACGGAAAAATCTATTACAGACAACTAAAGATTGTTTGTCATTTTATGTATCTTATTTGACTAACAAATTCATATTACTTCTCTAAGATATTATAAAAACAAGAAGCAATAAAAACGGAGGAACAAAACACAAAAACCCGCCCAAACCACGGTTAATTATATTCTTAGTTATTTGGGCACGATGACATCGGACTAAGATATTTAGTCGCCGAAATCAAAAACAGTATCAGAGAGAAATAATTACTACACAGGATTTATTTTATGAAACACACTAATTGATTGTTTAAATTCTGGGCTAAATACAGCCACCATATTATAACAAATTAAAAATTCACAACAAGAGACGAATATGTACAGATTAGACTTCGAGTTGGGCATTCATTACTGACACATCTGATGGAAAGAAAACACGCACCAATATGCAGACTGTGTAAATCACTCCTGTTTAGGGTTGCCACCCTAAAGATGCTATCTTCTTTTGAACTCTGCCAACGGTGGCGCCGCCTACCACAACTGGGCGAACCACACCCGGTCAAGTCGGGACAGACGAAGTCCCCCGCTTTCACACAAAGTGTAAAGTCATTTTGTTTTATGTTCTCTTTCATCGGCTTTACTATATATACCATGGCCGAGTAGTCACCTCAAATCACCGGGCCATGGAGGTGAAGAAGACACCAACTGACCGAAGATGAAGCCACAGGGAGAAATGCAGTACTCAGCTTGGAAGTACCATATTTTATTCTCACAAGGCACCCGTCACCAGGTACCTATTTAATATACCTAATTTCATGGATCTCCAGCAGCCCGTCTTCATCACCACTTCATCAGCTCATCATTATTTCAACCTCATCAGTCCCACAACTTTCAAAATTTCATTAATATATTAACCACCATTTGTTTCTGATTTTGGCAATTTCCCCCCACTCTTCATTTGTACTCAATAAACATAAATTATCAACTCATTATTCATACAGTCCACTTATTTATCCAGCCCCACAAAAATATTACTTCCACATCATACCATATAATAAATGGTGGTTTAGCAATCTTTTTACAACTCCTAATACGCGAAACTAGTCGCAGGACTTCTTGGGTTTTAGAAGTTGGGGTTCGGTCCATCAGTATTATGTTCACATAGAATTAAGCTGCCATATCGCCTTGGGAAATGGTTGTTGCTTCTACCAGTAGAAGTGCTGAACACGGACGCTGTATCAGGCTTATATATGTGTATATGTATCTATATATATATATATATATATATATATATATATATATATATATATATATATATAGAGAGAGAGAGAGAGAGAGAGAGAGAGAGAGAGAGATAGAGAGATAGAAATCCTAGTCCTTAGGAGAGCTGTAGCTTGATGAAGTACCGCTGATTTTACCACACAAAATTCCCTAAAAAAATAATTTCTTACGTAAATTTTTTTTTAAATATATCTTATTATAAGACGAAGTCCTTCACATTTTTTTCCAATTTAAACGAAAAGAAAAATGGGCGTTCGAAAAGGGCCTAGAGTAAATTCTCATGCTTTAGCGGTTGACGGACAGATATTAACGACCTCAAACACTCAGGAGGACGCAGTATATTAAATATGTGTATAAATCTGTATATTCTATAATAATATCCTTCAATAAAGGCTGTCTCGGAACTTAGAGCCACTTCTAAAGGCTGCCCCGTAACACAACCACTTCTAAAGGGCGGATTTTCGGATTATAAAGGCAAGAGATCCGGATAAATCCCTCTTTTGTGGATTCTCTACTCCACCTCTTTCTCTAATGAACCTCCCTTCGCTTCTTTTGCTGAATTAACCAAGGACCTTTTATCGATCTAAACCTCCTTTTGTCTGGGAATAAATAAATAAATAAATATATATATATATATATATATATATATATATATATATATATCCAAGAGCGTAGTAGAAATTTATGTCGGGACAAATAATACCATTTTATGGCCAGCAATCGTATTCATTTACTATTTGGAAGATACTGCCCAAAAACAATAACCCACCTGTTTTGTTGACTAGGTAAGTGACTAATTCTGTTAAAGTTTCCAGTAGAAAGCGCAATAATGGTCCAAATCGAACATACCAAAGATAAATAAAGGAACAACAAAGAAATACAACGACGCCTTCAAAAAGGCAAATAAATGTATGTATGCATGATTAGGGCAAACAGTGATTAATTTTATTACTAATCACTGATCATTAAATGAGTATTAGGAATATGACTAGAGATTTACGATTGATCAATCTGCTCCTCCATGAATAACTATTTATTTATTATTACTATTACTATTATTTATTTATTTTATGTGCTTCGTTTCGTGGACAATTAATTAAAAAATGAAAAATTAACGCTACTATATATTTTTTTGCAGTTTATTATAGCATGGTTCCCGTCATACTATATTTTATTCATCAATTGATAAGTAATCAAAGTATAATGTTTCTTGACATTGGGACGCTCCGACCCCGTTTTAATAGGAAATAAAAATAACCCTTTATCTATAGGTTACCAGAAACAGCAGTTTAAAATTTATAGTTCTCAGATGTCATTTTGAAACACCGATTATATTTGCGAGCATTACCAAGAAGTGTTCTGACTGAGGTTGCTGATGGGGAGGAGGCTGTGCAAGGGTTCGGGATATTATTACCTCGGATGGACCATCACCAGTTATAGCGTAAACTCTATGAGGGACAAGTTGAAATGAACCGCAATTAAAATGGTGATTTTATCCCTCATAGCGTAAACTCTATCAGGGCTGCCATCATAATTGAAATTGACCCCAATTAAAAATAATACAGCTGTTCTGTTATCGCCCTAGCAACGCATGCATAGGCGAGCGTGCTGTCTTTAAAACTAAAAATTCATACCCCTCTAAAAATACTTAAAAATCTGAATCTCAAAAAACCCTTCCTTAGCGAGTCTTTACATCCAAAAGGGAGTGTCCATGCAAAAACTTTCTGTCAAGTAGTTTGGGCTGGGCAATGATAGGTCAGTTAGTCAGTCAGTGAGTGGTATTTGACAAATATATAGTAAATGACTAACTGCTTCTAGGATACAAAAATTGATTAAAAGAGGCTTTGATTAATTAAAGTCTTTTGGAATAAGTGTATTTCAATTTTTGTAAAAACCAGCAAATTTACAGCAGCCCAAGCGGACTATTACCAATACGCTTCCCATTTTCTTACCTTGTTTTACTAAAATACTCATTTTACAGTATAAATGCCAATCAAAAAGACTTACCACGATTTCCCAACCAAGACGTTTTCAAGATATTTGATATATGAAAACCCCAAAAATTCTCATGTCAGTTAATCATTTTTTTTATATAAACGGATTGAAACATGTTTGTTTTGTGTTGGCAAAAATTGGCGTCGGGTATTCGAAAAGGGTGCTTAAAATATCGTAATGTCGTCGGTTTTGTTCATTGAAGCGGCGATACAGAGCAAAATTTAGAGTAAATATTGAGTAAAATCTATTCTATCTACAAGTAGAGAAGTATAATTAATCACATTCATAGTGAGTAAACAATTCCACTAGAAACCACATGAAATCCTAGAAACTACATTGCAATTAGAACTTCTCCCTGTGATATTCATACATAAGTTCTGCGAGAGCTATTACAGTAAACTTGCTCAACTTCAATGAGTTTCCTATTCCATTGCAATTGAGGTTTTCCTATTTATAATAAGTGTTATTACAATTACAGGAATATGGATCATCGATAATGAGAAATTCTGCTATAATATTCTCTCTCTCTCTCTCGCACGAACTTTCAGAGGACTCTCTTTCTAGTCCTCAGAAAGCAAACTTTGGTTTTGCAAAACCTGCCTCACCTTCATCAAAGTACCGTACTACCAGCCTATAATATAACGCAGTTATAGACCTGCCCCAGGCCTAACAAAGCAGCCTAACCTCTGAGCATAACGAACCCCCCAAGATTCTGACCAGAACGAATGTCCCAAAGACTTTTTAACGAATACCAGAGCTTTCATTTTTTGGGGGACCTTAAATTAAAGGTGAAAATAAGGTTAAGAGCTTGAATATTAAATATTATTATTATTTTTAGATCGTAAGTGTTAAGGCGTGAGCACTTAACACTCCGTGCCTAAGGTCGTGAGTTCGATTCCCACTATGGGGTGGTGGCTTTTCTTGGGAGGAAAAAAGAAAAGACATCAGCCCTACCCAAGCTAGAAAAGGGTGGCGACCCATGCTAAAATTCTAATGGGCGTTCAAATTTAAATAAATATTACATATTTTGGCAACACCCACTTTTGTTTTGCACAATTCCTTATAAATTATTTCCTTATTATTTCCTCAAATGATTGTGACTGCCACTTAAATTATAAAATAAGTTTTTAAATTTGTTTCAAGCAAAAGTAACAATAAATCGTAAATCAAAATATTTGCTAAACATTATTTAGAAAACTTCTATTTTAAGTGAAGGACTTTTGGAACAGTTTCAGTTATAACTTTATTGTTTTATATAATTTTATTGTACAAACTACCAAGAACAAAGTTTAATGTACTGTGAACAAAATTGGCTCTTCGGTATTTTTAGAAGTTCTGAAGTCCTTTAGAATAACAACAAACCCCTCTACTCCTATAGAACCTTTACTTCTATTTGCTCAATTCCAACTTTAGTTTCACCTGTTTTATTTACTTTTTATCTATTTTTACCTTCTATAGGGACAAAAATGGGCTTAAAGGGGAAAATGTTGACGAGAAAAGCGAACGTTTCTTGACTCGGGTTTCACGAGAAAACTTGTGGTTCAGCAATGAATTCATGTATGGAAAAATTCTAGAAAGATGATTCGCTTCATATATTAATTCGATAAAATATTTGGTTAAAATATTATATTCTCCCACACTTTTAGGCCAATAGATTTTTAATCGCTCAGATGTGGCCCAAGTAGTTTAATTGCCTTAAAACAAGACATCTGCTGAAAAAATTACGCGTCTATGATTTAGATGTAATTTCTACACAAAATACTTTGCCTGAGACAAATGGATCCCAGTCTTTGGTTAGTACTCACCATTAATTTCCGGTAGTTTTATCAATCCCACAAATATTTGTTACCTGCCTTCAAATGTGCTTTTAGCAATGAATAAGGGAAGCATATAAATATATTTTCTGACCGTGTGGCGGAAGTTGCTCGGTCTATCTTTCCTGGGTGACAGAAACTGGATGGCATCAGAACAAAATACACAAAATTGGAGGAATCTGTTGGAGGAGGCCTGACTCCACATCGGGTGTAGCGCCGTAGTAAGTACATATTTTTCAATGCGCTGCGTAAACATATTTTTTTTCTATTTTTTGAGTCCACAAGCACAGTTATTAGTTACTATTATTTTGTCTTCTAATCTATTTTTTTTTCTCATTGCGTTTTCTCCCCCGAGAAACACGCTTATGAGGTTGACTCCATGAGGCAATCCAAAATTGCTGACTAGAATATTTCACGTTCAAACCCCATAGATCACAAAATAACGGTATAATCTCTCTAGCTGGCTTAAAAATGGACTCCCGTTCTAGCAGAACCGTCTGAGACGGAGCTACAACGTTTATTCTTCGAAAAACCACGTTTGTCTCGAAAAAACAATAAAACGACGTTTTCTCCCTTACGTGTAAGAATTCGGAAAATCGTCACATAACATTTTTTGAACATCTAGGGGTCCCCTATCACCATCCACAGTATGACTAAACATTTACGTATGTATATGTATAAATATATACATATATATATATATATATATATATATATATATATATATATATGTGTGTATTTGTGTGTGTGTGTGTGTGTATACAGTGACTTACAAAACCGTTGCAATGATATGTAAGTTTAGTTATAATATAGAAAAAAAAATTAAATCAGTATAATATTTACTACTCTGGGCCAAAATAATTTAATTGGGACTAGAAGATATAATTCTAAAAGGATCTTGAGGGGATTAGTCAATGTTGTCACTCTCAGGGATTCACTTTCTGTTATTGGTTCATTTCAACAGATTTGTGGTGGATGTTTTGGAGTGAAGTTCAAGTTGTAAAGTGTAAAGTTAACTATTTAAAATAGTTACTACCAAGCAGAACAGACATAAAAAATAATATTTAAGCTAGATAAATTAAAAAAATAAGGATGAACTCAATTTTCTCAGACATAAACAACAGTATTAAGCTTTTGATCAAAGAAGGCCTTTCGATGAGATTAATTGCTTGATCGAGTTGGTTTGAATGGTTTTATGGTAAGTAGATATGTTGTAAAAATACTCTGTTTGTAATCTCTGTAAAAAATACTTGTAATCATGTCAGATATGATAGACATACCTTAATTCATTGATTTTTATGTTTACTTCCAACTAGTCTTATAGTAAATTTACTCAGCTTTTGATTGGTTTCAATTCCTTTCTAGTAGAACCACCTGGGACGGAGGTATGAAGATTTTCCTTTAAAAACCACGGTTGTCTCGAAAAAACAATATAATGACGTTTTCTCCCTTATGCTTGAGAATTCGGAAAATCGTCACATAACATTTTTTGTTCCTCTAAGGGTCCTCTATCACCTCCCGCAATATGACTAGACATTTACGGGACACCCGTAATATATATATATATATATATATATATATATATATATATATATATATATATATATTCCTTTTATACATGCGCTTCAAGTTACTGTCAGCATGGGAATGAAAAATATATTTTTGTAAAATATATTTGTTGTTATGGCTCAATATAATTTATTATAGTTATCATTGTCTGCTATAAACGAAAATATAATAAGAGTGGAGTAACTGTTCGACCGAGATTAAAGGCAAGGGCAGCTGTAGCTGTGAAGTTGGTAGGACTGCTTTTATTACAACGGAGCTTGATTTCAAGTAGAGCGAGCTATGTTCAGAGAGGGGGGGGGGCAGAAAGAGAGAGAGAGAATTCCCGATTTATTCCCTTCTCCCATTCAAGTAATTACAAAAGCATTTAATATTAATATAGAATACCAATTAACGTGAAACGCGTTTCAATTTCACAGCACTCAGCCTTCTACCAAAGGAAAATATCAAGTAATCTGGATAGATATCCTAAATAAATAAATGAGAACATTTATTAAATATTAACGAGAAAATGCAAATTGTATTATGTTGCTGTGTTTTTGAACTATTGTCCGAAAATAAATGTTAAAATTTATTTAGAAAAAACAAATTCAAGAATTCAACGCCCCATATCTTATTTCTGCTGTCCTAAGATTAAATATAGAATTTATTTATTTTTATAGACTTATCGAATAAGGCGGAAGATCAATAAAACTACGCCACAAACTTTCACACTTTTTATTAGACTTCACTACATGTTTCGCACCAATTTGGCGCCATTTCAGTCTAGACGAGGCCCTGCTAGTGGAAGGTTTTCCTCCTCAAGTTGAGGCTGAAGTTGAGTTTTAAAGTATATTCCATGTAGGGAATTCTAACAAAAAGTGTGAAAGTGTGTGGCGTAGTTATTGAGCTTCCGCCTTATTCGATAAGTCTATAAAAATAAATAAATTCTATTTTAGCAAACATTTTAACAAACATTTTAGCAAAGGGTCATTTAATGATTAATTATTTATTGTTAGTTTTATGTCGTATAGTAAAAGTTTTGTAACCCCACAAAGGGAATAATGGAATTTACAAACATAGATATCTAATGATATAATATAAGAAATACTATGAGTTCTAACTTAAACGAACAATAAGAATTGAATTGATCAGAAATACATACATATATATATATATATATATATATATATATATATATATATATATATATATATATATATATATGTTATGGAGATAAGCAGCCCAGCCTAGGTAGGATTAAGACACCTATATATAAGCTGCCTTATCGTAATAAAGTTCAGTTGTTATCTTGCATTCATGAGTGTTGTTTGTCTCCCAGTGCCCGTGCGTGTTTTTTAAAAACTCTTTCTAGGCTCGACGGAGCTTAACTGGTGCCGAAACCCTTCTTTCCGAGCGCGTTTCCGCAACTTCCACAACTGTAACGGTGAATGGAAAGGCGAAACCAGCACGATAAGATACAGGACAGGCTACTAGAAATTAGAATGGCGGAAGGATCTACGCCCATGGTGATCCCTGCAGAAGGTGGTGAGCCACCCCCAGTAGTTTTTCAGGCGCCAGATCAATCGACGCTAATGTGGATAAAAATCCGCACCTCCAATGCACACGATATGAGGACGGCGATCTCAGAGATTGAAAGATTTACTGGAGACGCAGGGGACCTCTCTCACTTCCTCAAGGCGGGTGAAAGGGTCAACACTGCCATTACCGCGAAAGAGTCAACGGGCTGGCTGGACGCAGACGAAGTACCGGCACTACGAGCAGCACTCGTAAACCGCATTAGCCGAAGAGTACTCAATATCATCCAGAGCGACGAAGACACTCCATGGGACATAATCAAGAGTAGGCTCAAGAAAGCATTTGGTGGTGGCAGATGGGCGCCGGAGGAGGACATCTTCCGTATGTTCCGAGAATCCAAGCGACCTAACCAGTCGGCGGGAAGCTTTGCTGCCACCCTCCTGGAGTGGTATACTAAAATTGCTAACAAGCTCGGAGAACAGTTGCCAGCTGCGGAAGGACGTATGAAAATGCAATTCCTCGAAGGCGTCCTCAAAGTGCAACTTAAGAGGGAAACTTGCAAAACCATAGATGAAGCCAGGTCGTTTATGGACATCGCCCAATCCCTCATGGACGAGGATAGTAGGCGGGAGTAGGAAAGACTGGAACATCCCGACACCGAGTGGAGACTTGCGAAGCAGAGAAGACAGAGGCGCTCTGCTCCGCCCTGAGTGGGCGCCCTGAATAGGCGCCCTGAGTGGCGAGAAACCCCAACGAAACCAGATGACCGATGGCCCCGACGACAGGAACCAAAGAGGTGCTTTGAGTGTGGAAGCAGCAAGCACCTCGCGGCGAGATGCGAACGCACGAAATGCTTCGAATGCGGATCAGGAGGACACCTCGCTCGCACCTGGAGGTGAACGCCGCACCTGGAGGAACCAATGGAGGTGAACGCCCAAGGAATCCGACGCTCCTTTTCTGACGCAGTGAGAAGAAAAGGCGCTACGTCCAGCGAATCAGACAGCGAGAGCAGTAACTCCAGCCAGCCACCGTGGGTTAGGCGAGCACATGAGCGAAACGCTGAGAGGATGGAGCCCATCCACCGTCAATGAGGACGGTGGCTGGGGAGCGGCAACCTTCTGTGCGTCAATAATGTCCAAACACTTGCGAGAGGAGGTAGGTTGCCGATAATTCGTGACGGTGGTTACCGCTGGCTTATTGACACAGGGAGCTCGTGTACCATCGTAACGAAGAAAGTGCAACCGCTTGAGTGCGACACCTTTAGACGATGTGGGTGCAGTTTGAGTACACTCGGTGGACAATGCCCAGTGGAAGGTGAAGTTGTGTGGAGCCTCCGGAGGTGGGAAAAACCCCATGTGGACTTAGTGGTACACGTAGTAGATCACCTGTCGGAAACGTATGACGGGATAATAGGAGCCGACCTTATGGCGCGTGTCGGAGGGTGTGTGAGACATGACGGTGGAAGATGGGTGGTAAACCTCGGACAACGAGAATATGTAGCACACCACAGCGATGAAATAGATAACCTACAACTTGGAGCAGTAGTGCAGCAACAAAATCGATGGGAAGAGCTCAGACGACGCTTTAAGGACGTGTTCTGGAATGACGGAGAACCGATCAGCACCACAGGAAAACTGGTACATGAGATTCCCCTCAAGGTGGAAAAGGTCGTAGCTGTGAAGGAAAGGAGGTATCCACATCAGATGAAAGGTATCATTCGAGCAGAGCTAGATTCCATGCTAGCACAAGGTGTCATCGTACGGAGCAAATCGCCTTATAACAGTCCACTCTGGGCGGTCCCCAAAGCCGGCGAGAAAGACAAATTCCGAGTAGTGGTGGACTTTCGGAAACTAAACGAAATCACAGAGGACGAGAAGTACCCGCTCCCCCGCATCGATGATATCTTGGACCGTCTACAAGGAGCCACCATATTCAGCACGCTGGATCTCAAAAGCGGCTACCACCAGATACGACTCCACCCACGAGATGCGGAAAAGACAGCATTCTCCTTCGATAGGGACCATTTTCACTTCATGAGGCTACCCTTTTGGCTGAAGAATGCCCCCACGTCATTTCAAAGACTCATGGACGAGTTCCTGCGAGGACTAAGTGAAACCTTCGTGCAAGTATATATGGACGACCTTCTGGTTTTTAGTGCGTCCCCCGCCGAACACGAGAGACATCTGTCAGCTGTATTCCAGAGACTTCGAGAATTCGGCCTAAAATTGTCACCCACCAAGTTAAAACTAGGACAAGAATCACTCAAATTTTTGGGACATCTAATCTCAGCCGATGGTGTACGCCCAGACCCAGAAAAAATCCAGGCTATCAAAAACATGGCAGTTCCTAGAGACATCAAGGGTGTAAGAAGAACACTAGGGGTTCTGAACTACTACCGGAGATTCGTACCCTCCATGGCCCACAAGGTGTCAGGACTGAACGCTTTGCTCAAGAAAGGATGCACGTTTCATGTCACAGACTCCATGGTGTCAGATATCCAAGAGTGCGTGCAGCTCCTACAGGCAGCCCCACTTCTCGCGTTCCCAGACTTTAACCTGCCGTTTGCAATTACCACCGATGCCAGCGAACTCGCACTAGGAGCCGTTTTATCCCAACAACGTGATGGCGGAGACCGACCAGTAGCTTTTGCCAGCAGGAAACTCACCCCCGCGGAGACTCGCTATAGCGCGCTGGAACGCGAGCTGCTAGCAGTGGTGTGGGCAACTAACCATTTTCGGCCGTACGTCTTCGGTACAAAATTCGTGGTCCGGTCCGACCATAAACCGCTGCAGTGGATATCATCACTTAAGGAAACATCCTCAAGAGTCGCCAGATGGAAGCAGTATCTAGCACAGTACTCCTTCAAAGTCGTGCACACCCCAGGATCGGAAAATGTTGTAGCAGACTGGCTCTCAAGGAACCTTCCAGTGCATGCTATCTCTCCGAGGGAAGACGAACCATCAACGTCGCTAGCGGATTTCTTCCATAACTGGACCCCAGCAGAAGACGCAGCATCGAACGCAGAGACCAACACACCGGAAGTGACAGGCGAGTCCGTGGGAAACAGATCGCCAGACATAGAGGAGGTGGACGACATCGTCGTACGACACCGGCGTCATATCATCTGGAAGATGACCACAACAGGGTCACCACAGATACTATACGGCAGGCAAAAGAAAGGCGTACTCGAAGCTACAGTGAGAACCCAGCCGTCAGTGGACGATGAAACTGTTATCCGCGTCCTCAACGACGCTTCAACCCCAGGACACACCACATACCTGTATGTAGGAAACGCAGTCCTCTGGAATCGCATTGCTGCTTTATGGAGAAACGAGAGGATTGGCCTAGATCGTACCTTTGTGCGGTGCACTCGCCTCGGCGAACGGGTAGACGACCCCCAGAGGCAGGAAGAACTCATTCTTGCATATCATCAGGGGAAAACAAACCATCGGGGCGAAACGGAAACTCTTGCTGCGCTAAGAAGGCTCTACGTCTGGACTGGCATGCGGCGTTCAGTCCAGCGAGTTCTTGGGGCGTGCCACACGTGCCAGAAAGTTAAGTATCTCCGAAGACCCCCACACTCCGAACAGGAGCTTACACCAACCCCAGAAGACCCCCTCGCAGTCGTCCAAGCAGATACATTCACGTGGAAAGGGAGGTCATGGGTGACGCTTATCGACGTTTTTAGCAAGGTAGCGATGGCTATAGAAACGAATCACAAATCTGCGGAGGCGGTCAAGACGGCATTGTTTCACTGGGCCCAAGTATACGGAGTTCCTGCGACCCTCATTACAGACGGCGGGCGAGAGTTCACCAACAGGATAGTCCAAGACCTTCTGAAGTCATGGAATACCGAGCTGCATACGACAACCCCAGGACGGCCCCAAGGGCGCGGCGTGATAGAACGTCTGCACGGAACCCTCTCCGAACACTTGCGCCTCCTGGATGCAGACCCCCTTTGCCCCGAAAGCGAAGCCATGGCACGTGCAGTCATAGCTTATAACCACTCTGTCCATGCAACTACATGTCTCACACCGCTGGAAGTACTATTTGGGGTAAGATGCTTCCGTAAAATGGGCCTGCCCACCAGCATCGAGGACTCCCCAGAGATCAACGCAATTCGAGTCCATCATAATGCACAAAAGCGGCGCCGTGCAGATACCAAGAAACGCCTCGAAGACGAAAAGAGAAAACGGTGTGCAAAAACTAAGGACAATATTTCCGACCCTGCGGTCCCACCGCGCATAGGCGATGTAGTGTATCGTAGGATCCCATCTAACAGAAAGAAACAGGCAGAACTTTATGACGGGCCCTACCGTGTGATAGTCATCCGGGAGCATAACATCGTTACCATTGAAGACATCAGAGACCCCAGGCGACGTAGAACTTGCCACGTCGAACAGCTTAAAAGGACGAGGGAGGACGTCGTCATTGGCAAGGGAGCAGAAGCTCCTTAATAAGTGCAAACGTACTACAAGGCGTTAGGAACATTTTAAGGAAACAAGTAATGCTGTGTAATTTACTTTTCATCTGTGGCTGTATTTTGTGTATATGTGTTATAGGTAATTAAGGTACGTTCCTTTACTTTTATTCTGATAAACCAGGTCAATGTAATAATTTTCTTTCTATGTATATTCTTCTTAGCTTATTTTGATCTTTCGTTTTCTTATTACACATGGTCTATGTTATAATTTTTCTTTCTATATATTCTTCTTAGTTTTTTTTTTATGTTATTTTATTACATATGAGTTCCTGGATGCTCCAGGAACTGGAGGGGGGCTGTTATGGAGATAAGCAGCCCAGGCTAGGTAGGATTAAGACACCTATATATAAGCTGCCTTATCGTAATAAAGTTCAGTTGTTATCTTGCATTCATGAGTGTTGTTTGTCTCCCAGTGCCCGTGCGTGTTTTTTAAAAACTCTTTCTAGGCTCGACGGAGCTTAACTTATATACAGTGACTCACAAAACCGTTGCAATGATATGTAAGTTATAATATAGAAAAAAAAATTAAACCACTATAATATTTTCTAATCCGGGCCAAAATAATTCAATTGGGACAATGAGGTATAATTCTAAAAGGATCTTGAGGGGATTAGTCATTGTTAGCACTCTCAGGGCTACGCTTTCTGTTGTTGGTTCATTGCAACAGTTTTGTAGCGGATTTTTGGAGTGAAGTTCAAGTTGTAAAGTGTCAAGTTAACTATTTGAAATAGTTACTACCAAGCAGAACAGACATAACAAATAATATTTAAGCTAAATTAAAAAAATGAGGATGAACTCAATTTTCACTGACATAAACAACAGTATTAAGCTTCTGATCAATGAAGGTCTTTCGATGAGATAAATTGCTGCTCTAGTTGGTTTGAATGGTTTTATGGTAAGTAGATATGTTATAAAGAAGACTTTATTGTTCGAAACATGTTGGAGGCCAACCAACGAAAATTTCAGAAAGAAACAGCAAGTAAAGGTTAAGAAGCCATTGCAACAAGAAAACACAAGCAACTACAACTGCAATTTTGTAGTAATCATAAAAATTGGACAATTGGAGACCGGAGAAAAGTTGTGAAGTCAGACAAAAAAAAAATAAACCGTATTGGAACTGATGGACAATGCTGGCTTTGGAAAAAAAATTGCGTCTCCCATTACTAACGGAAATTCCAGTCTACTCAGAAATTTGCTGGTGGCAGCCAAATGGTTTGGGGTGCATAAGTATAGGAGGGAAAATGAACCCTGGGAGTATATAAGCTTTTTCCAGTCATCTCGACTGCCAAGTTTTAAATTCCAACATGAAGATATTATATTTCAACAGGACAATGATCCAAAGCACATTGTAAAAATAAGTGGAATGGTTTGAATTGCATCCAATTTACTTGTTAGATTGGCCCCTCGGTCTCCTAATATAGATATTATTGAGCACTATTCGTTCCATTAAAAACAAAATTTGGCCGAGTGCGAAAATTCAGCAGAATCGATTGAAGAATTATGTGAGCGAAACGAATTGATGTAGAACAATATCCCGTGATTATTTTCAAACAATCTTGTGAAAAGTATTCCAAATAGAATTTACACCATAATTAAAGCCAAAGGAAGCCATAGAAAGCACTAAATTATACTTTTTTACTTTCGATGGCTCTACGGTCCTTGGCGAACCTTGGCCTCCTCCACAATTCTCCGCCATTCGTCCCTGTCCAAAGCCGCTCTTCTCCACCTTCTGACGCCAAGCGTCTTGAGGTCCTCTTCTACATCTTCCAGCCACCGCAATCTGGGTCTCCCTCTTCCACGTCCTCCACCAGGGTGTCCTTCCAGAATCTTCTTTGGGATGCGCTGTTCTTCCATCCTCTGTACATGCCCCAGCCACCTAATTCTTCCCCTCTTGATACAAGAGACAATATCCAGTGCTTTGTATAAATCACGGAGCTTCTGGTTACTTCTTTGCCTCCACTGATCTCCCACCTTCAAGGGGCCATAAATCCTTCTAGGACTTTCCCCTCCCAAACATTGAGCATGTGTTCTGCCTTCCTGGTGAAGACCCATGTCTCACTTCCGTAGGTCACTACCGGTCTAATAATGCACTGATATACCGCCTTCTTTAACTGACATGGCAGCACCTTTGACCTATGTACTTTCCCGAGCGCCCAGCAACATCTACTTCCAGCCATCATGCGTGCCTTGATATCTGCCCGCGTGTCATTCTTTTCGTTGATGTTGGCCCCAAGGTATTTAAACTTTTGTACTTGCTCGAAAAAGTACTCTCCAGTCTTAAGACCATTCCTTGCCCCACAGTCCCTCCGGGAAGTCTTCATATACTTCGTTTTGGCCTGATTAATGCAAAGTCCCGCCATTTTTGAGGCCTGCTCACATTCCTCAAAAGCTCCCAGTAGAGATGCGAGTGTGCGACCAGTAATGACCACATCATCTGCAAAAGCCAGGTGCTGGGTCAGTCTATTGTAGATGGTTCCTCCAGGATTTGTCCTAATGTTCCTCATCACTATTTCTAGCACAATATTGAACAGGATGGGAGACTAAGGGTCTCCTTGCCTTAAACCTTTGCGGATGCAGAAGCCATTGGACGTCTTATTTTGTATTTTAACTTTTCCTTTTGTTCCTTTCAAGGTTTCCCGCACTAATCGGATCAGCTTTTCCGGGATACCTACCTTACCCATAGCCTGATACAGCTTGTGTAAGTCCACACTATCATACGCTTGCCTATAGTCGATGAAAAGGTGGTGCAGATCAATATTATATTCATAGCACTTCTCCAACATCGTTCTTATGCTTGAGATCTGGTCCACAGTGGATCTTCCCCTTCTGAATCCACACTGGTACTCTCCAAACTCTCTTTCAGCGTACTGGAGTATCCTGTCCATCACCAACGATGCAAAAACTTTGTATGCTGTGTTTAACAATGCAATGCCTCTATAGTTTTCGCATTCCATTTTGCCCCCTTCTTACAAACAGGGCATATTAGTGCAGTGGCCCAGTCATTTGGTATCTCTTCTGACATCCAGGCATCAAAAACCAGCTGATACAGTTCTTACTAAATTATAAGTTTTTATAATAGTTTTAATTTAGTCACAAAACTGTTGCAATCAGTTAAATTTTCAATGTTTTTTCAGAATTCATTTTTATCCTTCAATAAAATTATTATTATGTCAATTTCTAATTATTAAGCATGTGTTACAACCATATATATTTATTTCATTACCCAACAAACATTTCTAACACCAAGGTATTCAAGTTTTGTAAGCAAGAGCTATCATTGCAACAGTTTTGTGAGTCACTGTGCATATATATATATATATATATATATATATATATTGTATAAATATTGTGTGAAAACAAAAGTCTAACAAACTTCTGGATGTTGACGAAACAAAGTTTTACTATTTTCAAGGAGGGTAGAAATTACGTTGATGATATTGAGGACGTTATCTTAAATAATATCCAGATATCGCTGGGTCCAGGCACATTATCCTTAACGATAATATCCTAATTGCTATGTCGGTCTTCTCATGATAATAACATTTAGGTTATCAGAGAATTACCAAAATTCATTATTCAGGGTGATTCAGGTCTAAGTATACTAAACTCTAAGAGGTTAATCTAGAAATAATTACCAACAAAAAAGTTAATTTGAAGTATAGTCCGAATCGGAATACAAACTTTTGAAGGATGTCTTTGTCTAAAAAAAAAAAAATTAAAAGAATTTCTAATTTATCTATTATTAAGCAAAAAATGTAGAAATAAAATTCTAAGCAAACGATTTACCTAATAGGCCATTCTGTTGTTTATCGCTGCCATAGAGGAAGAGATTAAGTGCCAAGTTCGGCACTCTTCGACAAAGCCTCGCTGTCAGCTGCTTTTTAGAGCATTACTTTAGTGCAAGCAGTATGCCCTAAAGAAGGGCTTTAGTGCTAACATGATAAGGGGAAGGGCAGATATTAGCCATAAGCCCTTCCATATTCATGCTCCTATCAACCCTCTCGTAATTTGGTGCCCCTGTCCGGGGCCGTTTAATATTCCACGGTGTCCGAAAACGCCGGAATTTAGGGTTTCATTGTTTGCATCCTTTCTATTAGGCCTGTAGCAAAGCTCAGTCAGGAAGCCCTTTGTTTTCGATGAATTCTTCCCTCATCCCTTCCTCGTTTTTTTTTTTTTTTGTTATGTTTCTTTTTTAAAGAATGGCGGAGGGGGAACTGTCTCCCATCACGGCAAAGAGCTAAGCTATTGTCGACGACGAAGATAGTCAAGGGATAAGAAAAAATATTTTTCGTTTGCTTATTTTTACATTTATGTAAATAAAGGTAATAAATAGTTACTTTTTACTTCTTCTTTCTTGGTTCTACCTCAGAAAAGAAAAAGTAATGATACCATCTGAAGAAAAAATATTTTAAATTCAACTTTTGGAGTTTTTTTTTTTTTTTTTTTATTTTATTTATATTCCTTGGATCTTCTGAATATCTACAATTCAGCGAAATAAACAGATTACTTCAGGACAAAGACATTTCCGACAAGGGAGAACGATAACTGGCGATTTCTGTAGCTTTATACGTTTCCAGACTTTGAATTATATCAAATGGATTGACTACTTGTTCATATGAGCCCAGAAATTATAATTACGAATGCTTTGAAATAATGCATAATTTTTTAAATAGGTTTTCATTAATCTTTTGATTATGATTTCAATACATAAAAAAGAATGTTTTTTTTTTCAATTATTCCTATATGTTTTCTAACATTATTATTTTATTTGCTTTTTCTACCGATATATTAACTATCAATTGTAATTTTAAAAAAAATGTAAAGGAAGATCTAAAATGTATTAATATCTAACTTTCATATTTTTTCAGGGTATTTTTGACACAAATGAGTTTGTTACCTCATTATGCAGACCGTCTATTGCTGAGAAGGTATTAGAAAGAACTACTCTTGGAAAACATTGCACGCAATTCCTCGCAATCCTGAAATCCTGCGTAGAGAATAACGCATAACAAACGCAATCCTGAAATACTGCGGAGGAAGAAAAAAAAATCTTGTTAAAGGTGAGATTTCATTAAAGCCAGGGATGGTTAGGAGGGATGTAGCAGAGACCCCAATTAGCCAACTGTGAGGACTCCCCCCTCACTTCATGCACTGGGCTTTGTACCTCATTTTCACGTAGGCCTCTTGTACCTCGTATCTGCTGGGAAGTACATTTCACGTAGGCTCTTGTACGTTATTCCCCAATGCAAGGTCATGTCGTGTCGGTGGCACAGAATGACAACAAGGAACAAACCCCCCGTCTCCAAAGCGATTTTTCTTTCCTCAGTCAGGTATTTTATGTTCGCGTTAAACTAACGTCTCTAATGAGGCTTGCTCGGAGAAAATTCAAACGACCAAAGTACTCTGCGAAAAATTTTCAAAAAAATCCAGGAGCTATATTTCAATCCTTTTTAAACAGCCAGTAGTTTTATTCATAACATATTCAAATTTCAAATTCTATATGGATTAAGATTAGATTACATACTGTGTTCTTATGGATTAAGATTATATTAGATACTGCGTCCATATGGATTAAGATTATATTAGATACTGCGTCCATATGGATTAAGAAAAGATTAGATACTGCGTCCATATGGATTAAGATTAGATTAAATACTGCGTCCATATGGATTACGATTATATTAGACACTGCGTCCATATAGATTAAGAATATATTAGATACTGTGTCCATGTGGATTAAGTATATTTTAGATACTGCGTCCATGTGGTTTAAGATTAGATTACGTACTGCGTCTATATGGATTAAGATTATATTAGATACTGCGTACATATTCTTCAAATTACAAGGTGTACGTTGCCAGTGTCTGAGTCCTAAAACAAAACATATCACACAATCTATTCCAAGCTCCTTAAATGATACTAGGGATAAAAATTGCGAGCTGCACTTTTTTCTTAGACTTGTGTTCTTTCCAGCTGCATTAAAAAATATTTATTGGAGTTCAATCTCAAGACAGTTTCCAAACTCATTATAAGCTCCAAGTATAAAAATGAAGTTATTCTTAGCAAGTTAAATATCTATCCTAGAAGAAATGGGACCTAATCTTTTTTTAATGAGGCCGAATGTTGAAGAAGTCGGCTTCCCCTTCAGATTACCGCTCGCGAAATTAATGAAGACAGCTTCGTTCCCTCGCTGGAGAAATAACGGGGATGGAAATTAACAAATTCACATGAGGTATTACGAGGCCATGAAGTGATTTGATCGTAGTAGGTAAAGCAGGCGCAAGGCGAGGCCTGTCAGTTTGGCCTGAACAGTCCACCGGAAAGCCAGTCGCCTGAACGTGTATAAGAGCATTATTCAGATAGATTTTACTTTTTGGTTCTCAAATTTTACAGAAATCAACTTGAAAATTAATAAACTTTTTTTGTACTAATTGAACATAACTGTGATGGTTAATTTTTTCCGCTAGTTGCTCATGCACCCACTACTGTTCTTTTTTTTTTTTTTTTTTTTTTTATCGTATGAAGAATATTGAATATTTTTTCTGAATATTTAAAAATCAATCACGCAATTCCAAATATCGTCAATTCATGTCGTCATTATACCGAGTCCCTCTACTGGAGCAACATCAGGTGCAGACGTTTCTGGAAGCATTTCAAGTGACATAATACCACCTTCAAAACCCTTCCTAATACCACCTTCTATACCCTTCCTAATACCACCTTCTATACCCTTCCTAATACCACCGTCTATACCCTTCCTAATGCCACCTTCTATACCCTTCCTAATACCATCTTCTAAGCCCTTCCTAATACCACCTTCAATACCCTTCCTAATACCATCTTCAATATCCTTCCTAATACCATCTTCAATATCCTTCCTAATACTACCTTCAATATCCTTCATAATACCACGTTTAATAACCTTCCTAATACCATCTTTCATACCCTTCCAAATATCATCTTCAATATTCTTCCTAATACTAGCTTCAATATCCAGCAGGATACTCCCTTCAATAACCTTTCGAATATCACCTTTTTGTTTATACGCACAAATACATAATTTATGTTGTGAATGTTTTTGTGAATACATTTTTATTCACAAATTTTAATGTGAATTTATTTGTATTCGTATATTTAAATGTGAATGTTCTTGTAATCACTTGATTTTTTTTTTTAATATTCACAATTTTTGTGTATATTTAGAATTTGTCCTCTAAATTAAATTTTATTTACAGAACAATTTGTGAATACAATTTTATTTGCATTTATATATATGACATACATGAATACAAATAAATTCGTATTCAATCTTATGAATTCGAAATTATTTATATTCGTATTTACAAATAAATGAGGTACACATAAATTCTTATTTTCATTTCTAAATACAATTATGCCAACTCTAATTACCATCCAATGTAGAGTAGGACGGTAATGACATTTGCTACAAAAATATTTTTAATTTTTTTCTAAAAGAATTATATTAATAAAAAAAATTGTAAAATAAGTAGTTTTTGAAGCACTATTTAATTGTTAGACGAAAAAAAAAATGCATGGATGTTTTGAGTAATAAAATGGGAGACGGTAATGACCAGCAAAATACTCCAATCGTGATTTACCAGATAAAACACATCGCAAAAACTGATACGTACAACATTTCTCTTCTGAACCTTTTGGACAACAAAAATCAGTTTTAGAGAGCTGCTCCAACATCTATTTGGAAACAATTTGCTCCATCCTGATAGGTTTTCTCGTAATTCAAAAAGGCGGACGGTAATGATGTCAAATCTGAGGGACAACTTTTAAGTCGCTATTGCGAAGTTAGATTTTTTTTTTTTAATTTATTTAAATTTATATAATTTTAATTATATGAAAAAATATAATATCCTTCCCCCCCCCCCTAAAAAAAATAGTAAAGTGTAATAAATGTGTCCAGGGACAGCGGACGGTAATGATTTTGGGTCTATAAAATTAATAATTTTGACATTAAATTTTGAAATTCAGAATTTAATTTTGGTAGCATTAATTTCCTCTTTATTGCATTAGTGATTCCAAGAAGAAAAAAAATTAAAACATCTGGCCGTCTTAATTATATCGCCAAGGGACAAGAATGTTAAAACTATTTGAATAATGCTCATATATTGCGGCCCCCTGAACAGTCTTAACTGACAGACCGGCCGGAATATATACACGTTCAGATGACCAACTTTCAGTCAGCCGTTCAGACGATTTTAAGCACCGATTTCTCCGACTAAAATAGAAAATAGAATTTCAGGATCGGATACTTCTTGAATTGAAACTTTTTTCACACATTTGGCATTCTTTCAAACTAAAATGTATATATAAATTTGAGTTATATTAAGGCTAGTTATGTATTAAAAGAAAATTATTTTATGAACAGGCATGAGTAATGTAGAATTTAAGAGTGTTTCCTCCCTTCCTCCATGGGGAGGAGACCAACATATGAGGGAAGTGCATAAATAAATATATGTATATATTCATACATAAACATATATACATACATATATATATATATATAAATATATATATATGTAGGGGAAGGTGTTGTACCTCTGACCATATTGTACCTTTGACCACCGAGGCTGTGGCGGCATGTAGCAAACTTTTATAAATTTTGGTATAATCAGTGTTTAGCTCCTTCACTAGAGGGCTTGTGTAACCTACTTTGGATTATTCAAGTCAAAGAGGATTCTTGCAAAAAATACTTATCCATTTCTATCATAAAAATGTAAGTTATTTATTGATGAAGTTTTGCCTTATCATATTTTTTTTGTATTATGTCTTTTTAGATGGAAATCATTTGACAAAGTTAATTATTCTAATGACAGTTCAGATTCTGATACTGACACCGAAATTTCTTCAGGAGAAAGTGACGTTGATTCGTTTGATAAATGTCGTGAGTTATGTCGATGACCAGTAACAATCTGAAAAATATGATTTGGAAAAAGGAAATTTTATACTTGTTAAAAATAAAAGTAAAAAGACTATTACATATTTAATCGCATAGATTTGTCGTATTAAATGTCCAATGTCTAAGATCCAATATTTGAAAAAACAAACTTTAAGTAACAAGTTTACGAGAAAAGATGAAAATTTCTATGATATTGGTGTTGTAGACATTGTGGCTAAACTTCCATACCCTACTATTGCTAGTGGATCTGCTTGACAGTTAAAACCTTTATCGATTGGACTGGATTTTTCAACATATTAAGCATAACATAATATCCATAATAGCTTATTTTATCATGCTTACATCCTTGTCCTGTATTTATTAAACTTACAATTAATTACAATATTACTGAATAACATTTTTTTTCTGCACTGCAGTGTTGTTTTTAGGTGGTCCCCATTGTCAAAGGTGTTGACCCCATGGTCAAAGGTACAACTACGTGTTGTACCTTTGACCACTCTACGATTATTTTTAAAAAAATATTAAATGTAAAGCTAGAACCTTGAAAAAATTAAATATGATAAGTAATAGAATACTAATTACAATGAAATAAAAATAAATTAATTTATCCTTAAAATTCAAGCCAAAAAAAAAATCAATTGTGCAAAGTGGTCAAAGGTACAACACCTTCACCTATATATATATATATATATATATATATATATATATATATATATATATATATATACACACACACACACACACATAATAAAGTGTCCATTACATGTAGAAACATATACTGGAAGAACCATTAATTTATCAGGTGAAAATTGTGGATTCGTCCAATCTAAAAGAGGCTACAAAGTTAATAACTTTTCTCTGAATTAGTAGCTCGTCCACATTTCTACTAAAATATGGATGAAACAGTGGCCCGGAGAAGAAATAAACGAATTATGTCTGACGGCGTTCCGTCTCTTGAAAAGTAAATTGAGATGAAAAATGAGTGAAACGAGAAAATGTTTATATTTACACAAGAGGGAAAGAGAAGTAGACGAGATGAATAGTGCCGCTTTGAACCCAGTTCTTCATTAACTATGTTGATTCTGGCATCGAGTCTCTGCTGTATGGATCTTAGGCTCATCCTGAGGATGGTTCCAGATTTCCTGCTTGGTTGTCTGGATTCGTTTAGGATTTAGTATCTCGATTATGAAACTCCGGTACTTAGTCTTAGTAATTCGGTAACACGCTAAGAAGTAAAACTACCTTGTAACCATTTTCTTTTTTATGGGCTTAAAGGCTTCCTTAAATAATAATGTGCCAAATGTTCGAATTTGCAACTAAAGTCACAATACTTTTCAAAATTATAAACCATTTTTTTATCTGTATTACAAGAAAGTATTAAAAAAGAAAAAAAAATCATTTCAGCACATTAAAGTTTAATTTAAAGTAGATTTTCTTAAAACCATGTTTCATTCCATCTTTTTTTCGATTCATTCAATTATAACGATTTTATGTCTGCTTTTCGACGGATATTTTAATATAATAATTGTTCACCATTTTCGAAAAATTACTATTTCTTAATCCTTCGTTCTTCACTAGATTATACCTACTTCTTACAAAATAATTTTAGTTTTTTTGTTCTAGTTTAAAAGTTGCCGTCTGCAGACTATCGCCCGTGAAAAAAAGAGGGTTTCCGTTCGTTAGATACAGAGCCGCAAGTTTGTTTTCGAAGAATTAATAATTTTTTTATTTTTTTTGGTACTTGAACAACCCATACAAAACTTATGACATTACGAATTGAAAAATAATTATTAATTTGTTATTCGTAAATTGGAGAAAATTACGTCGATTTTGATCGTACTAGATAGCATTAACCCTTAATCCTACATTCCCAAGCTAAAGCCATTCGGAACACAGATCTTCTACGTATAACAAAGAATAATTATTCGCTGGTAACGAACTCGTCCAATCGTTTGTTATCGGTATGCTATATACGAAGGTCTGTGATAAAAACATAAAAAAGGTTGCCATAAAGGTTGTGGCCCCCATCAAGATAACAGACATATATATACAATAAAAATTCTAATCGGGGTCCATTTTCGATATCTATAAGATAGGATTGACTAAGATTTTAAGAAGTTCAACCACAACACCTATATTCTTCGGAATTTACTAAAAGTTACACAAAGCAGCAATATTTACTTCGATTTTTTATTCCTAAATTTTGATAAATAGATGCAACTATATACTTCGTCTGGTTGTTTTTATCACAAGAACTATTATTGTATCAGATGAATATGTTATTATTAATTTTCGTTTAAAACATCGAATATTATTTTAAAATATTATTTTTTAAATGGGTCTGATGTTGAGTCACAATTTATTTAAATCAATCTTTCTCCTGATTCCGTATAAATTCATACTGTACTGTTGTATCATACGTGAAGTGTAAGCTGCAGTGTAAGTTTTTAGTTTGTTCCTAGATGAAAATGGCGTGTAAGCAGTATATTTCTGAACACGCAAGAGCTTGGATTTAAAGTTACTTGAATGCCACTTGTGTTTATATTTTATAGAATCCGTTATTCGGGGAATAAATTAAGAGAAAAGATTTTTATAAAATATACACTAATAAATTATTTTATTTTATTAATTGTATGTTCTATGAAATATATATTTGCAGTTTTAATCTTCACGCTAGGATATTTATTCAAACCTGAACAAATACTTAATCTACAGATAATGTAGATATTCTAAATGTTACAGGGACACAATGCCGTAGACTGTGGCCCTTTCTTTTCGATAGTTTGTTTTAAAATGTTATTACCTTATTTTATTTTATAATAAGGTAATGTATATACCTAAAACATCTCAACTTCTCATTTGATTCATTATTTGCTGATCTCGATGTTTCACGTCCACAGACTCCTCTTACCTATTTCATATTTATATATTTTTGTTTTAGACCTCATGAGCCTGAATAAGATGAATATGGTGCGAAACGCCGCAATAAGGAATATACTATTTTGAAGGTACTAATCATTTTAATAAAACTGTACGCATGTTAATTAAATACTCTATTCTAACATCTTCAAAACTTTCATCTACATATAATTTTAGCCTTAACTAAAGTCGACCTTCCACATAGAGTCCGACTCTCAGGAACAGCGTCATCTTAGCGCGTTCCCGTTCCTATCCCTAGTGACAAGCCACCAAATGCTTGGAATAGAAACTGTTAATGTTTTGCCTTAATCCTTCTTGAAAAATGTACAGACAACCCAGGAAACTTACGGTATTCTTCGTGGAAATCATTTCATTTAAGGGCCGATTTTTCAGAATAATATCGCTACTTCGAAAATCGCATTAGAACCCCACGGATAAGATTATATCCGAAAATCCAAGAAAAATCTATTTTTCACCATTCTTCTCGACAAATTCTATAGATATGAGTGAGTGAGTAGTATTTGACAAATATGTAGTAAATTATGTAAATGTTCTAATATTTTCTCCAAATGTGGGCTATATTCAGTCTGTAAGTCTTGCATGTCATGTCGAATGTCCAAGTAGTCGGATGTGCTTGATTGTTAGTTGAAAATTACAAATCCTCTTCTAGTCACGTACTTCAGTGATATTGAGTAAGAAGTGAATAACCAATTCTGAGACTCGTAATCACGACTTCTTCCCTTCCTGTCAGTCGATTACTCGATGGCCAGGCATTCACGGTCTCCTTTATTTTTCGTAATTTTGTTGTGGGTAGTATGTGCTCATATGTTTTGCCACTTGTTTGTCATATAGTTGTTAGTAATTTTGTGAATATCTTGTAATGTAATTCGTTGTTTGTCTACAACCAATATTTTTGTTTCATGTTGGCTTCTATGTCTGCATCTGAGTTTCCACATAAATTTATGTGTCTAGGAATCCAAAACATTGTCACGTGAATCTTATGTTTTGGTAATTTTTGTATATGTTCCAAAATTTAAATCAGTATTTTCATTTTATTGTAGAAATGTTTCAGTTATTGTGAAAATGCCTTCCCAAGTTAAAGCTAACGTTATATGTTTACTGTTAACTTGCTCCAAAAGATGTGACTGTAGACGTATAACTTAAAAAACACTAAATGATATTACACAAAGTTTTTTAAATTTGTAAACTGACCAATGGCCAATTTTTAAATAATACATATTATTATTGACGTTAAGGGGTGGGTCCAAGTGACATTTTTGAAAGAAAATTAGCTAGATACAGGAACGAGTTGTGAACACCGCAATCTTGTGGGTGCTAAATAGATCCAAGTGATTTTCTTGACAGTTGCTGCCACCTAGCTTGTATTTTCTTGAGTATTGTCACTTTTCTAATATTAAGTCCAGAAGAAAATTAAGGGGTATATGTGTGGATTCTTTAATTCTTTGCATATTAATCATAAACTGGATGATGTACCTATTGTGTGTCTTCGATAGTAAACAGCTAAAGATCTGAGGATTCGTCTAGTATGATCGGAACTGTAACTAGCTTTTGCTTTTACCACATATGTTCAACTTTGACTCCATTTTCCTCAAAACATTGAGTTCGTTGAGGAAACTTGATCTCTAGGTTCCTCATTTATCAAACGGTGTACCAATTTTCAGCAGATTCGATATTAAAAGTCAAAACCATATATAAATTTACGCCACGTGATGTTCTGATATTGAATTCATGAATCGTATAACAAATAAGGACTTGATTTTGTATATTGTAATATAAATATTCCTGGAGTTTTTGAAAAGCCTTGTATCGTCCTCGGCTTTTTGCATAACAATGCGACATAGGGACCACTCCAGCGGAATACAAATTGCGTAAAACAGCTGGCGTAGATTACCTCCCCTCACTTGCATATGGTAAATATATTGCACTACATGTGAAACCGAGACTACGCAATGGCGTAAGGGAAAAATATTTCTGTACGCTCAAAGGAAAACTTTTGTAATTGAGGTACACCTGTTACTAGTAGTTCCTGTGCTATGCATAGCAATTATTTTTAAATATTATATTTTTAAATTGAAAATCATAATTTATTGAAGTAGTTTAAAGCACCCCCTAGACGGTCAATATTAATATTTATCATTTAGGAGAGCTTGAAACGTATATATATATATATATATATATATATATATATATATATATATATATACGTTTCAAGCTCTCCTAAATGATAAATATTAATATTGACCGTCTAGGGGGTGCTGTATATATATATATATATATATATATATATATATATATATATATATACATATACATACACAGGGTGGCCCAAATAAGTGGGCCACAAGAGACATAACTACTAAACGGTTTTAGATATCAACTTTTTTCATAGGGGCAAAGTTCTAGTTCTCGTCGAGATCTATAAAATGATGCCCTCGGAAATAACACTTCTTAGGGCTCAAATAGGCCTTTAAAGGTAAGAGTTTCCTCTTTACCCATATTTTGCATTATATATTTAATTGGGAGTAGCAGTAATGTCTGCCTTCTCCCCTCATCTCATCTAGTGTGTTGCCATTGTTTGATCAAATTTACTTATTGTACATATTTGTACAGATTGTATATCAATAAAAGATGAAAAAAAAAAAAAAATTAAAATGTACTAACAAAACAAAGAAGAACCGTGCAAATGGGGTTCCGATACATCAAGTACCTATAGTTCTCTGTAAAAATAGGTTTTCATTTGCATGTATTTCTGATCTTAAATTCAAAAAAAAGGAACTTGAATTTATTTAAATATTATTTTTGTTAAGGGAGGGGCAATTCAGCATATGAGTAAAAAAAAGTGCGCGAAAAAAGCGTTTTTTAGCGCGGTTCCTCCCTCCCCCATAGGGAGGAACCCCGCTTATAGGGTTGATACAATGAAACAATCCGGAAGTGCCGACTAGAAAATTTCGCGTTTCAGAACCCCTAGAGACCGAAAATAACGGTGGTTCAAATTTGTATATATATATATATATATATATATATATATATATATATATACATATATATGTATATATTTATTTATATGTATGTATATATATATATATATATATATATATATATATATATTTGTCTGTTCGCTCATTTCTGGCTTCCCTAATGGTCCGATTGTGATGAAATTTGGTACAAAAATCCGTCTTCCAATTTGAAAGGTCAAGTTCGTTAACCAGCAGAATCCGCCCACTGGAAGATGGCGTTTAGGGCCAAATTCGCGCAAAAAAAATCGTAACGCTTACGTTTTTGAGTTCATAAGCTTGTAAGTACTCGTTTTATAGGCTTCTTGGGCTAGGAAAACGAATGAAACCATTTTCAAGGCGATAGCTTTAACCGTTTTCGAGAAAATTGGGAAAAAAGTTTTTGAATACCGTTTTTGGTTGGGGTACTTGGAATCATGGGATTCAGTTGAAACATTTTTTGGATGTTTGAATTTCATCAAAACTAACATGTTAAACTTTTGGTTACGTTTGGAGTTAAGGAAGGGTTAGAATAAAGTATTTTATTAACAGACATAAAACGTTTTGGTAACTTTGTATACTTTCCTTAATATCTCGAAAAAGGTTGAAAATCTTGGTAAACGGAAGAATACCATTAGAAAGCTTACTAAGTGCTCTACAAAAAAGGTTCTGATGTATGTTTTGATTAGGCGATGTCAATCGGAGAAATAAGTGCTTAAAACATTAAAGTAATTGATTTCGCTTATTCGAACTGTTCTTTTTGGTACTTAGAATCATGGGATTCAGTTGAAACATTTTTCTGCATGTTTGAATTTTATTAAAACTAATATGTTGAAAATTTGGTTACGTTTGGAGTAACGGAAGGATTAAAATAAAATATTTCATTTTTAGTTATGAAAAGTTTTGGGAACTTCGTATATTTTCATTAATATCACGGTTCGGAATCTTGGCAAGCAAAAGATTACCATTCGAAAGGTTACTAAATTCTCTACAAAAAATGTTTTGAAGACATTTGCGATGTCATATTTGGAGAAATAAGTGCTTAAAACATAGGTAATTTCGTTTATTTGAACGAATCTTTTTGTGTGTTTCCTACAGTGTTTTTCACTGCTCGTTATTTTTGTGATTGCTTATAGTAGTCAAATGTATTAGTCAATAAAACAGGATAGGTATAAATAGAAACAATATTTTGTTTCAACGGCATCTTGGAATTCGAAGATGCCCTATGAATATCTAGATTACTGTACTGGTGTTGATTTCGTTCTTTAGTATTGTTTTTGGTATTCCCTATTTTCAGCAGTTTTTATCTATTTATTAATTTTTTTGTTTAAATTCATTGAACAAAATCATAGGAATTCGAAGGTGAGGAGCTAGGAGGCTTAGGGTGGGGGGCATTTTCCCTGTCCCCAGGTACCTCTCAGTGTACCCTCGACATCTGTAAGTCCCTTTCTAGAGTCATAAAGATAAGCCTCCAAAAACTTTAGGAATGTAGGATTTCTAATTTTTGCGAGTATCAGAACAGCCGCTCTTTACATACCACAGTGGTACTGACGTACCGGTCTATACTAATTACACTCCACACGGTGGTAGTACTTGGTGTATGCCACAGCGGATCGCTCATTATAACCTTATTTTATTCGTATTAAATAGATACCTAAAAAAAATTTATTTGTGTATAAGTGTAGCGTTTTTGGGATTAGAATAAAATATTGTATTAACAGACATGAAATGGTTCGGAATCTTCGTATATTGTCCTTATTTTATTTTTTTTATTTCTTTTATGGTTCATCGAAAATGAGCCATTAGCACCATTTTTTCCTTATGAGCTTATATAATACTTAGATTTAGCTAGCAATAATATTTTACACCGCAATTAAAGTGACTTGCTTTTCTTACAAATATAATATGTATATTATAATATAAACATAATACATTAATTTGTCTGAGAAAAAAAGTCCAACCCGCAGGAACTGCATCATCTTAGCGCGGTTCCGTTCTTATCTCGAGTGCGATTATTGAAGGAATATAGCAGCTATCGGTAGGTATTAGCACCATTTTTCCCCCTTAATATCTTCAAAACAGTGGGAAGTACGGTATAACCATTCAAAAGCTTACTAAATTCTCTACAAAAAAGATTCTGAAGCAAATTTCGATGGGGCAATATCAGTCGGAGAAGTAAGTGCTTAAAACTACGAAAGTTTTAGTTTTGTTATTTTAAACGGGTTTTTGTCACTGTTTACCTCACTTTTGTTTTTTAAGTTTATTTAACGGTGAAATGAGTATTTCATTAAAGCTGAGAAAATAAGAATCATATTGGTAATAGAGTTTTCCTAGAGTGAGCGTCGCGATGACGGGAGAGTCCCATCCGCTTAGAAAACTGTCAGTTTCCATATGTGGCGCTTTAAGCTTCCTTCTTTTTGAGATTTTATTTTATATTTTTAACGAAAGATCAAAACCTACCGATAGCTGCTACTATTCCTTTACTAATCGCACTTCGGATAAGAACGGAACCGCGCTAAGATGATGCAGTTCCTGCGAATCGGACTTTTTTACGTTAAAATTGGATAAATAATAATATATAATACGTATATATATATATATATATATATATATATATATATAGAGAGAGAGAGAGAGAGAGAGAGAGAGAGAGAGAGAGAGAGAGAGATTTAATGATACATACATTAGTGTGTTTATTTTTACAGTTTAGCCAAAATTTGTTCAAGGGCCTGTAACTGTATGTTTGTAAAAAGAGAATAAAGGTTTTACATCCCCTAGTTTGGTTAGGCTTATGGTTATGGCTGGTTACACCCCCCCCCCCCCCCCATTGTTATTTCCTGCTTTTGCCCCACAGGATCGATATCAGCAGTGGATGTAGGCTTCCATACAGCGGTAAAACTAGAAGAACCACTAAAATTTCTCTATTTCGTTTATACAATTTTCGTTTTAAACTACCTTATTTTATATTTTGTGCCCGACATTTTTCGTGCTTTCACATCGGATCTCTTTAGGAGCTTTACTTGCCAGGAACTCCTTTTGTCATTTACTTTCAATGCTCACAGGCGTGATAATGTGTTACGCCTGCCTCCATTTAGAAACAAATAGAAAGTGAGATATACGAATATTTGGGGCCATCCCCTAGAAGAACTCAAATAGGACTTTTTGCAAGCAGAATACCATTTCAATGCGAGAAAATGTGATTTTGACGAGGTTTAGGATTGGCCATTTAAAAAGGAGGGCCCAATCTTCGCGAGCATAAAACATTTTATTCGAAGTTACTTCATAAAATTATGACCTTTCCGTTCATATTGCTAGTGCCACTTGCATGGATTGGCATACAAACAATCAACATGCAGTATCAACATTTTTTGAAAACACCTCCAGAACAATTAGCTCACGAAAGGCGGAATTAAATATTAAAAATATTATCACAGTTTTATTCTATAATTCATCGGAAAACCCATCATTATTAGTGCATAGTAATTTTTAATTTGTGTGTGTTTATTTCAACATTATAGAACCCTTCACCATAGGACTACGATAGTGTTGAAATAAAAAAAATATTACATATATAGTTCCCTTCGTCTCCTTTGATGATATACGGACTTTGACTATTCGAAATTATTTTTACAATTAAACAGCAAACAGTTAGTGCGAGAGAGAAGAAATTGTGCCCCGGACTTATTCTTTACTGACATTACTCCGAAAACGACACTCTAAAAAAAAATGTTATGCAACAGATTTATAAACTAGCCATTTAAAATTTAAGTTTACAAATACAATTTTTATTGAACTTATTGACACTATGACAACTACCACAGATTTGTTTAAGAGAACTCCAATAGTGATTACATCTACAGTAGCTATTGGATTGATATTTGTTTGCTAAATCTAGGTTGTGTAATCAAACCGTTGATCTTGATTGAAAGAACATAACTAATTACACACAAGATGGATTAGAGTTAATGCTAATCAACCTAATAGCCTTCCCAATCCCAACTACTAAAACACTAACACAATGTTATAATCAATCACTAACAAAATCCATGTTAATAAGAAATCATTTCTATCAGAAAATTAAACGATAATCTGCATTTAAGAAACCAAAACCACTAATTTCATCCCATCAAAAATTACTTTATAACCTTTTATGTTGACAATTTCGAGATATTATAGGAAATATAACAAGATCCAAATCCTTTTCGTATCTGTTACTATTTTTTTTTTTCTAATACTTCCTAACTCCAAACACAACCAAAATTTAAACATTATAATTAGGTGAGTGTAAAATGATTGGACCAAGTTTCAACTGAATCAATCGTTTCTGAATATACAAACTAAAAAAATGGGTTCATTCGTTTCCCTTCGTTAGAAAACCTTATAACGAGAGTACCTGTAAACAGATTAACTCGAAGTATACAAAGGGTGTCACCGTGTTTCCATATGAAATCTGCACTGGCGTCTTCCTAGACTTTGATTTATTTATATTATGTCTAGTTCCTAGAAATAAATTTTCGTCAATTATCAAACCTCTAACTGTACTCGTTTTGAGGAAATAAGGGTTGAAACCCCTAACATCAAAGTCGTTTTTCTATGAAACTATACTAGATCTTTAAACGAAACCAACGTGAATTGAAGCTATTGATTAGGTGTACCTTGCGTATTTTTTTTCATAATTTTCGGACCACTTATAAGATAAGAAAAAAAAAATTGTGAAGATTTGCACTAAAAACCAGATGTATCGCAAATATCTCAAGTTACTCTTAGGATGTTTTTGTTATTCAAATATGAACCCTCAGATTGCTCAGAGCATAATCTGTATTGTACAGATCGAAAAATTATTGTCATATTGTGAGCCACTAAAATAATAAATACTAAAAATCTTCATTTTCTACAAAAGATAATTAATCTTAATCACTATTTTCCTCAATAGTTTTGGTATCACTTGTAACTTCGAGTAAATGTGTTAATATTTCCGCGGGTTTAATTTTTTTTTATTATTAGTAACAACCAAGTGATAAGAAATAAATTATCGAGGCTACCTGAGAACAGCAACCAATGGTCCTATTGGACCTATTGGATCTAAAACTAACAACGGGACCGGCGCTGCAGCGATCACAGAAAATCAAATCAATACCATTAAATTGCACGACTACACTACAGTTTATACTGCAGAATTACAAGGTATACACTTATCACTGTCCAAAACATTGAGCAAAGTGATATTATAATTTGTACTGATTCATTAAGTTCTTTACACTCTATGGAAAGCTCCGTGAGCTGCACTACTCGTCCTGTTCTATAGATATAAATCCACAGCCCCTACATAACTCGAAGGTTTTACTTCCTAAGAGAAGGAACAGGTGCTCCTGTTCTTTACTTTATGTGACAGTAACTTCTCGGGAAGCCCCTTTATTTCGATCTACCGTAGCAGCTTTGTAGTCGACAGCTTGCTTTTCTGCTGTCTTTTGGAAACCATACTTTTCCAAAATCTTGACATTCGTAATAGCTACAATATTCTAGTCCACCGAATATGACACGTCGACAAGAACGGCAATTTCGAAAGTCCAATAGTCTTCAAAATAAATAAGCCACTTTCGGTCAAGAATACTGAACACTTCGTCCATTCCTCTTTACTCTTCCAAATAAAAGTCACAATCGGAATAACGCCTTTACTCCTAGTAGATTACATTTTGAAAAAAAAAAAAAAATTAGGATAGTTTTGGTGGTGGTTTTATTCAAATTGACTTCGCTGATGAATGCCTAAGGTCTGGAACAATTTTCAACTGAATCAATCGTTTCTGAACTTTTAAAACGGTTAATTCGTTTTGCTTCGTTCGAAAATCAACAAAACGATTATCTGCAAGGATATTAACTTTAAACGTAAGTGTTTCGATTTTTATTGCACGAATTTCGCCCCCAAAACCGTGTTCCGTTGGACTAATTTTCCAAATTTCATCTAAATCGGACAGTGTTTGGGCCTCAGACATTGTCTATTAGCTCTTTCGCAGGCTCAAAAATGACTAACTAAAATATTATATAGTTATACCACACATAACTCTCCAGTCAAAGTTTTTTATTTCAGGGTAATATACCTCCGATTTCAACTCAAAAAATGTCATTATGATTACTATTGATTATTATCGAATAATATAATCATTTATGATTATATTATTCGATCAACATTATAGTATACACACACGACTTCACTATACACGACTTTGTAACATTTCACTTCAGGACGCTGATGACCTAGAAATTTCCTGCACTTAACCCCACCCCACTTGTTAAAAGAGAGTTCATGTTTTACCCGCGCCAAAACATAGTCCAAATAGAATATTTAAAATGCGAATGGTTCACCAATGTTTCGGCGAATGAATCCTTGTATTGTAAAAGAGAAATAGAGTCGTTTAACCGGCCCGCTCCTCTTGTGGAGATCCTCTTGACCTTGAATAGACCACGTGAAGTGGTAGGAATGACAACTCATTGATTCAACAAGTGGTCAACTCCTATTGATTCTCTAGTCCTTTCAGTTGCAAATGTGACCGCAAATTGAGGCAATTCTCTTTATCTCTTTGCGCTAATCAACAAAATTAATTCCACCCTATAGAATTATTATTCAGTTTGTTTTTATTATCTTTTCCTGGTTTTATACCGATACATATATCGTTTGTGTTTCGTTACTTATGTATGGAAGAAAAACTTTTTCATGGTAAACTTTATTTATTGCCTTCTTCTGTCTTCAGAAGACACCATCACTTGAGTAATTTTTGCCAATTGAATAATTTAAATATATACTTAAATTTAGTAATAGATAATAAAAGTTACAAATGAAGATTTAAATAATAATACATTTGACGAGTCTCTCTGCGTTCCAGTGGCTAACACGGTATTCAAACGCGCTCTTCATGTGGGAAATGGAGGTTCGAGTCCCACCATTAATGTTTGCGACGGGTGGCTACCTATAAATACCACGGTACTAATGGTCTAGTTGCAGATGCACTATAAAAAATAAATCAAATAATATATATGCTTGAAATAGTACAGTATAAATATCTATCGTTTACACCCCGCAGTGTACACTTCCGTAGTTTGGGTACTCATGCGTAATTATTTTCTTTTTACTCAAATTTATTTTATTCTTTGTTTTCCCCTAATTATTTTGGTAGGCTAGTTAACGGGAGATACCGGGGCCAAATCGCAGGCTGACAAGTTAATTTGCCCAAAAAGTAAACATTTGAAAATTAAAGTGACAGTGTATAACGTCTTGTGTATTTTATTTATTTAATTTAAATTTTAACGTCCATTTATTATTAACTACGAATTTTAGGACGGGTTATCCCTAAAACAGATTTGTTGTGTATTTTAGAGTGGTTTAATACAAAAAACGTCCGACTTGCAAAAACTGCGTCATCTTAGCACGGTTCCGTTCATATCTTATGAAGTATATAGTGCCACTAGTAAGGGAATAAACACAGTTATGGGTAGGTTTTGATTTTTCGTGAAAAATATTTTTTAAAAATCTTGAACATAAGGAAGTTTAAGGCGCCAAAATAGGGAAATGACAGAATCCTAAGCGGAATTGTCTCCCTCTGTCTTTTCAACGCTCGCTCTAGAAAAACACTATAACCAATATCTTGTTTTACTAAAATACTCATTTCACAGTGAGGTAAACAGTGGCAAAAACCGATTTTGAAGAACAAAAAAAAAATCGGTTTTATGCACTTATTTCTCCGACTGACATCGCCCCATCGAAACTTGCGCTCTCTCACACGCTCCTTATTATTACTTAATAATAAAAAATTATTAAGTAATAATAAGCAAATCCATAAAGACCCTCCGTAAGTGAAAATAAAAATGGAAAACCAGCAAATATTTTAAAACAATGAGAAATTTAATTTCAAAATATGTATTGAATAATTTTTATACGCTTGAATATTTTTTTTATTTTTATTTATTTATTTTTTACGGCGCACCGACATCTGGCCTATTAGCACCGGCATCCATGGTGAAGGTAGGATTTTTTTTTAACGAGCCGTGAGATGAGAAAATTTCTCCCGCCTGACTCGAACCCACCATCTCTCGCATGAGAATCACAACCACTAGACCACGGGGAGGCCCACTTTAATAATGTTTTACGTATTGATGTGTTTAATATGTTGTAGTATAGTTTTTATGTGTTGGTTGTCTATTGATAGCATTTCTTGCATATCATGCGGTAACAACGCTGAACCGCATTTAAAAACAAATCTGTTTCTTCTGGGCATTAATTAGGTACAATTGGACCGACCTTATCTTCTAAGGGTATTTTACCTAAAATAGTATTTTTCTGTCCACAATCTTACCCGTAAGTTAGTTCTTGTTATTGTAATCTTCCACACAAATTGTCAGATGTAATGTTGTCGTTTTCAAGTAAACTATTCTTGGTCCCATCTTTTGGATTTTTTTTATTTTTTTCAGGTAAGGGAGTGAATTTTTCCCCATTAAATCGATCTAAAAAATAATAATAACACAGTGGTAATGAGTGAGTAAGTCTGGAGAAAGCAACTTCCCCTTTAGGTCTTTGTAAGGTAGCCTGGTTAAGCGTTTATAAAGGGAGAGAGAGGGGAGAAGACCACTTTAGTCCTTCAACCTGATTAAACATTAACCTACAAAGAGGGTTCCAGCTCTGATCTTTGATCTATTAGCTTTAGGACAGAGAATTAGCAGTTACATTATCTTCAAGAACAGGGGATTCTTAGAAAATTTTCTCTGTGTACTAAGAACACAGAGGGGTAGTTTTTCCCGTTGACTATAAAATAACACAATAAAGGTCGATTCACGCTAGACCGAGTCGGGTCCGGGCCGGGCAGGGACACGGTGAAACAATCACACCAGCATTTTCAATGGACTCGTTCACGCTACACCGGGCCGGGTCCGTGTTTTAGCACTTTCCTCCGAAGGAAAGTAGCTATTGAGGTTGGACTCATGACGGAATTTTTGAAAAATTTCTTCAAATCTTTATCGATCCTACCTAGTAGACACCGAAAATGACCCCCGTTAAAATTTATATATATCTATATATATATATATATATATATATATATATATATATGCATATATATATATCTATATATATATATATATATATGCATATATATATATATATATATATATATATATATATATATATATGTGTGTGTCTGTTAACACGATAGCGGCCAGAGTTTTTGTTTTTTCGTCACGAAACTTTGTATATAGCATTCAATTAGCAAACTATTGAACGAGTTCGTTAACCACCAAAGTCGGTCCACCGGAAGGGGGGGTTTACCCCGAACCCAAAACACTTATTTGACTATGTCAGCCGTAATATTTGTTATATTTCAACGAAACTTGGTATTCGTAGTGTTAATATAGAGAAAAAAGTGAGATATAAAAATGAACTAAAACGGTTCATTAGAAGGGGGGATTTACTCCGGACCCACAATACCAATTCGCCACTACCAGCCGTGATTTTTGGTATATTTCGACGAAACTCGGTATTCGTAGTGCTAATCCACAGGTAAATATCTGTTGTAAAAATAAACGAAATCGGTTCATTAGAAGGGGGGGGGGTTTACCCCGGACCCACAATACCAATTCGCCACTACCAGCCGTGATTTTTGGTATATTTCGACGAAACTCGGTATTCGTAGTGGTAATCTACAGGTAAATATGTGTTGTAAAAAGAAACTAAATCGGTTCATTAGAAGGGGGGTTTACTCCGGACCCAAATTCCTAATATACTCATACCGGTCGTAATTTCTGCTGTATTGTAACGAAACGCTGTATACGTCGTGGGTAACTCATGAGAAAGAAGTGTTGTAAAAATGAGCTGAATCGGTCAATCGGAAAGCGGGGTTTTAATTTGTAATATATTTGAATAGAAAAGCCGGCAGACGTAGGTTCACAAAGCCGCCGCAAGGAGCGCTTTCTACCACTAGAGTGACTGTATCCTGTTCCTGCTTTAGATCAAAATACGATAATATAAGGTTTTTTGTATTTATTACGTAGTGTAGTAGGTGCCATGTGTAAACAGAACTCTGGAAGCAAATTAATAATTGATCAGTTACTCATTACAAAATGAGAACTATTCACGTTTTTATTTTATTTATGTAGGATATTTTAAGCAAATTGTTCTGGAAAGCAGTCTACACTACCCTAATTCTGAGGAAAGTGCTTAGTTATGCAGCTCCTGCGTGACGGACTTTTTTGCGTGTGTGATTGCTTCACTGTGTCCCGGCCGGGACACGCTGGAACAATCACACCAGTATTTTCAATAGACTCGTTCACGCTACACCGGGCCGAGTCCAGGTTTTATGCGTGTGTGATAGCCTCACCTTGTCCCGGCCGGGCCCCGGCAGTGGCCCGGCCCGGACCCGACCCGGTCTAGTGTGAAATGGCCTTTATTGTGTTATTTTATAGTCAACGGGAAATACTAGGTTGAGTTTGGAATGATATCATTGCATTATTTTATTCTTATTTCGTTTCTATAAAAGTTCTTCTTAGTACACAGTTTTAGGGATTCCGTCTTATCAAGTGTTTAATAAAGAAACTGTCTTTCTTATTTTCTTCCAATATTTCATTTGTTTTTCTTTTATTCTTCTCTGAATTCTATTTTTTTTTATTATTATTATTTTTTTTTTGTTGTCCTCTTATTTATAAATATATTTGAAATAATTATTCGAATTTGTAACTATTAATATATAGTGCACTTTAACGGCATAGGACAACCACATATCTATAAACAGCACATAACGTCAGATTGACTCGGTGCATCGTTAAATAAAATAAATAAATATTTTATTTCTATTTTAAAAACTTCCGAACGAATGTAGCTATCAATGTTTTTTATTATTTTTATTTTCAAATATTCTTTTACCATACCTATTAAGTACCCAAACTGAAGCCTATAAATTATAAAATATATATATATATATATATAAATGGGTGTGTGTGTGTGTGTGTGTTTGAGTGTGAGTGTGTGTGTGTTAGTTAACCAGAAAATACCATTATTCCCGTACGGCCGTAATATTTGTTATACTTTAACAAATCTAGGCATTCGTCGTAGGTAACTAAAGATAAAGTGTGTTGAATAAATAAAACCTAACAAAAAAATAAAATAAAAATTAATAACTGATTCAGCTGTTCATAGAAAGATAAAAGAACAAATTAAAAGAAAGACATTTAAGTCATCTTAACAAAAAAAAAAGGAATTAAGTAAACTCGGAACAAAAGTTAAACTTTTATTTGTTTCACCATTAGCGTTGTTGATTATTAAAATGAAGATCTTTTTTCCGTGTTTATGGAATATATTAGCTAGAATCCATGTGAAAGGAGAACTGGTTAAAGGGTACACCCAATTTGGTGACCCTTCTTCATCCTTTGTCCTTGAATGGCAGAATAAAATATTCAAAGCTTAGCCATGTATAATTGGAGTCGCTCAAGGCTTTGTGTTAGGCACTGCTTTGTGTCTTCTTTTCTCTCCTTTTCCTTCATTGCCTGTCTTATTGCTTTAGTAATTAGTTTCTTTCATTCAAGTAAAAGATAATTGTAACTATTTACTTTTTTGTTATTTTAGGCGTGTATAAATTTAAAGTTATTCCTTTGTTTCATGAGCTCCGCAACGAAGTCGACTTGCTCAAATTTAAACAAGCATCATACATATCAAATTTAAATATTGGTAGCTAACAGTAAAATCATAGGGAAATAATATATAAGGCATTAACAGAAGGAAAAACAAAATGAATTAACCTTACAACAAAAATTAACAGCTTTGTTATTTTCTCTTTTGTTACTATATTAAAAATACCTAATCATGACAATAAAATAAAACAAAAACAAAAAAACGTTTTACCAACTACAAATATTATTATTATTATTATTTTATTTTTACGATACTTCACATCAGTAGTGAGTTGCATCGAATGGTCCTTTTGCACCTAAGTGCTGCTCATAGTGATATTTCCAACACCAAGTTAGTAAATCACCTATCTAAGTAAAATATATTAACATAAAAAATAGGTAAAAAAATAAATAAAATTAAAGAAAACAAAGAATCTATAAAAAACCCAAGAAATAAATTAAACATTAAATAAACTAATCTAAAATTCTGTACGTTGTGAATGTTTTCATATTTTGTCGTATATGTTAATATTTTTCAAGTGTGTTATAATGTTGTCAATATGGTGACTGCTGTCAGTAAGTAGGTCAGTAATGTCCCGAGGTATGTCTAAGTTCGCTATAAGCTGGCAGTCTGTTAGTATATGTTTGACTGTTAGTTCTGTATTGCAGATCTGACATGTGGGTCTATCAGTATTAGTCATCAGGTATTCGTGAGTAATGCGTGTGTGGCCTATTCGCAGTCTTGCAAGAACTATTTCCTCTCGCCGGGAATTTCTGTATGCGCTTGGCCAGTCAGTAAATGTATGTTTGATTTGTCTTAGTTTGTTGTCCGTCAGATTAATCCATTCTAGTTGCAATTTTTCTTGTATGGTATTTCGATGCGTTCTAGTAACATCTTTGATGCACAGTTCGTAGTGTGGGTAGGTGTCGTTCTCAGTAGCAAGTTTGGCTTGTAAGTCAGCAGTCGTACTCAGTCCAAGGTTTTCATGTCCTGGCAGCCACCATAAAGATATATGTTTTCCAAGTGAGTGTAAGTAATGAATGTGTTCTTTGATTTCAGAGCAAGTAGGGTGTAACGGGTACATGTTTTGTAGTGACTGGAGTGAACTCAGAGAGTCTGTGAATAAGATTACGTGTGAATGTAGTGTCGATGGAATATTCTTTATAGCAAGGAGTATGGCATGCAATTCAGCTTCATATATGCTACATGTTGGAGGCAGTTTTTGAGAAAATGAGTTGCCTTCAATAACCACTGCAGCTCCTACGCCATTTTCTGTTTTTGATCCATCTGTGTATATTTTGAGAGAGCCTGCGTGTTTTGTTAGAATTTGTTTGAAGTAATTACTGTAGAAGAGAGTCGCTGATGGATCTGTTTTTTTGTGAGTTGTGAATGTTAAGTTAATGTCAAAGTTTTGTATAGTCCAAGGTGGTATTGATATCAGTCTGTCAGGTTTACTGTCCAAGTGTAAACATCCGAACAACTCTTTTATTTCATTAATTCTCATGGAAAAGGGCCGAGCATGTTTTCTTCTGTGTTCGTACAATTCTGTATTAGGTGCTTCTCCAAGATTACGAACACATGACAAGCCTTGGACTTTATGAAAGTACTCCATTGATAATATTGCTCTCCTGATAGTCAGTGGAGCTTCATTTGCTTCAGCATGCAAGCTATTTACAGGACTTGACCTGAACGCACCTAGTGCCAACCGAAGTCCTGTATTATGTATGGGATTGAGTATGTTCAGTGTACTGGGCTTGGCAGACGAGTATGCTACACATCCATAGTCCAGTAGTGACCTGGTGAAACTCCGATAGACAGTTAGCATTACTTTCCTGTCAGCGCCCCATTTTGTATTACTTAGAATTCTCAAAAGATGCAATGATTTTTTACATCTTTTAACAAGTTCCTTGAGATGGGGCACCCATGTGAGTCGTCTGTCGAAGTGGAGTCCTAGGAATTTTATGATGTTGGATTGTGAAACTGGTGTATTGTTAAGAAGTAGTTGATAGTTCGTGTTTTGTCTTTTCTTGGTAAAGAGGATTGATTTAGTCTTATGTGAGGAAAATGTAAGTCCTGTAGTTTCTGCCCAATGTTCCAGTGAGTGTATTGTTTCTTGTATTTTGGTTTGAGCTTCATGTATGCTCACTGATGAATAGAATATTAGTAGGTCATCGACGTATAGGCAGTACTGAACGTTTGGTGGGATGAAATCTCGAACAGTGTCCATTGCAATTAAAAACAGCGTTGTACTTAGCACGCCCCCTTGAGGGACTCCAGTTTCTTGTTTAAAGACATCTGAAAAGCAGTTACCATTCCTAACTCTGAATGTTCTGTTAGAAAGAAAACCTATTATAAAATTAATAGCTTTTTGTCCAACACCCCATTCAGTAAGCCTAGAAACAATCGTCCCCTGCCAGACCGTGTCAAATGCTTTATTTATATCAAACGACACAGCTAGTGTGGATTTTTTGACGAGGAAGGCATCTATAATAGACGATTCAAATCGGACTATGTGGTCTAACGTTGAGTGTCTCTGCCTGAAGCCACATTGAAATGGTGAAAGTCGGTTTTCATATTCCAGTAGCCACACTAGCCTTTTGTTCAGCATTTTTTCAGCTAATTTGCAGACACAGCTGGTGAGAGAGACTGGTCGGTAACTTGCTACATCAGATTTATCTTTATTTGGTTTCAGTATAGGAATCACTATGCTATTAGTCCAAGATTCAGGAAAGTTTCCGGTGTCATATACCGAGTTAATTATCCGTAGAAGTTGAGAAAGGCAAACGCTGGGGAGATGTTTGATCATGGAATATGTAATGCAATCAGGTCCTGGTGAGCTGTCTTTAGTAGATGATAGTGCGTAATGTAGTTCGTCGAATGTAAATGGTTCGTCTAGCTTATTATGTCCTTGTGGTATAGTCCGTAAAGGTAAATTGATATATGGGTAGGGTACTGGATTAATATTGTCAGGAGATGGTTTTTTTATTTATCAACTACAAATAAAAAAACCATGTGGACTTAAGCCAAGACGATATCGTAGGCTTCTTTTCCCCTGGGACTACTGAATCATTTACAAAATCACAGCTTCTTACAGCACAGGATGTTTTATTATTTACATACAAAATAACCAATATAGGCATTCATATTAGAGCTGTATTCCGGACGGTATACGCTTTAAACGATTCAACTTCAATTAAATCAAATAGTTTTTAATTAACTCGAGATGATGGGATTTGAACCCAGATTGTTTCGTTTTACTTTGGGGTATGTTGCCCTTAACGCTACCGGGCTTCAAAACAAAGAATTGCAAGCTTATTTCCGAATGACAGAGGAACATCAAGCTCTGACTTCAGTTTAAAAGATTGTTAAATTCTCTTCGACGAATTAACTTGACAAGTCGTTATATGAGGCCGTGTCGAGTAACTGGGAATGCATCCGGGCATGAAATGGTAGGATTCAAAAAATATATTTGCAGTCAGAGAGTAATTGGAATTTGGCTAGGAAAAAATCAATACGAATTTTGTAAAAATCTGTATTAAGGGCGTTTCAGCTACTGTTTGGTAGCCTTCATCGGCTAAAAGAAAAAAAAACACAAATGCAGAATTATTAAACAGAATAATTAAAAGGGACCATCACGCCTAGGCAACATGCGTTGCTAGGACAACAGGTCAGCTGTTACCGTACTGTATCTGTTTCATAATATTATTTTTATTTGCGGTTCATTTCAACTATGATGGTCGACCTTGAATTACTAGAAAATTCCCAGTCAGAACACTTTGTGGTAATCCTCGCAAATATAATAGGTGAAATGGGTGTTTCCAAATGACATCTTGGAAACATAAATTTTTAAATTTTAACGTACATTTATTATTGACATGGTAACCTATAGATAACGGGTTATCTCTAGGTTTTCTGTTTGTTGACACTGGTCCGTAGCGCCCCAGTGTCAAGAAACATTGTACTTTGATTACTTATCAATTGATGAATGACATATAGTATGACGGGAACCATGCTATAATAAACTGCAAAAAATTATATAGTAGCGTTAATTTTGATAATAAATTATTTAACGCAATAAAATAAAAAACTACTTATCTGCCGTAACGAAGCACGGGTATTCTTCAGCTAGTAGCAAATATTTTAGAAAAGTAAATCGTAAATGTAAACATAATTTCTAGTTGACAACATTCTCTCAAACTGCGTTAAGTCGAGAATTGTCGTGACCTACTCAATGGGCTTGGAGTGGCGGCGTTTCATTCAACAAGTGGTTTCATCGATTCTTCCCTTTCTTTGACTCAGTTACCGTCCTGGGCAACTCGTCTCGGGGAGAGATTCTTCATTCAGGATTTAAAATTCTATACACTCTGTGTGTGAGTATTAACAGAGTTTGATGGGCTAGTGATAGAGTGTCATCCTCTCTGTCAGTGTTATTCTGCAATAAATGCCGAAGTGGTGGAGCAAGAGCTTAAATGTACAAATAATATATTTTTTAGAACATCTGGTTGAATTTCTTAACCAAATACCTAAAATATTTTACTGTAGTTCTAAGCATATGGAACTAAAAAGAAACCAGAAAACGAAGAAATAATACTGATATCATGGTTGAAAATAATGTGCTTCACAACAATATAACAATGTAACAGACAACAATAAATGCCTTATTTTAAGTAGAATCCCAGTAAATGTAGCTTTAGGAAACATACCATAACTTAAAATTACTTCTAGAAAAAGTAAAATACGAAAATAAGTGGCAGAGGCAGATATGTGGAGATTTAAACGTTATTGGCATACTACAGAGCCCGCAATCAGGCAACAATAAAATGCCATTTTTTAGTTGTGGCTGGGATAGTAGAGCTCTGTCCAATCACTGGACAAGAAAGAATTGGAAGCGGACAGTCTCGTGCCAGGCATGAAAAACGTAATTGACGAGTCTATTGTGGACCCCAAAAATGTTCTTCTACCACTTTATGCGAGCAATATGTGAAGGCTTTGAATACGAATGGCAACTGCTACCAATATATCTGCAAGACGTTCCCCGGAATATCTGATGCTAATCTTAAAGAGAATGCATTTGTTGGTCCACAAATTAAAAAGTTGATTTCTGATACCTTATTGGAACAAAAGATGACATGATACTGAAAAAAAAACGGTATGGGTTGGTTTTAAGAGTGTCATCAAAACCTTTCTGAGAAATTACAAAAATGTAGCTAAAATATGCTTTGGAAAGCTGGACTGCAATATAAGCGTGAAAGTATATTTCCTGCAGTCTCATTTGGACCTTTTTCCATAAAATCTCGGCTGTGTCAGTGGGGAGCATGGTAAAAGGTTCCACCAGATCATAAAGGAAACGGAATAGCGCTAACAGAGAAAATGGAACATCAATATCATACCTGATTATTGGTAAGTTAAGATGGAATGGTTGGGATTCGGCTAAAGAAACCTCACTATGATTTTTGTTAAAAAATCTATATTTTGGACGTTTCGGCTACTCATTGGTAGCCTTTGCCAGCTAAAATGACAAGAAAAACAGAAATTAATACAACAAAAAAAATTAATTTCTGTTTTTCTTGTCATTTTAGCTGACGAAGGCTACTAATGAGTAGCCAAAACGTCCAAAATATAGATTTTTTAACAAAAATCATATTGAGGTTTCTTTAGCCGAATCCCAACCATTCCATCTTTACTTATCACCTCGACGGCTAACAATCTAATCATCACCTGAATATTGATGGTCGCTGAAAAGAAATGTATCAAATTCCTTCCTTAGTAGAAACTCTACAAAACGTTCATTTCAAGACAGTATGTAAAAAACTGGTCAAATATTGAAATTTAAGTGATAATGTGAAACATTAGAGTGTTGACAGATATGGATTTATAAACTTATATTTAATAAAATAACATCAATTCAATAGAGGCTAGTATAAAAATGCGTTTTTTACTATTTCCTGTATTGTGAAAAACTGGTATGTGACGGAGAAAAACTAGGTTCGTAATGTGCTTCAACACACTCAAATTAGGGACAATAACATATTAAAATAAAGAAAACCGACAAAAAGTTAAATTTTGTAGACCAGTGTAAGCATTCGAGGGTGCAAGAAGAATATCTACGTTCCTTGAGAATTAGCTAAATGCAATGAGGAAACTCATTATAACAAATAAATATTAATTTAGGATTTTTTTTTCGTTTGGCCAAATTTCTACCATAGCGGAATACAGTATTCTGTGTAAAGAAAACTTTTTAAATCCGCAATTAAAAATAATAAAGGCCGCCACTGGAATAGAGCAGGTGAAGGCACTGGTTCATTTGGAGTACTGAATAATATTAGCATAACAATCATGCTAAGAAGCAGGCTTGCAAATAGGCAGTCATGTTTACACGAGCCTGGGATTTTCCCCTCAATTAGATTCGTTGGCAGAACTGCTTCCACAGCCGTGTTCCTGTTGGTAGGCTTCTTCCGCTTCTCTCACCTTGTACTTGTTCATATTCTCGCCTCGATGCTCAGCTGAAATATGGGTAAATCTTCTGAGGTGTGAATTGTTGATATATAGGAATTTTCATTAAAGGTAGACATGGAAATGCCATCCATTTGAACAAAATAATTATGGAGTATAAAAGCATGATTTTCGTTATGTCAAATAAACCCGCCTTCTTCCGTATTTTAAGGTGGCCATACACGTTCAGTTCAATCTCAAGGCAGAGGCTGCACAGTTTGGCCTCGAGGTTTGGACTGGATGGGTCTAGCACACACACGATAAGTAAATAAACCTCAAGGTCGGGACTGCACAGTCCAGTTATAGTAGACCCACTGTATTTGAAGCCAATATCCTCTTGTTCACAGACATCAGGCCAGGCCTGCACAGTACCGGCCTCATAGGACTGTACAGTTACTCTAGTGGTCAATCTACTTTCAATCTACTTCGATGGACTGTACACATCTACTTGGGTCTCATGGATGTCACATACATAGTAAGAAATATCTCAAGAATTGGACTGTGCAGTTCAAATCTTGAGAAATTCGTGACCGTGTATGGGCACTCTTAATACTGCACCTTGTGAGTCGAGCCTACATGTGCCATCTAGATTCGAAGGGCAGGAGCTACAAGACACCAGCGGTTCACTAAACCTTAGGGGGCTCAATGAGGTAAGGGGTATTCTATATATGATATGAGCCTGGTGAGTTTGTGTGAATCACATCTTCAAACATATGATTGTTGTGACATGCGATCAAACACCTTAACTCCTGCAATCCATGTCAAGTAGGGCTAAATGGCAGCTATGAAGTCCTAAAATAAATCTAGTGAAGTCAATAGATAACGATTCAATCGTTTACTTCTTGTGGTTTTTATTTTTTGCATTTTTATAACTGTTTTTTTTCACGAAGGTCAAAACGCAACATTAACTGTTTCTATTCGCATATGTCATTAAGGATCCAGAAACGCGTTAAGATGACACGCTATATATCTTCTGCGTACCAGCGACTAAAAAGATGGACACGTCTGATGAAGCCCAATGGGGTTTGAGCGAAATATACGGCTAGCAACCAGGTGACCACTGGAGAAAGATGCTAAAGCTATATGAAAAGAACAGAATCCCAGCGATGAGGTTTAAAGAAGAAAACGAGAGAATTTTCTGTAGTATGTATATACACAAAAATATCCTTCGCATTCATTGTAAGTATGCCTTTTCTTTCTTCTACAGAAATTCCACCACCCCATAAAGGGAATCGAACCTACGACCCTTGGCATGGATTGTTATATATTATTATTGTTATTAACTTGAAGAACTCCATAGTAATTGTGATCTGCCTATATAACTGTGATTTGGGACCTAAGCCCCATAAATAAATAAAATTAAAAAAAAAAATAAATAAAAATAAAAAGGTTATAAATTAAATACAAGCACAGGATCAGTAACAAAATTATGGACTTCATGAAAAATTAATATCAAATTAAAAAAATAAAACGTATAATTGTAATGATAATATTAATTGGCACCGTAATGACATTTTTGGAATAAATCGCAGATTAGATTTTATCAGATATTTGCACTATTGCTATATTTTATTGTATGACTTTGTTGGCTTAAAGTATGTCAGTATGGTAGCAATATATGGACTCCTATCTGATAACACGAGCTACCTTTTAAGTCATTTTTAACCCATTCGAGTCGAGGATTTTTTTTAAGCATGGCTCCCAGGAGCGATATTTTTTCATTATATAGTTTATTAAAAAAAAAAAAAATCATTGCACACCGGGTTTGCAGCTTGTTCTTTGGAAACATATCGTCGGTGCAAATGCAAAGTATCGAATGTGAAAATCACCACTTTTCTGAATGAAAAAACTTTTATTCATTACTTTGCTTAAGGACAGCCAAATAGTGGGCAGATTCGACCTTTTGACAGTGGATACTTTCCTCTATCACTGAGTGAACTGATTCGAGAGTTTGCTGTCCATTAGTTCAACAGCAATCAGTAAAGATTGAAAATAAAAAATACATTTTTTCACATTCGATACTTTGCCTTTGTATCGACGATATTGCGAGGAGCGGATTAAGCAACATTAAATGTTGTTTTCCTGTACTTTACAAATTAAACTAATTTTTAAAAAATCACATTCGACAACTATTTTACTCAGAATAACTGTCAATCGCACATTACTGTTATTGCACACAAGCGGAGAGGCCGCCTTATAGGCTCAGAAAGCAAGTGCACATACGGTGTACAATCGGTCTCGAATGGAATATTCTCACATTACAAGTCTCACATAGTGGCTTGTCTTGTCTAGTGAATAGACACGATTAAATGAGTTGTTTGTGTCAGATTCTAAGTTGTGTTATTATTACTCAGTCACGACTTGTTCTCTTATAAGTTATAGAATTAAGATAAAATCTTAGTTTTGTTGAAATTCTCTACGAATTTACGAAATGATCCCATATTTTCAATAATCTCCTCAAAATAATGTAATAATATTGAATCTTGCGTGGTTGTTTTTTTCGAAAACCTAATACTTCATATATTAATCCATTACTAAGAAAACAGCTCTTAATTTATAATGATATTTTGAAAGCCAGTTTTACGAGTTTACCGGCTCAATTAATTTTACTAAGTGTTCGGTTCCAATTCCGCTAATTGGAAACTTTTAAAGTGCTACTCAGAGGAAAGTTTAAACCACAACTTTGTCTTGAACTTTGATTTCTTTCCGCCCAACATCGGCCTTCAATTTAGTTTAATGAATGTTTGAATAATTCAAATTCATTCATTTTATAATTTATACATTAACCTACAAATAAATAGTATTTCCTGCGCACTCACTAAACATTACCACCCTCTGGGAACCTGGTAGCGAAACTTAGGTAAAAGTTCATCTCATGTTAAAACAGCGGCAGAATAAATAAATAGAAATTTCAAGCTAACCTCATCAAGAGACAATATATCTTCATGGACTCGGCTAATAGAAACTATACTTCGTTCAATATAAAATAAAGTAAAAAGCTTGCAAATAATCCTTAATAATAAAAAATAAATAAAAGAAAAGCCATAATGTTAAATATGTAATAAATTTCTGTGTAGCTTAACTCCTATACAACGGACCATAACAATTTTCCGACCTACTTTCAACGCTCTTACTCGACCTTTTCCCGAGAAAAATCTTTCGGAGTACTTTTCCGTTGTCCTTACATAAAAGGAGCTCTCCTTTAAGCGCGTTTCCTGCCTCTCTCCATAGAGAGCTTCATATATATATATATATATATATATATATATATATATATATATATATATATGTGTGTGTGTTTTTATTCAAATATATGGCGACAGAATAAATAATAGTCTATATTGAGCGACAAGTGTAGCGGTAGTTTGAAGGATTTCAAGTGGGAAACCGCAAGCTTGAAGACGAGCCTCGTAAAGGTCGACCAACAGATTTATTTATTTATGGAATGTCGACCATTTAGTTCATTTATTTGTTGACCATTCGGTTTCCATTTTCGGATATATTCTTGATGTCATATGGACAGTCATGTCATATGGACAGTCATGTCCAACTCATGGCTGACCATACTTGGCGGCAGCTTTCTTATCATTCCGAGGAAAATTTTCTTTTTTTATAAACACTTTATTCTCCTTGGAATGATAATAAGTTTCCGGCCTATATATAAGCCATCAGTTGGTTACATGTGCTTTATTTTATTTATTTATTTTCATTTCTTAATGGAATATCATAGTAAATATGCACAAAGCATCTGTTCGAAGGTTAATTAAATTTCCTGCAAATACGATTGTTATGTAATACTGCAATCTTGTTCGGCTATATCGGTCCTTAAATGGAGTAATTCCCGCTTAATATGCTCTCAGTATCCAGCGTTGGCGCCTAAGATTCGCTTTCAGGTTTTATTTCACATTTTTCAAAAAAAAAAAAAAAAAAAAAAAATGAAGACAAAACATTTGTTTGTATTCTATGCTTTTCCAAATGGGTCTCAGTATTCCCTGCTTCAACAGCTGGGAATACCAAGCAATTTGGCGGAAGCTCTGCAGGACGATTGTGAACCAGTTAATGTTGTTGTGGAATTTTTAAAAAAGGCTATATCATTTACTATAAAATGTATGATATTAACTAATTGATAAATACATGTATTTATGCGTTTGTGTGTGTATATGTATGTATTCATGTGTGTGTATGTTTGTATTTTTTTTTAATAATAGTAATAGTTTAGGAATTTTAGATTGGTATTAGTATTAGTATAATATAAGTAAGATGTTAGTTTTAGTATGTAGTTAAGTCGATGGTCCTAAAGAAATATAGTGTAATCGCTAGTATATATTAAAAAATAAATAAATAAATAAAATATATAATATATATATATATATATATATATATATATATATATATATATATATATATTATATATAAAGATTAAAGAAAAGAAGAAAAAAAAGAGAAAATAAAAAAAGAAGAAGTATGAATTGACTAACATGTCAAAAGTAATAACAAAAAAAGTATTAAAAAAATATAAAATAAATAATTAAAAAAAAAACAATTAAAAAAATAAATAAAAAAAATAATAAAAAATAAAAGAAATAAAAGAAAATATATACATTTTTTATGTGTGTTTTCCTTTCTTTTTTTACGGATATTTGAATCTGGTTCTTATATCTATGCAATTTTTTTATAACAATTATTTTTTCCAATGCAAGATTCAAATACAACTCTATCTCAAACAGACAATACAGAAAACACATCCTAACGTTAAACTTGCACAATTTAATCATACTCGTAGGGCGGAGATGACCAAGCAGTTTTCTGCCCTTAAACCACCAACCCAACCCAACCCAAATGGGTTGGGTAACCTAAGCAAATAATAACTTAAGCAAATTCCCTTAGGTGACGCAGATTCTGCGAGTCGGGTGTAGGACCTTTTCGGAACTGAGTAAATAAATTAGTTATTTTCACAATACTGAATCAAACATTTATTACATGCATACACAGATTCAATCATTTATTTTAAAAGTTATCGCGTTATAAAAACATGTAGAAACACATCAACACATATTCAAAAAATCCTTCTACTCTTTAGATCGGAGAAAAACTAATGACCAAAAAACAGGCTTACTTAATCCATTATAAACGAAAATATAAACTGTAAAAACAAGGGAAAGATAATGTTTGTATAAATGGTTTATGCATGCGAGAGAAGGACGTATCTGGCCCAACAGACATGATTTACAAGGCAGCGATAAACCGGTTTGTTGGGGGGGGGGCTCGAGAATTCACGAATTTACGAAAGCAAATTGAATTAATAGCGGTCCTCGGATGGTCATTAGCATGAAGGCAAACACTCGCATTTGCCCGTTGCCATTTTTGCCCGACTGTCATGAATTACACGCCGAGATTAGTCTGCAGTACGGGGAAATTAATATTTCTCCAGCTATTCGCTGAATTTTTCCATTTCCATTTCGGAAAGCTATGCTTAGGAAGGACATTGCCATAAAACTCCACCATGTCCCTAGTATTTTAGCATAATAAGAATTACTGCATAGTATGGTAAATGTCACCTATGAGCTTCGATAAACTGTTCAGGAAATAAACATGTCTGAAGTTACAAAAAGATCAGCAGTTGCGGAACATTTCTAGAACACGAATCGCTCCATAAAGTTTGATAAAACAAACGTTCTAGGGAATCTACCTGACACACAAGAAAGATCCGAGAAGCCATCCAAATTGTGAAACATCCCTAGAATTTCAATAGAGAAGATAGTTATAGATTGGGGTAGATGAAGAATACTAAATTAAGATACAGTGGGTGCCGAGATATGCAAGTATACTGGGAAGAAAACCCACTGGCAAGACAGGATGCCAAATGACCTTTTTATGGTCCAGAATCAGCCTGTACACTACCTCTTACTAGCGAAAGGTACTATCGGTGACTGGGTGACGTAGGAAAACGTTCCTAAGCACGATAGATAAGAAACTAACAAAGACAATTCTGGCCCTACATATGAAGGCTACATATCAGGGAGACTATATTTCTATTCACAGGTCATGCAAAAATAAACTAACATCTCCAAAACATGGGCCTTGCAACAACCTACCTATGCAGGATGTGTGGGATAGTGTTGGAAAGACCTGAACATGTAATTTGTGATTGAAGCGCACTCGCAAGTACTTCATGGCGCTTCATGTACTTTAATACTACGGAAATTACAGACCCGGGGACCTCAAAACAGAGATGGGCATAATTTTATTTATAAATAAAAATACGAATTTATTCGTACTTCATATATTTGTGAATACGAATATAAATAAATTCGTACTTCATATATTTGTGAATACGAATATAAATAAATTCGTATTCATAAGTGTGAATACGAATTTATTTTTATTCACATATATTAAATATAAAAATACAAATAAAATTTTATTCGCAAATTTTTCTGTGAATAAAAATAAATTCACAGAAAAAATTGTAAATAATCACAAAAAATGTGAATATTTACAAAAAATCAAGTGATTACAAAAAAAAATCACATTAAAATATACGAATAAAAATTTATTCACATTATAATTTGTGAATAAAAATTTATTCACAATAGAATTCGCAAATTAATTATTAATTTATTCGTATTAAGATGATATTACGAAAGTTATTAAAGGTGATTTTTTTTTTTTTTTTTTTTTTTTTAAAGGCGTTTAACGTCTAGGTTATTAGCGCCTAGATTTTTTCTTGACCCCGAGTCCACCGCAGGACCACCAGCCATGCTGCAGGGACATAGTTTGTCATCTGTACCTCCATCAATAAAAAAAAAAAAAAAAAAAAAAAAAAAAAAAAAAAAATCACCTTTAATAACTTTCGTAATATCATCTTAATACGAATAAATTAATAATTTATTTGCGAATTTTATTGTGAATAAATTTTTATTCACAAATTAATGTGAATAAATTTTTATTCACAAATTATAATGTGAATAAATTTTTATTCACAAATTATAATGTGAATAAATTTTTATTCGTATATTTTAATGTGATTTTTTTTTGTAATCACTTGATTTTTTGTAAATATTCACATTTTTTGTGATTATTTACAATTTTTTCTGTGAATTTATTTTTATTCGCAGAAAAATTTGCGAATAAAATTTTATTTGTATTTTTATATTTAATATATGTGAATAAAAATAAATTCGTATTCACACTTATGAATACGAATTTATTTATATTCGTATTCACAAATATATGAAGTACGAATAAATTCGTATTTTTATTTATAAATAAAATTATGCCCATCTCTGCCTCAAAAGATCAGAGAGTTCGTCAAAGCTGCAGCAGGCGTTGATTGCCTTGTCCTGTCGAGTTTTTTTTTTCTCTTAGGGCGTCCTGGTTCTATCTATCTATACATTGGTGAATTCATGAACACCCGTCATACCGCGGAAGACAGAGAATTCGAATGGCTGCAGGGAACCCAAAAGTACGTTCTAGGTAGACCTACCAGAAGTCCGGAAGAGCGGCCCATTACAGTTATAAATAATTTTTAAATACACATACGATATCTTATTAATAAGATAATAAGATATCGTACATAATAAGATATAGTAGAGTGAAAGAGGAGTTGGGTCTTAGCAATCCAAACATTATTACACACAAACTTACACTAACACCTCCTTGGATAGCTCAAAATTATAATATAGATTTAAAACTCACAAAATTCAAAAAGACAAGTCCAGCCAGTACAATATTATACACAGAATACTTTAAAGCATTTATTACAAAACACAAAAATTGCCAAACATTTTACACTGATGGGCCCAAAACGCCAAATTGTGTCGGATCTGCAGCTATAATCCAAGATAGCATCTTCCGTTTAAAGCTACCACCATATTCTAGCATATTAGAAGCCGAGCTCCGTGCAATCCTTCTTGCACTACAGAACGTCCCATTAACCCACCAGCCACATGTAATCATCTGTAGCGACTCTTTGAGTTCACTCCAGTGCTTACAGAACATGTACACAACACATCCTACATGCATAGAAATTATAGAGCAAATTCACAATTTACATACATTTGGAAAGCACATCACACTATGGTGGCTGCCAGGACACAAAGACTTAGGACAAAGCACGGCTGCTGACTTACAAGCAAAACTTGTGACGGAGGAACCAACTTATGGCCAACTTAAATTGTACCACAAAGAAGTTTCACGGCAAAATACAAACGACATAAAAGACAAATGGCAACTGAACTGGTCGAGCATAACAGAAAACAAACTTCGACAAATTAAACAGACCGTAAGCGACTGGGCTTCGTCATACAGGGATTCAAGGCGAGAAGAAGTAGTGTTAGCCAGACTAAGGATAGGCCACACACGTATAACTCATGAATACCTTATGACAAAGTCTGATAAACCACTGTGCCAAATCTGTAACAAAGACCTCACAGTTCAACATATACTGACAGACTGTAATTTGAGACAAGACTTGGAAATTCCACGAGACATGAACGAACTACTCCGTCATAGCAGTCACCATATCAACGCTATACTTACCTTTCTTAAAGACAACAATATTTTTAAGAAAATTTAACAAACCCCAGACCAAAGTCCTCAAATAGTCAACATGTGGGTGTAGTATGTATTACAACAACCACTTAATTTTCTTAATTCATTGTCTTTGATTGTCTAGACGACCCAAACTATGCTTTTAACATCGCTGTTGAAAGTTTTTTTTTTTTTTTTTTTTTTTTTTTTTTTTTTTTTTTTTTTTTTTTTTTTTTTTTTTTTTAATAAACATCACTCATGACGTAATATATTCATTTATTCATCATTATTTTACATAGGATCCTTCCTATTGATTGCACATGGGGCTATTTTTCTTATGTATGTTGTCATATTATGCATAGAACCTATATTGTAAATAGAAACTGTTGCGATTATATATAGTCATATTGTACATAGGAACTATTTTCTTCGTTTCCTTTATAATTATAAGTTTTTCTTAAAAATGTATTGTTTTTTACTAGTTAATTTTACTTTTAGCTGTATATTATTCACAAACTTAATTGTATAATTAGATTGATACACACAATAATGTAATTGGATTTGTAATTATGTAATATTGTAACTATTTTGTTGTTGTTATGTATTTCTATTTTATATGTGTACCTGGGCGAAACGCTGTCAATGCGGGGTGCTCATAAATAAATTATAAAAAAAAAAAATAAATAAATACACATACAAGCTTGCAAGGCCGATATTCCGTGACTTAAGAGTTCAAGTTCGCGACTGCAAATGGGCGTCAAAAGCGGCGTTTTTTCCCTATTGAAAGAGAAGAAGCACGCTAAAATTCCAATAAATCCCCCCACCCTAAAAAACTGTATTTGTACAATTATAATAAAAGCCAAAAAAAAAATACAAAATATCTAGTAGGCATTAAAAATCCGGTGCACAGAATAGATCACGTTATCGGTTATTGAAGATATTGCGTCAAACTAAATCCGTTGGTAGATTAAGAGAAAGAAGATAATAAATAAAGTGATAAAAGATAAAACGATAAGAAGACTGATAAAGGATAGATAAGCGTAGAAGAATTAGATAAGGAGGCTATAGATTAGGGTCCGTCCCTCCAGCTTTATATATATTTTAGATTTAGATTCTTTCCGTTTCGCAGCACTTTACAACTCCATGTCTTTCTTTTCAACTTCAATCGTGCTCACTTTATTCACTTTAACTTCAATCGTGCTCACTTTATTCACTTTAAATCCTACCCGAGTAAGAAAAGAATCAACCATCCATAAGGAGGTTTTTATACCATCGTTACACGACTTAATAATGACTTTTTCTCATTTACACTGCTCAAAATGATCCAAAGATTAACGAAAATGATGAATCCCTACAAATATATATATATATATATATATCTTTTGTTCTGAGCGAGTATATATATATATACTCGCTCAGAACAAAATATTACATATATACATCTAATTAAATTTTACACATTTTTATCCAAATGTACAAATGGAAACCGCTACTAAGGAGTTATACTACCTTGTGTGATCAAAATCAAAATTGTTTTCTCTAGTTAATGGATAACAAATAAATCAATATTTTTCAATTTTTTATTTATTTATTTATTTTATTTTTTTTTCTTTTATTTTTTTTTGGGGGGGGGGATTTCAATTATTTATGCCATAAGTTTTACATACCCATTGAACATTTTGTGAGGTTACCGAAACATATGTTTACATATTTTATAGAGTCAAATTTATTTTATTTAGTTAAAATAATCACAGTTAATGATAAGATCACTGACACCCCATACGTACTACATAGGGTGACCACGAAGTTCCGCCATCCATCTCTGTCACTAGCCGGTTCCTTAACTCCGGACCACGTCTGACCTGATTTTCGCACATCATTTTCCAAGAGTTTCTCAGCCAGCTACCCATTAATTCAAGATTCTGTCGAATTTTATATGTAACGAACTTTCTACATGTGTGCTGTAGGCATCATCAATTTCAGGCACTTGTTACCTTGTCTACTTGTTCTTGTTGGCTGGATAAAACAAAAGGCTATACGTTGTAAATACATTTGCCACCCCACTTACAGTATTTAAAAAAAAAGGGAAATTTATTAAGGGCCTTACCTTCTGTATTTAAAAATGCTTTTTGTTGTAGTAGAACAATTAGAGTTCGTAGTTCAGACATTGTGCCGCAATTATTATTGGTTAATTTAGGCGAACACAACCTTACTGCCTCATGGGTCTTTTAGTGCGTTTTCTCCCTCCCTCCAAAGGGAGGAAAATATTTATGAGGTTGGCCTGACATATGTGTATGTGTGTATATATGTGTATATATATATATATATATTATATATAACGGTGGACGGCCACCTTTTAGGTACAGGCCACGTTGTATATATCGGTGGTCAACGAGAGCCAGTTTACTCAACGTGGCGATGGCCTTTGGCATTTTAGAAATTGGTTCATTTTTTGTGAAAGTTGCCTATGTCATGTTCATATCCTATTCATATGACAATATGAATAGGATATGACGGTAGGCTTAGGGGGACAAAATATAAATTAATCCTTTCAAATATTTCCTGAATGACAGATTTGAAATTGCTTTGTTACTATTGTTTCTGCAACTTTCTGGCATATAAAGGTTGATAAAACAAATATTAATCTGTTTGTTTCAGGCTCCCCTCCCTTCATGTTGCCTGAACTTGTATAAAAATCCCGACAGCTTTACTAAACGGATAGAACACTGATTGAGATAAAGCTGTACTAATCTACAACGGGATCATCATAACAGGTCGCACGTCAGATCAAAGGCAGTATGCCGACCCTCCTTTGAGCCAAAACCAATACACCTGTCACATCAGGCCCCTATCTTCAATCACTACTAGGCTCTATCGCTAACGCAGTTCCGATTCACGAATACGACCTTAGGTAATTTTCTGGATTGTTGTGTTTTAATACTGCACTAAGAATCCATTAGAACGAGATAAATTGACTGCGTGTTTATAGACTAATGTTAGGGTATGTCGTAACGTAATTTTGGGTATCTTGTTTTACTGGAAAATTCATTTTACTGCCAAAATAAATCACAAATAAATAAGTCACAAACTATTTTATTTCGCTGCTCCTAAGCCGAATTGGACGAAACGCTTGGACACATGTCGACTATTTTTCGATGCTAAATCACTAGAAAAAATGGGCCTAATCCGTGACCCCACCACAGTATACTCCCCTCATGAGGTCAGAACGGCATCATTCCTCTTTAGATAATTTAAAAATACATGTTCTTGCAAACAATTTTCCAAAATAATGTTCATCTCTAGAAATGTTTAACTTTATTCCCCTTTAAAAATGAGTTCCTTGTTTTATTTACGCTTTATTTTTCCAAGTTCTATAGAGTTTTAGTAACTTTGTTCTATATTTTACAACTTTTGTTCTTTCCATTTATAATAAAGTTAGTACTAATTATTTATGCTTTTCTTTTCGATATTAAATAGTGTTTTAGGATTTTTTTACTACATATTTTCAATTTTTTATTACATATTTCATTATATATAGTTAAATATATATGTACGTATTTAGAAGTTTATTTTACATTATTTAGAAGTTTATTAAGCAACAATGCCAATACTTTCGATGCATTAACCCATTTTTGCCAAATGACGATTAAAAAGAGGTTCGATTGCTACGGTCATAAAGCTGGCATAGTTCTACAGCAATTCTAAGGTTTCCCATACAAGAAGAGGAAAATCTTAAGATTTGGACTGCGCGGTCTAAACCTTAAGATATTCCTCGCCGTAAATGGGACATCCTTGAGGCCAGAGCTCTATTGTACATTCCATCGAAGTAGAATTAAAACCCCAATAGATTAACTGTACAGTCGAATGAAGCCAGGACTCTGGAGGCCGGACCTGACGTGCATGGACAAGAGGATATTTCCTTTACATACAGGGGTTCTACACTATAACAGGTGTGTTATGTTAGGAGTACCTCTCTTATCGTGTGTGAGCTAGACCCGTACCAATTCTTAAGGCTAAACTGTGCAGTCCCGGCCTTGAGATTGTAACTGAGCAGGTATAGCCACATCCAGAGTCAAATAAGCGAGAATAAAAGTTTGTTCATAATTACAGATCTGGGGGCTCGCCCATTAATGGGTTAAACAGTTATTTAACGAAATCAGATTTTCCCATTAAAACGTACTTATGAACCGCTTTTGTAGAGAATAATCATACACTGGTTACCCTTCACATACCGCGATTTCCTAGCCGTTTACAACATGTTTAAGAAAATATTCAAAAATCCCAAAACTGCTTATGTATATTTATCAATTATTTTTTTTCTAATATTTTCTTAACCTAAAAATAAATAATTATTTATAAGTACAAATGTGCTCATTTGCTATCACAATGAAAGTCTGTAGATATGAGGTAGGTAATTTCTAAAACATATTTTAACTCCAAGGGCCATGGTGAAGTAACATACATACATTCATACATATCTTTGTAACCTAACAGTTGAACATACAGTCATTCTGGTGATTACAGTGAAATACGACTGAGTCAAGTCAAATACCGAAAAGCAACTAACTATAGGAGAAGAGGATAAGGACTTGTTTCGAGAGAGGTTCTGTTCCATAAAGCAAAGGATTACATCCAGAACCACCTGCTCCTTCTCCAGGATCTCCAGTAAAACCAGAAATTATGAAGCTACTGGAGTATCCCCCCAGGTTTATATTTGTTCAAGGACGACAACGTCTTGGGGATGGTTTGTCCGGTTGGATTTATGGTTGTATATGTTCTCTGTTTTTTTTTTTTTTTTTTTTTTTTTTTTTTTTTTTTTTTTTTTTTTTTTTTTTTTAATTGAAGATATATTTTAATTCTCTAATAACAGAATGTTCAGTGTTCAAAGAACAACAATTTATTGATTCTGATGTAGGTCAGTAAACGAGGCTAATTCTTTTTCCTCTGAAACAGTCAGTGGAAATGTTACCTTTTTTTCGGAATCTGTGGAATTATTTGTTTTAGTACCGTTAAACATAGGGGTCTCCCCGTGGTCTAATGGCTAACCCATTAGTTTCCCATGCGGGAGATGGTGGGTTTGATTCCCACTGGGGACAGAAATTTTCTCATCTTACAGCTCATTGAGAAACTTCCTCGCTGTCCCTTGGATGTCGGCGCTAATGGTGTAGATGTCGATGCGCTGTAAAAAAAAAAAAAATACCGTTAAGCTACTGTTACACCGTTTACTACCCACTGTGACTGAGTCCTTACTATTTCTGCCATCCGAGTCATTCTTGGGTTTGCATTCAGTGTCAAACAATCCGAATGAGTAGTCTTATCGAAGATGTGTGGTTTGTTAAAGCAAAAAAACATTCTTCGACCAAGACCTAAAAGCCTTTATTGCCAAATCGGATTTTATATGAACAAATATTCTGATGACTACCAGACAATGTAACATTATTTGCATTATTATTTTACTAAACAAACATTATTCCACAAGGGCATCCTACAGGCTCTCACGTGTAGTACCATATGGCACTTAAATCCTGTCACTTGAAGCAGCTGTAAGGTTAATGATAATACGAAATGATAACCCATTTCCCTAAATCCCCCATTACTTTGAGCAATTAGTACACAAATTGATTGCATGAAAGGGCTTAGGAAGTTGAAGCGGACTGCTCGGAATTACCTTCTATGATTACTACCTTTGCAGGAGTTAGTGGAATTCAGAGGGTTGAATTCCGTGGTTCTACCACTTTAGGAATTCACAAGTTCCAACCCGCCAAGCCCGAGCCTTCCTAGGGCGGTTTTATGTCATTATGTCAGGGCTCATATTTACAATCTTCCTGGAGAAATTTATATTTAAAGCATGAATTATAATAGTTATTATTATTCTGTCCGTGGAATATTGCGAAATATTTTAACATAACGAATTATATTACAGAAATATCCTACTTAATTTAGTAATGTAGAATTTAACTGTAATATATTTATTCAGAGTGGATCAACTATATACATTATAAAAAATGATAGGATGTAGGAATTGCAATATTACTATTTAAATTGAGACCTAAACATTTTTTTTTTTAAAACTAGAATAACATTACACAACATTAATTAATTACATAATACAGACTTTACCAGCAGTAAGATAGCTTAACCGCATGCAGTAAGATGCTTCACCGGCAAACTGTAGACCGATTCCCATAACTAGATGGACAAAACGCAAGCAAACAGTTCATAAAACTAAGGCGATTATATTACTAGAGATACTTTAGATAAGGCGAATTCGTAATATTATGTAATTATTAGGGACCGGATTTTTAGGATAAAATAAGCCCCCAATTAGGTTTTTCTAACAGGCATAATAGGTCTTTTTAGGTTTATATTTAAAAATTCATTTTTGTCTGTTTTTTAGGTGATAAAAATGATTTGAATAGATTAAAAAAATAGGTCTTTTTAGGTTTTTATTTAAAAATCCATTTAGGTTTTTTTAGGTGATAAAAATGTTTCAATAGGTTCGAAAAATAAGTTCAATATATTATAATTTATCATTAATAATTTTGATTAATTTATAATTGATAAATTAATATGCATATAAATAGTGACATAAATACAAACAACAAATAACATTAAGAGAAAGAAATATATTGAGAAAGAAAATATGAGCAAATAAAAATAAAACGGAAAAATAAGTTATTATTTTAAAAAAATACCAAGTAGTCCAAATATTCAACAAAATAATTATTTAAAAAACAAAGTGAATGAAATTTGCTCTGGAGGAACATCGAAGCCTTAGAAATGGCAGCTGCTTCATTCATATCCAAAGCGTCAACAACTGTTTTTGTTTCTTCCCCGGCGTGTTAAAATGGGCTCTGGTGGAAGCGCACTCCTAGTAAAATTTCCCTGAACGCCTGGACCTGGGAAGATGCTTTTAAGGAAATTTTTTTGATTGACGATATGAGTTCATTGAATTTTATCTTCTATTTCAAAGATTAGGTATGTCTAGGTCATTTAGGTAGGTCTAGACTCTCTCCATCATTCAGCTGGCTCAGATCCTTCGGAGTCAAGACAGGAGTTGTATGACTCATGCCGGCAGGAAATAATTAAAGGAAAGTCACTCCTTATTCAACTCAATCGTCGTCAGACAGCCACTCAACTTCCACCGTCTACATCATCCCGTGAAGAAATTCAATCGTGTAATATGTCTAGTCCCGGAACGTCTAGAACACACTTGCCTCGTATCCCAATACCACACTTGCCTCGTATCCCAATACCACACTTGCCTCGTATCCCAATACCACACTTGCCTCGTATCCCAATACCACACTTGCCTCGTATCCCAATACCACACTTGCCTCGTATCCCAATACCACACTTGCCTCGTATCCCAATACCACACTTGCCTCGTATCCCAATACCACACTTGCCTCGTATCCCAATACCACACTTGCCTCGTATCCCAATACCACACTTGCCTCGTATCCCAATACCACACTTGCCTCGTATCCCAATACCACACTTGCCTCGTATCCCAATACCACACTTGCCTCGTATCCCAATACCACACTTGCCTCGTATCCCAATACCACACTTGCCTCGTATCCCAATACCACACTTGCCTCGTATCCCAATACCACACTTGCCTCGTATCCCAATACCACACTTGCCTCGTATCCCAATACCACACTTGCCTCGTATCCCAATACCACACTTGCCTCGTATCCCAATACCACACTTGCCTCGTATCCCAATACCACACTTGCCTCGTATCCCAATACCACACTTGCCTCGTATCCCAATACCACACTTGCCTCGTATCCCAATACCACACTTGCCTCGTATCCCAATACCACACTTGCCTCGTATCCCAATACCACACTTGCCTCGTATCCCAATACCACACTTGCCTCGTATCCCAATACCACACTTGCCTCGTATCCCAATACCACACTTGCCTCGTATCCCAATACCACACTTGCCTCGTATCCCAATACCACACTTGCCTCGTATCCCAATACCACACTTGCCTCGTATCCCAATACCACACTTGCCTCGTATCCCAATACCACACTTGCCTCGTATCCCAATACCACACTTGCCTCGTATCCCAATACCACACTTGCCTCGTATCCCAATACCACACTTGCCTCGTATCCCAATACCACACTTGCCTCGTATCCCAATACCACACTTGCCTCGTATCCCAATACCACACTTGCCTCGTATCCCAATACCACACTTGCCTCGTATCCCAATACCACACTTGCCTCGTATCCCAATACCACACTTGCCTCGTATCCCAATACCACACTTGCCTCGTATCCCAATACCACACTTGCCTCGTATCCCAATACCACACTTGCCTCGTATCCCAATACCACACTTGCCTCGTATCCCAATACCACACTTGCCTCGTATCCCAATACCACACTTGCCTCGTATCCCAATACCACACTTGCCTCGTATCCCAATACCACACTTGCCTCGTATCCCAATACCACACTTGCCTCGTATCCCAATACCACACTTGCCTCGTATCCCAATACCACACTTGCCTCGTATCCCAATACCACACTTGCCTCGTATCCCAATACCACACTTGCCTCGTATCCCAATACCACACTTGCCTCGTATCCCAATACCACACTTGCCTCGTATCCCAATACCACACTTGCCTCGTATCCCAATACCACACTTGCCTCGTATCCCAATACCACACTTGCCTCGTATCCCAATACCACACTTGCCTCGTATCCCAATACCACACTTGCCTCGTATCCCAATACCACACTTGCCTCGTATCCCAATACCACACTTGCCTCGTATCCCAATACCACACTTGCCTCGTATCCCAATACCACACTTGCCTCGTATCCCAATACCACACTTGCCTCGTATCCCAATACCACACTTGCCTCGTATCCCAATACCACACTTGCCTCGTATCCCAATACCACACTTGCCTCGTATCCCAATACCACACTTGCCTCGTATCCCAATACCACACTTGCCTCGTATCCCAATACCACACTTGCCTCGTATCCCAATACCACACTTGCCTCGTATCCCAATACCACTATTTACTGGAAACATGCTGAAATGGAAGACATTTAGAGACACGTTTCAGTCAATCGTCCACAAAGACACCGCGCTTTCCAACGTTGAGAAGTTCCACTACCTTCTCGGGGCACTCAGTGGTGAACCTTTATCTCTCTTGTCAGGTTTCACAATAGACGAAACATCCTATGCCTTATCCTGGAAGAAGCATCTGGATACCTACGACAACCCTCGTGTTCTTGCAGCGCTGTTCATTCAACAAATTTTGGACAATGATTCTAAGGGAGTCAAAACGGAAATCCAACGATACGAGAATTTTTTGACAAAGGTAGCTGACAGCATAGAGGGCTTCAGATCCTTGTCCTTTGAAGATCCTGTGGAAATTCTATTGGCATATCTTGCACTTACAGCTTTAGATCCACAGACGCGTAGAAATTTCGAACTCTCCCGGAACTGTAACTCATTTCCTTCAGCAGATGAGGTGATAAACTTTGTGAGACAACGGAAGGATTTTGGTTCTTCTTCTACCTGGTCAAGTACTGAATCATCGACTTTTTACAAGCCACGATTACCTAACAGAACATCTCCAAAATACAATCAAGTTTCTCTTCACAGTTCTGAATGCGTTTCTCCAACCAGACAATTGCCCTCTGCGAAGAACTTCAGAAAAACGAATTTCACTGGCACCAAGACGCGATATAAAGCACAAGAATTTTGACTCTGCTTATTCTGTCAGGAAAATCATCACCTGTATGGCTGTTTCAAATTCAGCAACTTGTCCACAAATGATCGCAAAGCGTTCATCAACAGCTATAAGTGCTGCCTTAATTGCCTTCACTCAGGTCATGCTGCCAAAGACTGCAAATCCAAATGGAGCTGCAGGTTTTGCAGAAAAAAGCATCATAGCTCCATACACACTGAAGAACAAGCGCCACCTCACAATACTTCTCTTCTCAGCCGTCCTGGATGTTCGAAGGATATAAACAATTCCAGCTTACTTGGGATGGGCACCAAAATGTATAGGCTAGGTAGTTCAATCTATTAACTAAATTGAATTATACTCTAAACCTGAAAATTGATTAGGGTGGTTCTAAATAAATGAGAGTGGACTGTATTTGAATGAAATATATTAAATGGTAATGAATATTTACATGGGTTGAGCTTAATGGTGGGGGTGGATCTGACTTGGTTGGGCTCACATACTTAGGTTTAAAATTGTGGTTTGTTGCTGGCCGGCCCTCTCTCCCTCCTCCCTCACCAGGATAGTTTTCTTCCCCTACTCACTCATGATAAAACTGAAGGAACGTAGGAAGGAATAAAATAGTCTTGAATAGAATGTCTTGAATTTTGATACACTGCACTTTTCACACACCATATGATTTAAATAGTGATTTATTGTTCAGCTGGATGTGTGATCCCTGAACACCATCGTTATTTAGATGATTTTAGGTGATATCATCCTGAATAGTTTTTTTTTAGGTTCTTCCAAATTAGCATGAATAATACTACAAGACGCGAATCATATAAATCATGATCATTATCATGTTTAGGAGAAAGTTAAAAAATAGGTGAAAACCTAAAAATCCGGTCCCTAGTAATTATCTTCGGTTTCTGGAAAGTTAGGGGCACATGCAGGTGGGTAAAATATGTGAGAACCTGCTCAGGCTAATTTCGACATAATTACCGAGTGTATTTGTGCAATTAATCAGTTTTAAATTTGGTGTATACTCTTATTATGCATACATCAATTAGAGGTATGTAGATATTATTTATGTAATTAAGCAAAAAAAAAAAAAAAAATCAGTCCCGTAAGAGGCCACAAGGGCCCAGAGGGGCAGATACTGTAGAGGTATCTGATTCTTGACCATACGGCACACTAGGGAGATAGTATGGTCACAACTATGCTCCGGCCGCCTGACTTTTCCCTTTGCGGGTACCCATTAATTAATTAACTAATTAATTAAAGGCTGGGTGAGCCTAGGGACGATCTGGGACCCCAAATCCAATCCTCGAACGACGGCACTAGAAGAAAAAATCTTTAGTGCGCGCTCGGGTTTTGAACCTGGTCCTCCAGTCCATTAGTCGAGTGCTCTACCTCTGAGCTAACCTCGCCCCCATTTACGTAATTATTTGATATAAATTAATGTAACGAACAAACATATGGTCTTTGAAACAAAGGTGTCTTTCTTAAAGAGAAATAAAAAGTTCACAAATACCATATGATAGCCAAAGATGGCCAGACTGATTTTTTATTCATATGATAGTTTAAAATGTTTAGTTTTAACACCATCAACCGTTTTTGAGATATATTTAACACTTTTTAACATTGTTTCCAGTTTAACTCGTAGGCTTCCACGGTCCGAGTCATTACAAATATTATTGTCTTCTGGTATTGACCGTGTCACAAACTTCTTTGCTGACGTTTCGCTAGTCATACTGCCAGCTTCCCTCAGGGCTTCAGAGGAAGCTGGCAGTATGACTAGCGAAACGTCGGCAAAGAAGTTTGTGACAGGGTCAATACCAGAAGACTATAATATCAAATCAAGCTAAATCAATAGGAAAAAAATCAGTACAGAGTTAGGAATGGTGGCTGAAAACACTCCTTGGCCCTTGAAATTGTGTTTTATAATTATGTTTGCATTAGTGAAAGAATGCTTCGAGGATCCTTCAGCCTTCCAACTCAACTCTTTTCATTCTCCTAAGAATCCCTCGTCAATTTATCACACCGTTGGCAAACATTCGGAACTTTGTTCGCTTCCTGAAAAGAAATCGTTAGCTTGTAAAGTCTATCCCGTTCGCAGTTGTGTTTATTTTTATTAATCGCATATGGATTATAAATGCCGATCATCGATTATTTGGAAGCATGTCGGCGTGGAATGTCCCTAAATGTTATGTAAATATGGGGTCTTTATATCCGGACCTTGGTAAATGAAAACAAGTTTAGTTCATTCCAGCTTAGGAGATAGCTCCAATTATTTAAACCCAGGAGAGATCGTAAACTGGAAGATTACGACTATTTTAATTGTAGAATAAAACTACACATTTTAATGACATTGTCCTCATCCACGAGAAGCTCCCTCATATGTGGACAACTGGCCCTCGGTAAGATTGGATCCGGGCCATGATTTAAAAAACCCGATTAAAAAAAAAATTATACTACTTACTCACAAACACTCCAAATGAGGAAGATCTAGAGAGGTAGAGTTTCTCGCTTGCTCCTACGGAATCAAGTTGATTTTTTTAACTATTCGTAGTTTGTAATAATTCCAAATTTCACGATTTAATTATATTTTTGAACCTACTTTTTTTTTCATTTCATTTTGTTATTTTAATAAATTGTATTAAAATAACATTTTCGTATTATTTCATGTCTGATATCTATCGCTAAAATGCATGAACACTACTTTAAAATTTTGATTTCTTTATAATATATTTTAGTAGTAAAATAAATTCGCCATTAAAGCAACATATGTAAAATTAAAACATATTTTTTGGTTGTTGGTAATAGAGACCACCATTTCCAATCCTCGAACGACTACACCAGAAGATAAACTCTTTCGAGCACTCCCGAGTTTTGAACTTAGGCCCCCAGCATATGAGTCAAGTGCTCTATAAAATTATATATATATATATATATATATATATATATATATATATATATATATATATATATATATATAACCTTTTATTGAAAACTGCCATGTTCATTGCAATCATTTGGGCCATAAACAAATATATTAATAAAACCAGCCAATGAGCCTAAAGGATCAAAATAACAAAAACAAAAGTCCCCAAAATTGAATGAAGAGACCATTACACGTCATTTTTTACTCGAAAGGTAGGCGGGCCGCTAGTTGTATACCAGAAATCGATTTTAGTAACCTTTCTACTTAGTATCGATATATCAGCCTTATCAGAGAGTAGAGGGTCCTTATCTCTCTCTTCCTCCTCCTCTCATGGACCTCATGAATTAGACCTGACGTAAATAGCCCCCCCCCCCCAAAAAAAACAGCCATTCTTCATACTTGGGTTAGGGGAGTTCACTCGCTTCGCATATTCAATGCTCTATTTCACAGTTGGCATTATTTCGAGTATTGATTCTAGCTACTTAACCAACTCACTGCTTACAAAAGTCCGTCACGCAGGAGCTACATAACTTATGATATTCCTCAGCAATATTGTTAATTCAAGCCGATTTCAAATCAGAGATTATTGATAATGCTGAGAACGTGAGAAAACTATTAACCTTCACAGAAAAAATCGGAACTAAATAAAATCTAAAAACATAAGATAACATTTAAAACAAAGACTTATTTAAATGACAATACTCAGCCAATATGGAATTATGGCAAAGAACTCTGGGGATCCACAAAGCACTCCAACTCCAACAAAACTCAATCATTGCAGTCTAAAATCTAACAACATAAGATTACACTTAATAACAAAAGACTTATTTAAATGACAATACTCAGCCAATATGGAATTATGGCAAAGAACTCTGGGGATCCACAAAGCACTCCAACTCCAACAAAAATCAATCATTGCAGTCTAAAGTCTAAAAACATAAGATTACACTTAATAACAAAAGACTTATTTAAATGACAATACTCAGCCAATATGGAATTATGGCAAAGAACTCTGGGGATCCACAAAGCACTCCAACTCCAACAAAACTCAATCATTGCAGTCTAAAATCTAAAAACATAAGATTACACTTAATAACAAAAGACTTATTTAAATGACAATACTCAGCCAATATGGAATTATGGCAAAGAACTCTGGGGATCCACAAAGCACTCCAACTCCAACAAAACTCAATCATTGCAGTCTAAAATCTAAAAACATAAGATTACACTTAATAACAAAAGACTTATTTAAATGACAATACTCAGCCAATATGGAATTATGGCAAAGAACTCTGGGGATCCACAAAGCACTCCAACTCCAACAAAAATCAATCATTGCAGTCTAAAATCCTCCGTAAAATAGCCGGTGCTCCATTCTTTGTATCCAGTTTGACTCTTCAACACGACCTACATATTCCATTTATCCAACCATTATCCAAAAAATTATATCAAAAACGTCATTCAAAATTACACGGCCATCCTAATTCTTTAATAAACTCCCTATCCTCACATCAAATCCCAAATACCCTCATTCGCCGACTGAAGCGTAACTTCCCTAGAGACCAGAGTCCATCCTGATTGTAATCACTCTGCCTTGTGGGTACTGCAACTGTGCGGCCTGCCTTCTCACGAGCTTCAAGATATATTCACGTTTATCATTTTACTAGAAATGTATCTTTACATTGTTTTAAATTCTGAATAAATAAATTTAAAAAAAACATAAGAATAATTAAATAGTCAGTTTGATTTTACTTAGTCAGATGGCGAAAGGAGTGAACGGAATGAATGTGTTAACATTTTGTTTTATGTCTGTGAGTGAATTAATGAGTGAGGTTAAATGGATGTGGGTTTGTGTATGTGAGTGCGTGCGGGAGCGTATTAGGTGTGTGTTTGTGTCCATAAACGTGAACATTATAATGTAAGTAATTTATAAACTCAGCTCCTCCTAGGGCCTGATCCTTGTGTAAACCGGGAGCAGTAATAAATTCATAAGAAGGACAATGATTCGATTAAATTTAAAATCTGGGTTAATCAATTAACACCTTTAAACAAATTAGAATAACTTACTACCACAAAATATTATGAAAGTTTAATTCCATGGCGTTAATGAACCTAAAGTAGGTGCGCCATAAAAATAACCTATATCTCTGGGTCTATGGGAATTCGTACCGATGAAGATTAGAAGTAATTTTTCAAAACTTCTTTAATGAGTACAATATCAATATATATATTCCTTCAAAAATTGCTAAAACATAAACATTTAGTATCGAGAGGTAAAAACCTTCTAAAACATTCCACAAAACATTGTGCCATCTTAAATGAAGTACAGGATCCTAACTAAATTTACGATGGTTAATGTTATATTATGTTTACATGGATTATTAGGATTATAGTAAAGTGTTTCTAGGTCCGGTTAAGCTACATTTCCATTCATAAACAAAGGGGGTCTCCTCGGCTTGGCTGCACAATGTCCGTATAATCCACGGCGTTTCTGTTTTGAGTAGGATTTGGAGATGGGAATAGCTAATTTTTATGGGAATATCTTCGAAACAACTAAAAAAAAAATTGATCTATACGTTATTCGGAAAAATACCGATTTTTTTAAAATAAAAAGAGAATCGGAAAAATTACGTTTTGTTTATACTTCCTTCGCTCATAACTCCGAAAGTATTCAAGCTAGACATATTTTCAGTTTACATTGATACCAAGTCGACAAAAGTTTACTATTGAAATTTTCTTTAATGTCCCATTATACTATAGCATTCGCTGCTGATGGGTTTATTTAAATGGTAAAAGTAGAAATTTCTTTTGGAAACTTAAAATGCATTTAGGACCTGCATATTCCAGGAGGAAAATGACGTGTATACAGTAGAACAACCAACCAAATATCGTTTAAATTAGTTTGATAATTGTTGCATAATAAATTGCATTTGTGGTTTTAGTGTAAAATTTAAAATTCCTGAACTCGTAAAAAAAAACCTCAACCCCTACACCATTTCAATGTTGATGGTATTTATGCATAATCTTCGTTCGGAACGCTGTTTATCAACGCAAGAGTATTATGCAATACCCGCAACCCCTACAATACCACGCTGCTTTTTCCACAGAGTAATTGCTTTCTTTAATTTGCCGGTTCGTAGAGGAAAGCAAATACAGAGAGAGAGAGAGACAAACAAAGCAACCACTGATAGTGAGACAATGGCTTCAGAAACACAATTAAAATCCATATAATTACTCTTCTTCCATTTCCCTCCCCTTCTTCACTCCCTCTTCAACAACAAATATCCATTATTTTCATTTCCCTCCGACTACTGTGTGGTTTCATTTAGTAATGCACTGATTAAAACCAAAGATTCAATTTACTTACTCAAAATAATTTATACAGAAAAATCTTTAATATTATTATAAGACTAGCTGAATATCCGTGCTTCGTCACGACAGAAAAGTAGTTATTTTATTGCGTTAAACAATGTAACATAAAAATTAACGCTACTATATAATTTTTTGCAGTTTATTGTAGGACAGTTCCCGTCATACTATATGTTATTCATCAATTGATAAATAATCAAAGTATAATGTTTGTTGGCACTGGGGAGCTAAGGACCAGTGTCAAAAAACAACAAACAAATAACCCGTTATTATAAACAGAAGTTTAACAAGCACAGGTTAAAATTCGTTGTCAATAATAAATTTAAATTAAAATTTAAAAATGTATGTTTCCATGACGTCATTTGGAAACACCCATTATATTTGCGAGCATTGCCAAGAAGTGCTCTGACTGGGGATGCTGATGGGTGAGGAGGCTGTGCAAGGGTTCGGGATATTATTACCACGGATGGACCATCACCAGGTATAGCGTAAACTCTATGAGGAAACCACACTTTATTTATAGTAATTCAAGGTTCGCCATCATAGTCGAAATGAGCCGCAAATAAAAATAATATTATTAAATAGATACAGTACGCTAGTGTGCGTATAAAAATACTTAAACATTTGTATATCAAAAAAACCTTTAATAGTGAGTGTTTACATCCTTAAGGGAGTGTCCATGCAAAATTTCAAATTTTTTCTGTCAACTGGATTGGGCTGGACGATGATAGGTCAGTGAGTGGAATTTGACAAAATTAGCGAATTTACAAAATTAACAATGTAACAATAATAATGTATATTATAAGTACATAGATTAATAATAATGTATAAATTTTAATAATAATTGTAAACATGTGGTGTTAATGACCTCAGTAGTCGGAACACCCCAAAAAACATATACACAATTAATATAGAGATAATATAAGCATAATATACTTAGGACGTACCAAATGTAAGGTGTATATTGCCATGAAGCTTAACACCAACGAATAAATAAATAAAATAATCCTATCGTATCATAATGTATTTATTAATACAGATAGTCATATTTGTACTCATAATCCCCCCATTAGTTCCTTTACCTTCCGTGATGGTCAGGGTTAAGTTAATCCTATATAAGATCCCTTAGTTGAAGTGTCTTAAGCAAAGACGAAAACGTATCTCTTTGCCTACACAGCCTTCTATCTTGTATTGATTTTTGAGTATTAGTTTTAACCCTTTGATGCATGATTTCTTCTTTTCGCATAAAAAAAATCTGAGGGGTAGGAATAGGCCTGAGGATAACGGGAAAAATACAGAAAAAAATTCATCGATTTTTTTTGTCGAGAAATTTATGAAAAACTGAAAGATGCCTGTAGGCATCATTATGCGTAGAGGGAGGAATGTTTTTGTGAATGAACATGTATAAGCATTCACATTTATTGAAACATATAAAGAATTTATGAGTTAAAGTTAAAAAGAACTCTCTTCTCTTTTCATCAAAATCACAAATGGTAATCCTTGAAACATGATTTGCCTTTGGTTAAACACAAATAAATTTCACATTTATCACAGTAACCACCAGTTATCACAGTATTTAGTAGTTTGGTTCTTGCAGTTTTCCATCCTGCATCTCATCTTCTGAGATACATCAGACAGTACATCCTCAAACAAATCATTCAAATCTGAGAAGGCATCATTCAAATCGTCGCCTCCTCTAAAACATTGGCTGAAAAGGTTCAGAAAGAACATTGTCGTCGACATCTTCATCATCCGCACTATCATCTGGTGCTGTGATTATATGAAAAATCTGTTTCTCCTCTCCCCATTATCGATCAGATAATGGGATCCATCGCTCGGACCTCAGTACCAGATGCACGATGGTGCCCACAGGAAACAGATGAACAACTACAAAAATTGACTCAAAAAAATAAAACTTCAATAAAACAAACTTTCACTTCGTAAAATACACCACTAGTACTAAGGAGTACAATTTTTTTAGGTCAGAATGAACGGTTTTAATAGTATTTTGGCCTTGCGAAACGAGTCCCCTCGGGGTCAGAAACGAGACTCCTGGTTTTGTCAACATTAACTTGTTTAATCCTTCTTGGGAACAAAGTACAATGTTCAAAATCTTCCAGTCCCTTTGATATTTGTTGATGCTTACAGGAAGCGAAATATAACCTGAAAACACACGAAATGGTGCTCTCGGAGTGTAAAATATAATATGATGCCTGCAGGCATCACGATGCAACAAAGGGTTAAGTAGTTTCTCATTTACTTTGCATGATTCGACTCTGCTTGTTCTGCGTTAGGAATCATAAGCTATTTGATTAGAGAAGCTGCTTATCTGAAACTTCGTAAGAACGTGCTACAGAAGGTTAATTCCAAAGGATTTCCATTTATCCCTTTATTGCCCTATCATAATTCCTAAATCTCATTTCCTTGTACTCTAAAAGCGTTTTCATCCAGTTAAAATAAATTCTATTTGTTATTTATTCTCATTTAATTTATAATTTGCTGTTCAAATTGTTCTCTTTTCGCTCATACTTCGGGAAATGTCATTTACATTCCAGCAATTTCCGAAGGAGTGTAGGTAATGAGCCTAAAATTATGGAAGAGATTTTCGAAAATGTCTTCAAATCGTGAGCGATTCGTGTTAATAGATACCGAAAATAATCCCCGTTTTTATTATAAATATTAAAAAAAAATCATACTTATGTAAGTTTAAGGTAAGGGTGGGGAAGGATCAATTGATTCTTGAAGTAACTGGCAGGAGTTGCTCCCCAAAATTGTTTAAAACATAAAAAACATATATTTGTGAAGTTTCGAACCTGTTCAGGTTCATCATCAGGCATCTTGTATTAAGTTCAGTAAACGTCCATCATAATTTTTAAATTTTATATTAAGGTCCATAAATATTGAATTTTGAGAGTGAACGTTAAATTGGGGTAAGAATCTTCATGATTTGTTGAGTGGACAAGTTATATTCAATCTTCATACCCGGATTTAACGTTCACTCTCAACAATCAACGTTTATGGACCCTAATGTAAAATTTAAAAATTATAATTGACCTTTACACAACTTCTCTTTACCCAGATGTTAAGGTCTTGGTGAACCTAATGAGGTTCGAAACTTTGGAAACATAAGTTAATGTTTTAAATAATTTTGTGGAGCAACTTCTGCTAAGTTACTTCAAAAATGTTATAATTATTTTAACCATTTTACTAGAATTTGAAGGGGGAATGTGTTGTTTTGCTTAATGACCTTTTTCAGTTACAGTTTTTTTTAATTCTATATACAAGTTGAATAAGTATGATAAGTATTATGTGTTAAGAGAAAGGACCAAATTTCAGAGCTATTTAAAATTCAATTAAACGTCAATTAATTTCTGTGGTTTGGCAAAGTCCCAAGCCATTTGCTCCTAAGTGGAAAGAGGGATGAAGAAAGCTGTATTTGCTAGATGCTCCTGTCTGGAGCGGAAAATAGAAAAATGCTACCTCCCCCCTTTGTGTTTCTCCGCGCTTTTTTGCCCGCCTTTTCCCACTCTAGGATTAATGAAGGTAGGCGGGGGTTGTTAGTGCCTACTACTACTTGTAAGTAAAGTTTTAGAACGCTACAACCTCTTACTGGGTTTCATTTATAAGCTCAATCTGTGTATGAACTCATTAATGTATTTTTGGGGAACAGAAAATAGGTTTGCTCATTACATCTTTCGACGGTAGTGCGTCACCATCGCGAGCTCTGGATAAAATATAAACTTATAAAATATTAAAATCGTTCAAGCGGTAAATGCAACAAATAGGTCAGCAAGAGGACATTACTATTTTCTACTATTTACTACTTTTTTTTACTTATTATATCTTTGTCACTTAATAATAACGACACAAACATAAAATTATTTATATGTTCACCAGTTCACTTGGACTTAAGTAAACTAATGCTAACATAATAATTACGTGTTTCAAACATAATAATTATAATTATTTACGATTATAGTAAAAAGTGAATCATCATTATTATGATACACATTTTCAAGGGTCAACCCCGGTTTCCAACCCCCACTCCAGACTCTCTACAGATTGTTTACTATTTTTATGCTCACTTCCTCCATGCAAAGGGATGAAAACATTGATGACGTCGGTCTTATGTTTTGTTGTGGACTAGAAAATCCACGCTTCAGGACCCGTAGGTCTTAAAACCAACCACTTCAAATTTATATATATATATATATATATATATATATATATGTGTGTGTGTGTGTGTGTGTGTGTCTGTGTTTGTCTGATTTAAAAAGTCTGGTTCATTACCCGAAATACTGTTCCATAGGCGAATTTATTGCAAACAATTGTTAGGACTTACGTTTTACGTTAATAGGCTTTTAGGAACACTTTTTACAAGTTTCCTAATGTTGAAAACGAATGAAATAATTTGTAGGGCGATATGTGTAGCCGCTTTCGAGAAAAGATAACTAGTTTTCCTATCGACTTATCGGTCTGGTCAATGAGAAGCGAGGTATTCGGTTGAAATAGTATATTTATATAGTAATGTATCTAAACTAAGATATTTGAATGTTAGTTACATTCGGAGTCAACAAAGTATTCGAAAAAAAAAACATTTTTGTTCACAGTAATTTTTAGGATTTCCGTAAATTATCTTCAAAACGGTTACGAAATCTTATTAAATCGAAAGTAATCATTCCAAACTATTGGCATCCGTCCGAAGTGAGGTATTTTAATTTTGGTTACTTGTGGAACTTAGGAAATATTAAAAAAAAGAAAAAAAAAAAGTTTAGTTATAGATTAGAAAGTAGATTTCTCGTATATATCTTAACATCTCGAAAATGTGATAAGCATAAAGAGACCATTCAAAATCTTACTAAAATCCCAACAAAACCAATTCTCCAGTAATTATCGATAGGACGGAAAAACAAGTGCCTAAGACTTCAAAAGTCATGGCTTTGAACAATTTTTCCCCTCTGTTTTCCTAATTTTTTTTAATGCTACTGATACTTGCTTTTAGGAGTAAAACGAATTTGTCCGTGAAACATAATGCGTAAAATGAAAAACAATGTTTTGTTGTTTGTAATAGACCTTTTCAAGCCAAAGTCGAAAGTGAGTAATATCCCCTCCTGTAAGTTCAAGATTTCATTTGATTAAGTTTTTAACTATTTCAAAGAAAATAAACACAAATACTATTTACTCTTTCTATTCCATGCATTCCATATGATTTTAGTTAAGAGAACATTATGGGAACGCGGTTAGATAATGCACTTCCTGCCCGATGAAGTTTTGAACTAGCATCTCTTCTTTTCCCTAAGAAAGAACCCAGCAAGGCTTGTCGCCTGCCCATTTCGTTACAGGTTTTACGACGACACAAAATTCAAGATACCCCTTTATCCTCCTTTTCACATTTTCGGTCCTGTCCTCTTCTTTCATATTGTTTTCTTACAATAAACAAGCACGGAAGCTGTTTCAGGTGGTTAAGTCATCTATTTGTTATGTCCTTGCTTTTACAATTTACAGTTGTGAAGTAATATATTAATTTTGATAATTAGCGCGTTTTCTCCCTTCCTCCAATGGGCGGAAACCCACTTATGAAGTTGACCTCTCGACGCAAATCCAGAAATGGCGACTAGAAAATTTCACATTCGGAATCTATAGAACACAAAAATAACGGCGGTTCAAATTTATATATATATATTTTATCATACGTTATTCAAGCTGACATAAAAACGTACTGATTTTTATGAAATTTGGTACAGAAATACTTTGTTTCATTTGAAAGGTCAACTCCATTAATCAGCTGAATCTGTCAACCGGAATATGTTTTTTAGGAAACATTCGCGCGAAAAAATCGTAACGCTTCCGATGTTTGCGTTACTGGACTTTTAGGTACACCTTTTTAAAGTAATTTGACGTGTCGAATCTACTAAAACATTTTTTAAGGCCATATCGATATCCGCAGTCGATAAAAGTGAAAAAAAAGAAGTTTTTTCTTAGGATTCTCGGATATATTCTTATATATCTTGGAACTGTTTCGGAGATCGAATTACATGTAAGCTCAGCTTTATACAGCCAGCTCACAACGTTTCCACCCGGCCAGCTGAAATGTTCCAATGATTATTGTATAATATAATTTGTTTCTCCAAAAGATTTGAGGAATCTTAAAATGATTTCACATCATAATATTTTTCCTATCTTTGAATCCTCCTAAGAGTCACTCCCACCGGGACGTCGCCAGCCGACAAATAGCCTTACATGTAAGCTCAGCTTTATACAGCCAGCTCACAACGTTTCCACCCGGCCAGCTGAAATGTTCCAATGATTATTGTATAATATAATTTGTTTCTCCAAAAGATTTGAGGAATCTTAAAATGATTTCACATCATAATATTTTTCCTATCTTTGAATCCTCCTAAGAGTCACTCCCACCGGGACGTCGCCAGCCGACAAGTAGCCTGGTTACGACGGGTACTATCAATAGAGAAAACATGAGATATCGTATCTTAGGAATCATTGCACGAATGTACACGGGCTATACAGGGTGTCCCCAAAATAAACGGCGAAACATCGGAAGTCGATGCAGGATGAAAAAAAAGAAAGAAAAAAGTCTTCTGACATTTTTCTCGTTTTCGCTTCAATGCTTGAATCAATACATGAATAGTACTCAACTAGGAAACAAATTTAAAATAGAAACCTTCAAAGTGTTCCATTATTAAAGAAAGATTTGCAAGAAGAAGGATAAAACTGAAGGAAATAAGGGAATATATAAAGGAGAGAAAGAAGCAAGACAGATTGCTCGATCCTTTGAATAAAATAGGAAGGGAAAACAAATAGATTTGAAAGATTCAATAGGACTGCCATTTCTCGTTGTGTTTCAAGGATTCACTTACTTTATACTCCACATTCTTCTCGGTGTCTTCTAATGTCAATTCCTAAGCGAAGAACCTATTCAGCCAGGACCAAACGAGAAATTTAAAACATTTCATCATAACCAAATCACAACTACCAATTAGTTGTGTGTGTGTGTGTATATATATATATATATATATATATATATATATATATATATATATATATATATATATATATATATATATGTGTGTGTTGGATGTTAATTTTTCGTCGTTGGGATCATATTTTTGGATGGAACGGCATTTTTCTCCAGCGGTGGTACTCCTCCTCACTTCTTCCTGGAATATTTCGCTGGATTCCTCTCTAGCTTCGTCAGCCAGGTCATTATTGTTTCCTCCTCAGTGGTTGCCGAGGGAATTACATTTTTTTTCGATCTGGGCGCCTCATCTCCCAGTACAGGCTGTATCGCAGGAACAATGGCGGTAAAGCTCCCTAGTGTTAGTTTGGAAAGTGCCCGTTAGTAGCGCTGGTGGTCTTGCGTCTCTTTATTCCTCGCCGTATATGTTCGATGTTAATTTTTCGTCTTATATATATATATATATATATATATATATATATATATATATATATATATATATATATATATAATATCAGGGTGTCTACTGGACGATAAAAACAAGAAAATTTCTTGTTATTTCCCAAAATTGAAAATAGGGCACGAAAATAACGAAGAATTCATGAATTATGGAACAATGTAATTTCCTTTAATAAGAAAGAAGTTTTGTAAAAATGAACTAAATCGGTTTATCGGAAGGAGGGGGGGGGGTTACTTAGTACTATGTTTGAATTGAATTCTCCCGCCAAACGTAGGTTCGCGAAACTCCCAGTAGGAGTGCCACTGTTTTGATATGACAATGTGGGCCGTGGAATTCCTATGTCTGCCGCTAGGGGAGCACTGTATCCTTTTCCTGCATTATTACTGTATCCCGTTTCTTTTATTATTCATCAAGATCAATAGATGAAAATCTGAAGCTCTGTGTATTTATTACGTATATAGTACCACGCATACACAAAAACTCTGGAAGGAAATTAATTACAAAATTAATAATTGAAACAGCTGCTCATAACAAATGCAAGAGAGAAGAACTATTAATGATTTTATTTTAATTATCTATATAGGTTATTTTAAGCAAATTATTCAGGAATGCACTCGACGCTTCCCAATTCTGAGTAAAGTGCTTAGTTATGCAGCTCCTGAGTGACTGACTTTTTCTTGTTTGATATCATATTAATTCTGTTGTTTATTAATGTTTTTGTTCATTGAATGTAGAAGAATATTACCTCATGTAATTTTTTGTATTCCACTCATTCACTACTCTTTTACTCTGTGTACGCTAATTACCACTTCAGCTCTATATATATATATATATATATATATATATATATATATATATATATATATATATGTATATATATATATATATATATTGAACGACCAGTATTTTGGTGATCTTTGAATAATTAAACGTCGACTTTCGGAATGTGTCATCTTTATTATATGTGGGGTAGCAAGATTTAATGTACATTTGCTAAAAAAAAACATTTTTTAGCGCGGTGGCTTCCACCCTCAAAGTGAGGAAACCCGCTTTTTATGGAAACATTGAATATATTAAAATTAAAGATAAAAATAGATCTAAAGTGTATAAAGCTGACTACTATCTAGGAAAAGGAAGAGGAAACCCTTGGAGATTGCAATTGGCGAAGAACGGGCACTAAGAACTCTCCAGACAGTACAGAAAGTAGTTATTGGTACACGCTCTATCGAACATGGAGTGCTCGAGAACCTTCTATCTCTCTCTTCGATTGGAGTTACAAGGTTCTAAAGCATAAGGCTTCTTGTAATGTATCTATTCACATTCACCCCTAGCAAAAGCAATATATGAATTTTTAAGATAAAGAATATCCTGACTAAATTATTAAGAGATTAGTAACTATCAAATATTAAAAAAAAAAAAAAAAAAAATACGCAATTACACAAGAGTCAATTTATTAAAAGAGGTCAACATGTTTCGCAACCCTAGATGCCTCTTGAGAAGCCTAAAAATATGTAAAGGAAAAATTAAAGCAAAAAGGTACTCGGCCGATAAATCTGTTATGAACAACAACGATTTTTCACTTAAGCCAAACATTTCATGCATGTGACATTTTTATTATAACGTGCTATTTTTTAAACTGTTTTCAACCTTAATGTGAAATATTTTGCATTTATATCTCGATAAGGATAAGGAATTTTCACATAGACAATTATATATTTTTTGTGAGTAAGAGAAACTGGGAAGGAGGGAGCCAGAGAGGGAGAGAGATTGAAGGATTGAAGGAAAGAGAGAGCGAGAGCCAGGAAGAGAACGAGAGAGATAGACCGAGAGTGAAAGAGAAGAAGAGAGACAGCTTGAGAGGCAGAGAGAGGGGGAGGGAGAGGGAGAGAGAGAGAGGGGGAGGGTGAGGGAGAGAGAGAGGGGGGAGGGAGAGGGAGAGAGATTGAGGTAAAGAGAGAGCGAGAGTTAGAGAGAGAACGAGAGAGAGAGATCGAGTGTGAAAGAGAACGAGAGAGAGAGATCGAGTGTGAAAGAGAAGGAGAGAGAGAAAGCTTGAGAGGCAGTGAGAGGGGGAGGGAGAGGGAGAGAAGGGGGAAAGAGAAAGAGAGGGAGAGAGAAAACGGGAGAGTGGGAGAGAGAGAGTGGGAGAGAGACAGTGGGAGAGAGAGAGCGGGTGAGAGGATAAGAGCGAGCGGGAGAGAGTGATAGTGAGTGAGAAAGAGAGCGAGTGATTGAGCGTGAGAGTGAAAAAGAGAGTACGAGAGAGGTAGACAGTGGGAAGGAGAGAGAAAGCGGGAGAGTGGGAGAGAGGGAAAGAGAGAGCGGGAGAGAGTGATAGATAGTGAAAAAGAGAGCGAGTGATAGAGAGTGAGAGTGAAAAAGAGAGTACGAGAGAGGCAGACAGTGGGAGGGAGAGCCACTGAGAGAGAGATCATGCATATTTGAGATACTAATCTCTCCGTACAAAAGGCAGAGTTTTATAGAAACCAAGTATACAGGCTTAGCTTAAGCGAAATAGGTAGATGTCCTTCCATTCTCGGGAGTTATTAACCCTTTATGCATAAATCTACCTATGTCAAATATTTATACTGTTCTGGCAGCTTTAGTGGGGTTTTCACAAGAGTTAAGAACTTTATTTAGTTTATAAATTGATTTTTATGTGTCTTGAATAAGTGTACGTTTTGGAAATATAACTTCTTTCGGCAGTTTATTAAGCTTAACTCAACTAGGTTCGTTCCAGCGGCACCTCTCTTCTAGGACTAATATTTTACAGAGTAACCTTCTGCGGGGTCTCACGTGGTCTAATGGCTGGCGCCTTGGATTCATAAGCGGGAGATGGTGGGTTCGATTCCCAACCTCCGGCAGGAATTTTATCATCCCACGGCTCGCTGGTAAAATTCCTCGCTGCACCCTGGATGTCGGCGCTAATGACCTAGATGTAGATGCGCCGTAAAAAAAAAAAAAAAAAAAAAAAAAAAAAAAAAAAAAAAAAAAAAAAAAAAAAAAAGAACCTTCTGCATTGGAAACCACGTCGAAAGCCGCTACAGGCTTCCAAATTTTGCTAATTTTGTTTAATTGACAAGCCTTTGAGCATTATCCGACTTTGGCATGTCCAGCTTTGTGCATTTTCTTGGATATTTTGGTTAAGATATAATTTTTTTTTATAACTCTTCGTATTATCTTTGTCTGAAATTGTAACATGATTTTGTATTTTAAAGAAATTTGGTAAAACCAAAAAATATTCCTCGCTATTTAATAGTCTCAATACAAGATGAGTCGATGACTTTTAATGACGTAAGACCTTTTGAAGTTCATCGTTGGGTCTGTTCATTTTCAAAAGCCATCAATGATAAGAAAATAAAGAAAACAGGGTTACTGTTTCTTGATTCGCCAAATAGTGCAGTAACGACGAAACTATTAGCCCAAACAACATTGAACAAATTTAAAATATCCGTCCAGCCCCACAGAACCCTCAACTATTTAAGAGGTGTCTTCTATTGCTCAGATCTTCGAGATTATAAGGAAGACGAAATTCTCAAAGAATTACCCACACAGAATGTTATAAATGTAATCGGCTCTGTTTGTTGCTACATTCGCCACGCCGCAGCTTCCAGACAAGCTTTACATTGGATACATATCGGCCAATGTTCGTTTATACATTCCACCGCCTCTCATCTGCTATAGGTGCGGATCTCTAGGCCATCACCGCTCATCCTGTGAGAAGGAAGAGATATGTAGGAAATATGCCGAACCTCTGCATGAGAACGCGTGTTCTACGATCAAATGTTGCCTCTATGGAGGGAATCACCAGACGACTACCAAACTCTGTTCAATCTACGCTGAAGAGTTCGAGGTGAAGAGGCTGATGGTGTCCAAGAACCTTAACTATCACGAGGCGAAGAGACAGTTGAAAGGACCACGAACAGGGACGTACGCAAAGATAGCGAAGATTGCATCCAATGACACCGACGCAGATGACAAACTCACAGCGTTAATTAAACTATTTAACAAGAGACTAGAAGTTTTAGAAAATCTCCTCGTTAGGAATCAGTGTATGCCAGAACCCTTGAAAGGAAAAGACCTCCGTGACTGTGGAAAATACCACCGCCAAAAGGACCAGTGGAGTCAGCGCAGTGGACTCAGCTTCCCAAAAATCTAGTCCTATAAAAAAAAATATATTGCCTAAAGGAATTCCAGAAACATCCTCAAGTAAAGATGGCGACGGAAAGGGAGTAGCTAAGAAACCTACTCGGAGCAGCAGAATCAAAGGAAACCGAGTTCTGGTTGAGACTCCGAGGAGTAAGGTTCTTAGAGCTCTCCGCCTAGGCCAAGTGGTCCTTGTTCTTCCAGCTACCTGGAGATGCTTGGCGCCTACCTTGTGTCAGTGCGTTGACCGCCACCCGGGCTTTGTGACCAGTGCCTTTGACGTGCCGACTGACCTCATTTAGTGAATACTGCTATGTTTTGTTCAAATGTAGAATCAACTAGTTTTATAGAAGCGAAAGATAATAGTGTTTTTAACAGTAACGACAAAGAATATTATTACAAAATGTCCAAATTAATCAGTAAAAGTGACAACGATAAGAAGAAATCGTGGTATGAAATGTGTGAACAAAGAAATTCCAACAAAAACTGTTTTCCCAGACACCTGATTGTGAGAATGCAGGAACCAGGTAAAACCTTTAATAATATCAACCCTTTTATAGTTAACAAATGGATTTGCTCGTATTCCAAAGAAATTAAAGTTAAAATGTTGCGAAAAAAAGGCTTACTTGCCATAGAATGCCCGAGTGACCCGGTCGCTTCTAACCTACTAAAGACTGACACGTTCAATGGAATGAAAATAAGCGTTGAGCTCATCGAACTTTGAATTACTCCAAAGGAGTCTTCCATTGTCGTGAGATCAAGGACCTGTCTGATTTCGAGATTTTAAACGAATTGACGGGTCAAGGAGTTAAAGAAATTAAAAGAATTGGCAAAACAACTAATTCGCCTCTTTTTCTAACCACTTTTGATTCTCCCGACTTACCAAGTCGTATATTTATTGGCTATTTATCCATTTCACTTCGGCAATATATCCCTTCTCCATTAATATGGAGGGCACGAAAGAGCCCGTGTGTAGGACTTGTAGTGAGGCAAAACATGAAGGCTCGTGTGTTAGAGTAAAATGTTGTTTGTGCGGAGAGGGCCATATCACTTCAGCTAGAACCTGTCCTATCTACGCTGAAGAGTACGAAGTCAAAAAGCGAATGGTTTTAGAGAAAATAAATTACTTTGAAGCTAAAAATGCACAGCTCAAATTAAAACAAACATCTTACGCATCAAGAATAGCCGTAAGAAACGAAGAGCCGTCTACCGCTACACTTCTAGGGCTAATGGAAAGAATGTTGAAACGAATGGAAGTGATGGAAAGCATTCTTCTCAAACACCACATAACTGTACCGACTTCAGATGTAGGATCTCCAACCCTTCTAGCTCGACAAGCAGCAGCTCCGAAAGCAGCAGCTCTGAAAGCAGCAGCTCCGAAAGTAGCAGCTCCGAAATCAGCAGCTCCGAAAGCAGCAGCTCTGAAAGTAGCAGCTCCGAAAACAGCAGCGCCGAAAGCAGCAAGTCCGGTCGAAGAAACAACACAGCCAAAATCGAACACCCCGCTAGTTGGAAAAAGTGAAGGAGTTAAATTAATCAGCCGTAACACGAGGAAAAATGATAGTGACGATTGCAGCTCATCCCAAGACGAGGAGCAGAAAACGAAGTATCTGGCAATTCCAAAAACCGAAAAACAGCCTCTAAGGATATTGAAAATTCTACAACTGGAAGAAAGAGACGAGGAAAGCATACTTAATTTATTTATTTATTTTCTCTCTCTCTTTTTTTTTTTATTATAGTTATCTTATTTGCCTATTACTAAGTAATATTTTATTTTCTATTTTATCTTACTTTTATAAATCTTAATTGAAATCCATGAATATTTCAGATAACCTGTCAATGTCTATATTACAATGGAATATAAATGGTGTTCATAGGCATATAGGTGATCTAAAGGTCTTGATGAGTAATAGAAAGCCCAAAATTGTTGCGATTCAGGAGAGCCACTTAACTCAGGGTAAGGAATTCAGTCTTCACAGATATTCAGTCCATAGAAGAGATTATTCCTTGGGTGGTAGATCATGTGGAGGGGTAGCTATATTTGTTAGTGATAACATATATAGCAATCCCATACAGCTGAGGACTGCACTTCAAGCGGTTGCAGTATCAGTACACCTCCCCTTTAGGGTTACAGTATGTTCCATTTATTTTCCTCCAAGTGAACGACTAGACGTAAATGAAATACGTGACTTACTTACCCAACTCCCCCCACCTTTGCTCTTATTAGGAGACGTTAACGCTTTAAGTTTAATGTGGAACTCTTCATTGACTAATAGCAAAGGCCAACTATTAACAAATATTTTCGAGAATTTCGATCTAATCCCCTTAAACACTAACCTACCGACACACTTATGCCCAAGGACAGGTACTATGACAAACATAGACATTTCATTATGCTCCCCTTCTCTTTTTTCACGATTTTCATGGACAGTTGATGAGGACTCTCATGGAAGCGACCACTTTCCCATTCACATAACACTAAATACTCCAGCCCCACTGTTTCAAACTAACACGAGATACAATACCAAAAAGGCTAATTGGACACTTTACAAAGAACACATTGACCAGCAACTTAACTATGCACAGCCCCAAAACATTGACGAACTAACCTTAATAATAAAACAGGCAGCGGACAGTACTATTCCCAAGACAGCTAACAATTACAAGAAATCGCCAGTTCCTTGGTGGAATGATGAGTGCAGAACAGCTGTAAATGATAGGAAACGAGCGTTGCGTTTTTTCCGCAGGAATCCTTCACATGACAACCTGCAAAATTATAAAATGAAAAAAGCAAAAGCCCAGTGGGTTATTAGGAGAAGTAAAAAGGGATGTTGGGTAGAATTTGTATCTGGCATCAATCGACACACTACACCACATGAAATTTGGAACCAAATTTAATCAAATTTTACATAATAAATACCGTGCCCCTGTTACGGGACTCGGGCATAATAACTCTATTATCACAGATGATTTCAGCATTAGCAATATTTTAGGCCAACAATTCAGTTCTGTATCAAATAATAACCACTACTCCGAACAATTTCTACAACACAAATTACTTACAGAAACCATTCCCATCACTTACATTACTCAATATAACCATCCGTTAAACGATCCTTTTACATTACCCGAACTCAAACTAATTTTATCAACCTTACGCTTGACAGCCCCAGGACCGGACGAAATCACTTACAACATGCTGCAAAATCTACCCGATCTCGGCCTACTTACTCTTCTTAACCTACTGCACAAGGTTTATACAAATGGCATTTATCCTCACTCTTGGAATGATGCTATAGTAATTCCGATTCTAAAGCCAGGAAAAGATAAGAACGCTCCATCTAGCTACAGACCTATCTCTTTAACAAGCTCCATTTGCAAAATAGCAGAAAAAATTATTAATAAAAGATTGCTCTGGTTTTTAGAACATGGAGGTTACCTCTCTCCTCACCAGTGTGGGTTTCGCCCAGGACATTCTACAATGCATCACATTGCATCTATGGAGAATACTGTTCTTAATGCATTCTTGAAAAAAAAAATCAATTTTAGCAGTATCCCTTGACATAGAAAAAGCATACGACACCGTATGGAGGCGGCTTATTTTCTCCCAGCTTTTGGAGTGGGGTGTTCAAGGAAATATCCTTAAATTTCTTGAAAATTACCTTTCCCAAAGATCATTCAGAGTGAGAATAAATGCTACATTGTCTGATAGATTCTTGCAGGAAAATGGAGTGCCCCAAGGAGGTGTCTTGAGCACCACGCTGTTCAACATTGCTGTTAATTCTGTAACGAAATTTATTCCCAAGGAAGTATCTCACTGTCTGTATGCTGATGACCTCATCATATATCATGCTTACTCAAGTCTTACTTCTGCTCAGTTTCACATACAGCACGCTCTAAAAGAGTTAGAAAAGTGGTCACTTACCACTGGCTTTAAATTCTCAGTTGATAAAACTAAATTTATTAATTTTTCTAGGAAAAGAGAAACCCAATCTCCACTATTAATGTTAAATAACCTGTCCATAAAGAGCACAGAAAACCTTAAGATTTTAGGTCTTAATTTTGATAAAAAACTTACATGGTTGCCCCACATAAAAGAACTTGTCAATAAGTGCAAAAAATCATTGAACTTATTGAGGATTCTTAGCAATACTACATGGGGAGCTGACAGATGTATGATGCTTACCTTTTATCGCTCTTACACCAGGTCTCTTTTGGATTATGGGTGTATTGCATATTCATCTGCCAGTTCAAATCTGCTAAAGCTTTTGAATAGCATTCACCACACAGCTCTCCGAATCGCAACTGGTGCTTTTAGAACAAGTCCTGTTGATAGCCTCTGTGTAGAAACAGGAGAGCCGCCATTGGAGTATAGGCGATGGTTCATCGGAATGAAATTTCTGCTAAAATGCAAAGCATTAGGTATGCCTTGCGTAAATGATTTTATGGAAAATAACTTACTGAACAAATATTTATAAAAAAACTCTAAAAACAAACCCCTAATTATACGCCACTTGAAAAACCCTTGTGATTCCACCTTATTACAACATCCAACATTCACTAACACCATTCTACAGTTTCCTCCTTGGAGAGTCGATAACTTAAAAATTAATCTTTCATTAACAAAATTTGCCAAAAACAACCCACTATCTTCCAAATGTTACCAGACGTTCTTTAAAGCTATTATTAAAGATAACCCAACTTCAATGTACATTTTCACAGACGGATCTAAAACCGACTCCGGGGCAGCCTCAGCAGCACTTGTCGATGCCAACACTTACGGACTTAGATTACATGACATATCTAGCATATATTCTGCTGAGTTACAAGCAATAAACTTAGGCCTTTCTAAAATATAAAACACGACAGACAATCTTTCAATATTGTTATTTACAGACTCATTAAGTTCTCTACTCTCTCTGGAGGATATTTACAGTACACACCCAATAATTACACTCATCTACACTAATATTCACCGATTACATAACCACAACATTACACTTGTGTGGCTGCCTGGACATGAAAACATTGACCAAAGCACATCAGTAGACAGTCACGCTAAATTAATGACAACAAAACCAGAAATAGACAATGACCTATTGACTTCACAAGACTTGTTTACAAATGCACACACGCATTCTATGGACGACTGGCAACAGAAATGGACAAGGACTGAAAACAAACTGCGTGAAGTAAAACTCTCAGTAAAAGCCTGGCCTCTTAAAAATAATAACCTCTCAAGAAGAGAACAAGTTGTACTGACACGTCTAAGGATTGGTTATTCCCTTCTTATGCACTCCTACTTAATGGAGAGGAAAGAAAGGCCAATATGTGCAGAGTGTAATGAACAGTTGACTATAAAACACATACTGACAGACTGCAGGAAACTAGAGAACTTACTCATGCCACATCACTTACACGAATTACTAACTGAAGGTAGTCCATATATCAACACAGTACTCCAACATCTTAAACGAATTAAAATATTTTCCAGAATATAACCACATACTGACGTAAATTATTTTTTTTTTTTTTAAGGAACTAAATCCTTGATTAGTATTGCTTCCCGTCTCATCCTTAAGTTATATTTGTAATATGTTGTTAACATGTAGTTAATCTGTATTGAGTTAATTAATTGTTTTATTTTATATTGAGCTAATAATTTAAACTATGTGAAGTACATGATAATATGTGTATGTACTGTGATAATAAGTATACGATGTATTAGTGTTATAACGTCAATATTGCCATTGTATATATGTTATAGTTATATTGGGTGAGTCGCCTTTGTTGCGAGAGCTCATGAATAAATGAATAATCAAAGGAAACCACCTACTAACAGACGACAATACAGTGCTAAACTTAAAAGACGGTAAATAATGACATTTTTAGGTTTTTCACAGATCTTTTTACTACTACTTCTATTTAAAGTGGTGTTTTATCAATTAAATCATTTGATCGCAAATATGATACATATCGTTATATTTTTTGAATTCTTAGTTTTTGAATATTTCTATCTTTTGATTTCATTGGTTATTTTAAATCTGACAATTTTTATATTATCCTATGGAGATAAAAAAAGTCCTCCACGATCACAGAAACGTTGTATTTGTTCTTAAAGCATTTCATATCATCATCTGTTTTCTTAAACTGATACCTGGCCTCTACTATCATCGAGTTATTGCAGCTTTTGATGAGTCGTTCGTTTTGAGGTACATAATTACCTTAGGCCAAGTATGTGCTCAATGTTTCGAAGAGAGAGATAATATATGTGCCTCTAATGCAAACATAATGATTTTTAATTTATTTCCTTGTTGTATGAAACTCGTACCTTGCTTTTTAATAACTAACTCTCATCATGTATGTACTGCAGTGGAACATTAATGGAATTCTAAGGCATATTGGAGATCTGAAATTACTCCTGAACCAGTCCAGGAAAAATCATTGCACTAAAAGAAACACACCTTCAACAAGGTAAGGATGTCAGCATACATGGCTATTCCCTCTATAGGAGAGACTACTCCTTGGGTGGTAGAGTTTGTGGCGGAGTTGCGATATTTGTAGACGATAGCATGCACAGCGAACCTGTTCAGCTGAGGACGACTATCCAAGCTGTAGCAGTCTCAGTACACTTACCTTTCCGCCTAACTGTATGTTCCGTTTATCTTCCGGGTCATTCCATGTCAAATCAACAAGGGTCACAACCCGACCTTCTTGGATTTTAATAAAATTTGGTAGGTTGGTTACTCCAACAAAAAATAACCAAAAACAATTTTTTTAAATTTTTTATCTGTTTCCGTTTTTTTAGTATTAATTTTCAAAGTATTAAAAAACCGCCTTTTTTTGGTCAACTGGAAAATGTTAATTCCTTGATAGATTGAGTTCTATTCTAGCTAGAACAGTCAGCATAGTCTCATTGTTTGGCTAATTAAATGGACTTTAATTTGATATACAACAAGACCAACTTATTACAAATTTTACATTTCAACAACAATTTCGAAAACTTGTACGTAACGGTTTTCGAAAAACTGTACTTTTAAAATTCTGAAAAAAGATATATTTGAATCTTCAGTTCATTGACCACATATGCTGTTAGTTTCATTATGGGATGGGAACGGGATCATTTTAGCGTGGTTCCTCCCTCCCCCATAGGGAGGAACCCCGCTTATAAGGTTGATACAATGAAACAATCCGGAAGTGCCGACAAGAAAATTTCGCGTTTCAGAACCCCTAGAGACCGAAAATAACGGTGGTTCAAATTTGTATATATATATATATATATATATATATATATATATATATATATATATATATATTTATTTATATATATATATATTTGTCTGTTCGCTCATTTCTGGCTTCCCTGATGGTCCGATTTTGATGAAATTTGGAACAAAAATCTGTCGTCCAATTTGAAAGGTCAAGTTCGTTAACCAGAAAAATCCGCCCACTGGAAGATGGCGTTTGGGGCGAAATTCGCGCAAAAAAAATCGTAACGCTTACGTTTTTGAGTTCATAAGCTTGTAAGTACTCGTTTTATAGGCTTCGTGGGCTAGGAAAACGAATGAAACCATTTTCAAGGCGATAGCTTTAACGGTTTTCGAGAAAACTGAAAAAATAATTTTTGAATGCCGTTTTTGGTTTGGGTACTTAGAATCATGGGATTCAGTTGAAACATTTACTGCATCTTCTACTTTCATTAAAACTAATATGTTGAAATTTTGGTTGCGTTTGGAGTTAAGGAAGGGTTAGAATAAAATATTTTAATAACAGACATAAAAAAGTTTTGGTAACTTTGTATACTTTCCTTAATATCTCGAAAAAGGTTAAGAATCTTGGGAAACGAAAGAATACCATTGGAAAGCTTACTAAATGCTCTACAAAAAAGGTTCTAATGAAAGTTTTGATTAGGCGATGTCAATCGGAGAAATAAGTGCTTAAAACTTTAAAGTAATTGATTTCGCTTATTCGAACTGTTCTTTTTGTCTTTGATTTTGATACTTAAAATTATGGGATTCAGTTGAAACATTTTCTGCATGTTTGAATTTCATCAACACTAATATGTTAAAATTTTGGTTACGTTTGGAGCTAAGGAAGGATTAGAATAAAATATTTTATTAACAGACATGAAATGTTTTGGGAACTTCGTATACATTCCCTGATATCTCGAAGACGGTTAGGAATATTGGTAAACGGAGGGTTACCATGCGAAAGCTTACTAAATGTTCTACAAAAAAGATTCTGAAACAATTTTTGATTAGGCTATGTCAATCGGAGAAATAAGTGCTTAAACTTTGAAGTAATTGATTTCGTTTATTCGAACGGTTCTTCTTGTTTGTTTGTATTCCTTGTTGTTTTTTCATTTGTTATATTAGGATAATGTATTTGACAATAAAACAGATTAATTAAAATAAGAAAAGCAATTCATTGTTAAAAATATATCAGGCTGTACCGTATGAAATGTCAGTTTTGGATTTGTCGATTTCCTTCAAATGTCTTGAAACTGTCAAGGCTCCTATTCCGAGTTCTTTGGCATATTCCCTAGTGTTTTTAATTGCTTATAGTAGTCAAATGTATTTGTCAATAAAACAGGATACGTATAATTAGAATCAATATTTTGTTTGTTAGAATTCGAAGATGCCGTATGAATATCTAGATTACAGTACTGGTGTTGATTTCGTTCGTTAGAATTATTCTTGGTATTCCCTATTTTCATCTGTTACCCATAGTTTTTTATTGTTAGTAGGTTTTTCTTATTGATTATAGAATATAAATCTATTTGGCTATAAAACAGGATACGTAAAATTAGTGACAATATTTCGGAGATTTCTGAGCGAAATACTTTTAAGATTTTCTACCACCACGAACGGCTTTTTCCTCTATTTTTATCCACTAGATAGGTTTTATTTTGCATATATCCTATATAAGTTTTATTCAGCAGGGGATTCTGATGAAATGTCGTGTTTTTGCTGTGGATTTTAAATACGATGTATCTAAGATTGGATAACATTAGCGAGTCTACATAGTTAAGAACCGACGACGGAGGATTACTTCTTGCTATGATTTAGTCTACATATGTATATTAAGTCCTAAATCCAAAAAATAAACTTCACAACGGTTAGATACTATGAGCGAATATGGCGGTTCAATGCCCGTAGAAGCAGAAGGTCCGAAGGAAATGTACCTGCTAAGAGTTAATGCTCAAGAGCTGTAAATATACCCCAGGTATCTGCCGACACAAATACAAAGCCTAGGTGGAGAGCACCCCAAAAACACAGATCCAAACTTTGGGCAACTAAACTTTGTTTTATTTTGTTAAATAAAGTTTTTTTTCTAGACTTGTTATTCGTCAAGACTTTTATTTGTCCTTGTGTATTAACTAGATAGGTTTTATTCGGCATATTATTCTATATAGGCTATATTAGGCAGGGTATTCTACTCAATCTTGTGTACTTCTTCTTGATCCTTCTGTACATGGGCGTATATAAAAACAATTTCGGGGGGGGGCTGAGACCATTTCCAGGGTATGGAATACTAAATATTTAGAGCTTGAAATAGTTTTAGGCAACTAAAACGCTATTACACGTAAAATAAAATATGTTTTATGAACTAAGTGATCTTATTTAATTTATTTTTAAGGGTTTTACGAGAAGTTTTTATCATCAATTCAAAATTTCGGGAGTGGCTGCAGCCCCCTCAGCCCCCCCCCTCATATACGCCCATGCTTCTGTATCCACTAGAAAGGCTTTATTAGGCATATTTTGTATTGATTCATAGAGCTTTGCTTTAGAATGAGAGCCAGATTCTGTAATTTCCGCTTCTGTGTAAAAGTTAGCTACTGTCGGTGTCCCTGACGCCTTAATATCACTTTTATTCGAGATGTTCGAGAGGATTTTGACAATTTTCACGAGATATATAAAAAAAAAAAAAATAAGTTTATTTCTTTTCTAAGCTTATCAAATGGCACTAGGGACATGAACGGAACCGCGCTAAGATGCTGCAGTTCCTGCGAGTCGGACTTTTTTATAACATAATTTTGACTTTATAATTGTCACTGCGTGGTTGGTAAAAATATGGTGAGTGATGGATATTTGTATTGTAAATTCAGCAATAAGCATCCCTGATCAAAATTTGAATTTTTTTCAGACAGAACAAAATTAAAGGGGAGATTTGGAAAAAAAAAAAAAAAAAAAAAAAAAAAAAAAAATACTGGAACCCAGAAATTGCGCCCTTTCATTCCTTTAACTAAGAAAAAAATTAAGACTCAACTTTACTCCAACTTCAATAAAAGTGAATTTGAACTGGTAACTGATTTAAAACAGATACAGAAGCCTTCAATGAAAAAATATGCAGTGGTTTTATTGCCTGTGAATATGACGACCAGTGGTGGCTGACATGTGTACTCAACCAAAATGAGGAGATGGATTAAATACAATTTAATATCCAACATGTCTCAATTATTTCAAATTTCATTTTTCAAAAAATGTTTTGAAAATTTGTACAAAACGATTTTTGAAAAACTGTACTTCTAAAATTCTGAATATATTTCAATCTTTAGTTCATTGACTTCATATACTGTTAGTTTCATTATGGGAACATTTTACAACATAATTTTAACTGATTTAGACTCTGATCCAGTAGCCTTCAATGAAAAAATATGTGGTGGTTTTATTACCTGTGAATATGACAACCAGTGGTAGCTGGCATGTGTACTCAACAAATTACACAGTTACACACAATAGCACAAAAATGGATATGACCGTTTATTAAATGTTATAAATGGTTTCCCCTCCCCCCATTGCCATCCCATAATAAAACCAGCATCATTTTTAGTCTAAAATTATGAAAAACATTTTTTGAAAAATAAAATTTGTAATAATTGAGACATGTTGGATATTAAATTTTATTTCATCCATCTCCTCATTTTTGTTGAGGCAATAAAACTACCACATATTTTTTCATTAAAGGCTACTGTATCTGTGTCTAAATCAGTTACCAGTTCAACTTCACTTTTATTGAAGTTCGAGTAAAGTTGAGTCTTAATTTTTTTCTTAGTTAAAGGAATGAAAGGGTGCAATTTCTGAGTTTTTTTTTTTTTCTTTTTTTTCAAATCTCCCCTTTAATTTTAGTTCTGTCTGAAAAAATTCAAATTTTGATCAGGGATGCTTATTGCTGAATTTACAATACAAATATCCATCACTCACCATATTTTTACCAACCACGCAGTGACAATTATAAAGTCAAAATTATGTTATAAAATGATCCCGTTCCCATCCCATAATGAAACTAACAGCATATGTGGTCAATGAACTGAAGATTCAAATATATTTTTTTCAGAATTTTAAAAGTACAGTTTTTCGAAAACCGTTACGTACAAGTTTTCGAAATTGTTGTTGAAATGTAAAATTTGTAATAAGTTGGTCTTGTTGTATATCAAATTAAAGTCCATTTAATAAGCTAAACAATGAGACTATGCTGACTGTTCTAGCTAAAATAGAACTCAATCTATCTATAAATGAATTAACATTTTCCAGTTGGCCAAAAAAAGGCTGTTTTTCAATACTTTGAAAATTAATACTAAAAAAACGGAAACAGATATATTTTTTTTAAAAAATTGTACCATTCAAGGAGTTGTTAGAGCTAATAGGATTCAAAATTTCAAAAAAAATCTAAGAGGGTCGGGTTGTAAACAGTACTTTCATTGGTTGAATTGACGTGGAATGGCCCTTCCACCAAGTGAACCTATAGACGTCCATGAACTCAATGACTTTCTGACACAATTACCAACTCCTTTATTATTTTGGGGGGATCTAAATGCTAATAGTCAAATGTGGCATTCACAGACCTCCAATAGTAAAGGAGTAGGACTACAAAATGTATTTGAACTGAACGTTCAAATACAGTTACACGTGTTGTTATGTCTCAACACTGACTCACCGACTCACCTCTGCCCAAGAACAGGGACATTCACTAACATCGACGTAGCCTTATGTACACCTTCAGTTTATACACGGTTCTCGTGGGAAGTGAGTAGTGACTCTCATGGGAGTGATCACTTTCCCATCTTTATCAAAGAGAACACATTCACACCCACTTTCCATGGAATAATACGATACAACACAAGAAAAGCCGACTGGGAAATTTTCCGAAGCCACATTACTAATGGACTAATGACTTCACAAACACCGACGATTCAAGGACTTAACTCAGTAATCATTGAAGCAGCAAATGCAAGCATACCAATGACAACGAACACATACCGAAAACCACCTGTTCCTTGGTGGAATGATGATTGCAAGACAGCAATTAGAAATCGGAGAAGAGCTCTTAATTTATTCCGTCGAAACCCATCTGACGTGAACCATCAAAATTATAAAAGGGAAAAGGCGAAGGCCCAGTGGACTGTGAGAAACAGTAAAAAGAAATGTTGGATAGATTTTGTATCAAACCTAACCAGAAACACACCCAAACAAGAAATACGGACGAAGATAAGACAGATACAACATAAGAACTACAGACCGCCAATAACAGGAATTAAGAACTCAAACACTACTATAACTGACCAGACAGAAAGCAGTAATTTCATAGGCAGACATTTTGCCACAATATCCAGCAAAGAGAACAACACAGACGAATTCTTACAATACAAAAATAATGTAGAAACTATTGCCCTCCCCATTACGAACCAAAGTAACCATCCTTTGAATGACCCCTTTACCCTAGACGAACTAAAACACGCACTTTCGACGAATCATCTCACAGCACCTGGACCTGTCGGACTGACTTATGATATGTATAAAAATCTAGCCAACATAGGCCTCGTCACTCTCCTAACTATATTTAACGAGATATTTCAGAGCGGTGCCTATCCTCACTTCTGGAATGAATCTATAGTTACTCCTATATTAAAGAAAGGGAAAGATAGTAATTTAGCCTCAAGTTTCAGGCCAATTAGTATGACTAATTGTTGTGGTAAAATACTCGAGAAAATTGTAAATAAAAGAATTATATGGTTTTTAGAAACCAATAACCTTCTCTCAGTATTTCAATGTGGGTTTAGTCCAATGCATTCTACCATGCACCACATTGCTAGGCTAGAAAATTACATTTTAGATGCCTTTCTAAACAAAACCTCGATAATGGCGGTGTCATTGGACCTAGAAAAAGCCTATGACAGAGTGTGGAGAAGACTTATCCTTTCTCAGCTGATCGAATGTGGTGTACAAGGCCAAGTCATGCTTTACTTGAAGAGCCATCTTTCCCGAAGATCATTCAGAGTGAGACTAGGTACTGCTCTTTCAGATGAGTTTCTACAGGAGAATGGAGTGCCTCAAGGAGGTGTGCTGAGTACGACTCTCTTTAATATCGCAATAAATTCCGTTACTAGATGTAAGGAGTGTCGTATTGCCTGTATGCTGATGACCTCCTTATCTACACCACATACACGGATATCAAGACAGGTAAACTACAGATACAGAACACATTAAATGAATTAGACAAGTGGTGCTCCATAACAGGATTAAAATTCTCTAGAGAAAAAACGAAATACATAATCTTCTCAAACAAAAGAAAAAATCAAAGAGCTCACTTAACATTACATCAGACAATCATTGACAAAACTGACTTACTTACATTCTTAGGAATGACACTAGACAAAAAACTAACTTTGTTACCCCACCTGAAAGGACTTCTCATCAAATGCAAAAAGTCATTGAATCTGTTGAGAATCCTTAGCAATACAAAATGGGGTGCTGACAAATGTACCATGCTTACATTCTATCGGTCTCTTCTGGATTATGGATGTATAGCATATTCATCTGCCAGTCCTACAACCTTAAGACTACTCGACGCTGTACACAACGTAGGACTCAGGCTAGCGACAGGAGCTTTCAGAACCAGCCCTGCAGAAAGCCTTTGCGCTTTGGCAGGAGAACCTCCGCTGCAGTACAGGCATATGTTATGCTCTAGATTTTTTATAAGGTCAAAAGGACTTGAAACGGCCTGTGTCAGCCATTTTTTAGAAAATAACAATGTTGAGAAATACGTAGAATATAATTTTAAAAGAAAACCTTTTACTGTAAGATCTCTAGAAGATAGAAGGAATTCAATTTTAGCCGACTCTTCAATCCTTAAAAACAAATTCAGTGACACACCACCTTGGAGATTAAGGAACTTAAGGATTGGCTTGACTCTAACAAAATATAAAAAGACAGAACCGACTTCCACATCATTATACA